>OV651815.1:56914464-57261964 GCA_927349885.1 Psylliodes chrysocephalus | reverse complement strand
CGGCATTTTTAATAAGAGTTTGTGCAAATATTTTAGCCACACCTTTAACCATGGTCTTTAATATGTCCTTACGAGAAGGCAATTTTCCAAGTAATTGGAAGATATCTTAAATCTGTCCAATCTTTAAGAAAGGATCCAAATATATCATAGAAAACTACAGACCTATATCCATCCTTAGCAATTTTGGAAAAGTTTTCGAAAATGTCATTTATGAAACACTTTTCGCTCATGTAAAATCGATTATATCTACGGCTTTTTTCCAGGCAGATCCACAGAGACCAATCTGAATCTAAAAACTAATGTACGAACCGCAGCAGAATATTTTCTGTCAGCTCGATTTATTATTCCGTGACGTCAACCCTTCCTTAGCAACGGTCGGAAGAGGCAACCGTGTTGTCTACGAACCGTGGATATGATATGGCATTTTTGTGGGCCCGGTGAAAGAAGTAGAGAGGATGGAATGATAACGGACCGTCTGCGCATCCATGACGAGTGTAGAAATTATGCATGATTCAACCTTCTTACGTAATTTTTTTTTACTATTCAAAGGTTGAAAATTGGTTTTAAAACACATTTTTGCTAAACTGATTCTAATTAATAAGTACTTGTGAGGCAACATGGCTGCTCGTAAAACGACCCGCTTTGAGCAATATATACAACTATATGTGTCATTGACCCTGTCAATGACAGCAGGCCACAGGGTTGCCATATCTAAACTCTCAGTTCCCACTTGCCAGTATTTTGACAGGTCGTTGGAATGCCTACTATTATCTAATTAATAGGTTTTTGAGGTTATGTGCTGTGGCATGTTATCATTTTAAAACAGTCAAATAATTGCGGCGTAATAGACCGTCAGATAGTGGCCGATTTAGGTGCCCCATTTTCGCACACAAGCCTCGAAGAGGGTTGAAAAGTACATCAATGTTGAGTAGAATAAAAGAAAATTTACGAGTGGTTGTTGGGAATAACACATGGAAAATTCGATTTTCCTTATCAAAAAAATTTTTCAACCCCAAAATGCACTTATACATTCCGGTCATTCAAGAAAATATGTTTTTCGGACTAGTGATGATGTACGTTTTCATACATTCGATGGGCTTGTGTGGAAAAATCCGACAAAATCTCGATTTTTTTCCTTAGAAGATTGCGCCACTTGCAACATTAAAGCCTTTGGTTTTCCGAAGCCTAGTTCTATTAATTAATCATATAGTGAAAACGGCTGGTGTGCAAAATGGGCAACAAATACCCTTTCGTTTTTGTTAGGGAAGATCGAATTTTCGAAGCAGCAAGGTCATGGGACGGAACCAGGGACCATTAAATCACTTTTCTCTAAAATTTGCCAATCGAAGTATAATAATTATTATATCATCGTACTGCTCTAAAAACAGTATTATCAAAGACGCCTAATACGATAATATTACGAAAAATATATTTTTAAATTTCTCATTTAACACTCTGTATATGTCTCATTAATAATATTTTATTGAGTTAAGTTGAGTCAAATCGTAATAATTTTAAGCAAAAAATTTGTTATAATTATATGTACAATTACTTTTAAGACTATCCTGTATATATGAGATTAGCCTAACGTCGGCTTATTTTCAAAACCTCCTAAGTCCGTTTTTTACTGTTTACGAGGTATTGATACAAACAAATTTAAAATAGTATTATTTAACATCCTGCAAAAGCTTCTAAGTTTTAATTTGATTGTAGCAACATCCATTGAACGATATTGAAATCTTCTAAGTCATTGGAGGATGTTAAATAATAATATTTTAAATCTGTTTGTATCAAAACCTCGTAAACAGTAAAAAACGGTTTTGAAAGTAAGCCGACGCTATAAAAAAGTTTAAAATATCTAAGGAAAAACAAAAAGCGACATGGTAACGTTAAACATTTTGGTGGGCTGTTTGCGAGCAAGAAGAACTTTGACAGTGTCAGTATTACTATATAGAGTGAATGATTTTTGACTTTTATAGCCACGCTGGATTTAAAAATATACTGAATGGCATATAGGTACAATTGTTTATGTTGGAATACAATTTTTTATTTTAATTTATTATACGTTCGATAATATTTTTAGCTACTTTTAATAATGATTAGATTTTTATCAATTTAAAATTTATGGCACTTTCAAAATAAATTTTAAATAATTTTGTTCAGGAGAATAAATTTTTAATTTATCCCAGTCTATCGCCGTTTGATACAACCTCGATATTATTATCTTTTTAAATATCTTGTTGCCGAATTCCGCAAGAATATTATCATGTACTTTTATCTTAAACATTGTTGAGCAGATAATTAAAACAGAAGAAGATCGAACAATAATTTTCTATTTTTAAATGATATTTTGACCAAATGTTGGAGTATCAGTGCATGTGTTAATATTAATTTACATTAACATAATAAACAAGACGGAAAACGTATACTTGTTTTTTTACAAAACGTATAAAAGACAATAAAAAAGCATTTAAAACATCCTGCTACTGTTTATAACGAAATAATAAATCTCTAAAAATAAGAATCGATTAATATTGTATTTGGCAGTTGAAGGAGAAATACCGAAGCGATATAAGTATATAGGGCGGGTGTTTCATTAGAAAAGTCGATTTGTATCCAGTGTTAATGTGATCTAAAAAGTACAGAAGGAAGGTGCGCAAGGAAAAGTGTTTTGGTAAAGCTTAGAGAAGTTCAACTCTACACTCGAAGATGAAACGCTAACGCTAAATAATAACAGAGTGAAATATCTAGGCTTGTACATTTTTCAACCATTAATCACTTATTAATTATTGTTTCAACTAATTAACTAGTTTGCTATTATAGATAGATATACATTTTTAATAATTTTACAAAAGCTATTTGCGGAATGACATTACTTAGAATTATGAAGACTAGAGATAAGGAGGCGAATCGGCATGCTCAAAATACAGTCCCAAAAATCACACGTCAATTGAGCTTTTATAATTAACCGCATGGGTGCTGGTACGGTTTACGTAGTTCAAAATACATGGCTTCTTATGGGAATTATACATAATTTTGTCAAAATAATAAAAATAAACTTGTTTATAGCTAAATAAAGCACAAAACATACTGTTGTATTTATTTCTAAATAAGTCGTACATATTTTAATTAATACATTATTTACTATTTATTCCTATTTAAGTAAAATGCAAATTATTGATAAGTGTTGAAAGGACCCCGCACTTTTGATAGGGAAAAATAGTTTCAGTCCCAAGGTTTAATTTTTGGTGAAAAAAAAAAGTATAATACATCATATTATAAAATTCGTATATATATAAAATTCAAACTAATTTATTGGGGGCAGCAGCAATATATAATAAAGAAAACTCTTTAAAGATGATCCAAGCTTTCGGAAATTTTAATAACTTATTTCCATCTTCAGGGAATCTACAAAAGGTGTGGTGTGTCTTCATAGGAACATAATATTATTAAGAGAGTGAGTTACTTACATCTTTGTGAGGATGAATTATTAATGATGTTAAATGTTATGATTTTGATGCACATATAGAATTAAAATTACACAGTTTTACAATATAACTTAAAATTATTGTGGTTTAAATTCAGTTTGAAATTTAACTGTTATGTCAATTTTTGTGTCATTCGTTGTTTATGTATACAAGTGTGTTAGATTAAATATAGAAATTACTAATAAGGAACCTAGTTAGGAAGATTACTTTGTACCTAAATTATTATTTAATAAAGTTTTATCTGAGAATGCAGTTTGATTAATTATTTCATCATCAACAAAACTGTCACTAATTGTTGTGATGAATGAAAGGATGTTGTAAATTATTTCATCAAAAACAATACTGTCACCATTGTTATGATGAAAGGTTGAATATTAAAAGTTTTTTAATCAGACTTGTATCATAAAAGGTGGTTATTTAAAAAATTAGATTTCATCTGCAATAATACTGTCACTATTATTGTGATGAAGGGTTGTATTGGTGTTGAGTAAGTATGAGTAAATAGCACTTAGATGTTTTATGTCCGTCCTTTTATTAATACAATTTTGATTTTGGTATATCCAAGCCATTTCTAAGAAGAGTCTTTTGGTATAATTGGATTCTGTGTCAAGAATCTTAGATGCATCATAGTCCATTCTGTGGTCTAAACTGTTAACATGTTCAGCTAAAGAGCACCTTTCAGGGTGTAACCGTGCGTCACTTCTGTGAGAGATTATTCTGTTACCTAGTGATCTAGATGTTTCACCAATGTATACTTTATCACAATCTTTGCAAGGAATTTGATAAACAACATTACATAAGCTTTTTAATGGTGTTTTGTCTTTTACTTTGGTGTAAATAGAGTTTATAGTTAGTACTGTTTTATTAGCTATTTTTACATTTAATAGTGATTTTAATATTCTAGTTATTTTTGGTGTAATATCTCTTATGTAAGGTAAACTTATGTGTTTTGCTGTAGTAGTGATTTCATTATTATTAACGTTGTTGAAATTGTTAGAAATATTATTATTATTATTATTTTTATTATTATTATTATTAATATTATTCAGTTGATCACTTAATTGAGCATCATGTGTCAGGGTAGACGATAGATTGAAAAGTGTATTATTTATTAAACGTAGTGGATAGGCATTATCTAAGAAGAGGTTTTTAAGGATGTTGAGGTTTTTATTGTGAAAGCTTTTGTCAGAAATTTTGATTACTCTGTTTTTCATTTGTTTTATCAAGTTGACTTTCATTTGGTAATTGTGATATGAATTGAAATGTAGGTAATAATGCCTATCCACTACGTTTAATAAATAATACACTTTTCAATTTATCGTCTACCCTGACACATGATGCTCAATTAAGTGATCAACTGAATAATATTAATAATAATAATAATAAAAATAATAATAATAATAATATTTCTAACAATTTCAACAACGTTAATAATAATGAAATCACTACTACAGCAAAACACATAAGTTTACCTTACATAAGAGATATTACACCAAAAATAACTAGAATATTAAAATCACTATTAAATGTAAAAATAGCTAATAAAACAGTACTAACTATAAACTCTATTTACACCAAAGTAAAAGACAAAACACCATTAAAAAGCTTATGTAATGTTGTTTATCAAATTCCTTGCAAAGATTGTGATAAAGTATACATTGGTGAAACATCTAGATCACTAGGTAACAGAATAATCTCTCACAGAAGTGACGCACGGTTACACCCTGAAAGGTGCTCTTTAGCTGAACATGTTAACAGTTTAGACCACAGAATGGACTATGATGCATCTAAGATTCTTGACACAGAATCCAATTATACCAAAAGACTCTTCTTAGAAATGGCTTGGATATACCAAAATCAAAATTGTATTAATAAAAGGACGGACATAAAACATCTAAGTGCTATTTACTCATACTTACTCAACACCAATACAACCCTTCATCACAATAATAGTGACAGTATTATTGCAGATGAAATCTAATTTTTTAAATAACCACCTTTTATGATACAAGTCTGATTAAAAAACTTTTAATATTCAACCTTTCATCATAACAATGGTGACAGTATTGTTTTTGATGAAATAATTTACAACATCCTTTCATTCATCACAACAATTAGTGACAGTTTTGTTGATGATGAAATAATTAATCAAACTGCATTCTCAGATAAAACTTTATTAAATAATAATTTAGGTACAAAGTAATCTTCCTAACTAGGTTCCTTATTAGTAATTTCTATATTTAATCTAACACACTTGTATACATAAACAACGAATGACACAAAAATTGACATAACAGTTAAATTTCAAACTGAATTTAAACCACAATAATTTTAAGTTATATTGTAAAACTGTGTAATTTTAATTCTATATGTGCATCAAAATCATAACATTTAACATCATTAATAATTCATCCTCACAAAGATGTAAGTAACTCACTCTCTTAATAATATTATGTTCCTATGAAGACACACCACACCTTTTGTAGATTCCCTGAAGATGGAAATAAGTTATTAAAATTTCCGAAAGCTTGGATCATCTTTAAAGAGTTTTCTTTATTATATATTGCTGCTGCCCCCAATAAATTAGTTTGAATTTTACATTACTATTCAGCAAAGACTACCCTTCCACTATATATATATATATATATATATATATATATATATATATATATATATTTATATATATATATATATATATGTACAAGGTGGACCAATCTTGTGAAATAGTTCGATATCTTCCTTGTTGAAAGAGATATTAAAAAAGTGTATTAAGAAAACTATGGACAGGTTTGAGGTAAACATTTTAAAATTATTAGGCATAGCTCGTGTACGAACCAAACATATGTTTTTTTTAATGATAACCTCAGTATATTATTTTAGATTCTGTTTACTCATCTTTTTTCCATTCTTCTAATGTATGGTTTGTCCATGTTATATAGGGTACTTTTCAAGAAATTGACATTTTTGTGAGAGAATCGTACATAATTCAACGTCCAGCAGCCAATTACACACTGTAAAAAAAAAAATTTTTACCCACACGAATTTTATAATATGATGTATTATACTTTTTTTTAGTTATATTTTTATTATCTGTTTATTTGTATACAGGGAGACTCAATACTTAGACCCTTGATTTTCTTGTTTTATTTAAATGGGACACCCTATATTTTATATCACCAGTAAAATCATCTGTTCCAAGTCTTTTATTTTTATAAAGCATTCCCTATACCTAAAGTTAATATTTATCAATATTTTTTAACAATAAATGAAAATTATGGTTATTTCGATAAATTAAACTAGTTTTTCATAAAATAATAAAGCCAATAATTAATATATTTCACAAATATGGACCACCCTGTATATATATATAGTACTTTTTCACTCTAACACACCTCCAGGCATGCATGTCTCCATAATCGGCCACTGAATATGCTCTTTTTTGATAAAAATGATCCGAAACCTGAAAACCCAGGTGCCGACCTTCTATGGCCCGTAGCGCAAAATCCTGACGGTAGATTTTTTGTGCCCATTACCTTTTTTGTTCAGGATCTACATTTTCCACCAAAAATTAAACCTTGGGACTGAAACCATTTTTCCCTATAAAAAGTGCGGGGTCCTTTGATGGATAGGACTAATTATTTTTTAATTAAAGCTAAATAGGGCTGAGGGCATACTAAGACATGGTTTAAATGAAAATATTTAGTGAGGGATTTTACAAAATTTTATGAAAATAATAAAAATCAAATTGTTTATTGCTAACTAAAGCACAGAAAATACTGTTGATTTTAATTATTGTAAATAAGTCTTAGTTTTAATTGCTAACTAAAGTACAGAAAATACTGTTGGTATTAATTATAAATGAGTCTTTATGTTAAACATTATTTACTATTCAATATTTAATTTTATCTAAATAAAATGAATATTAGGTATTACCAAATTTGAAAAGGTTTGTTAAATGGTGAAATTTGGTAAGAACAGTTTTGTGGTAATTTTGTATTCGATAACTACAATTTTATCATCCTGTAGAATAGTTTCTTCAGCAATAGGTTCTAGTATTTTCTTCCTTTTTTTATTCTAACAAATTCAGCTCGGTTCAATGGTGGTTTTAATGTAACATAAATTGTAATGTGTGTGTATGATAGCGCAATAAATATTGTATTCTACCACATAAATGATAGTACTTTTATATTGATAATAAAAGCAATTCGTTCAAAATTATTCCCTAACTATTCCAAAAAATCAAAAATGCACAACGTTAATATTCAAGTTTTCACTTCTGCCGGCACTCCCGGAGTGCAACCCGTGTTTCTTTTTTTTTTTATTTTCTTCATTACATTTTCACCCAGCTAGTAGAAAGTTAAATTTCAAAAAGTCCGACCCTAGCGGCCATATTGAATTTAGTACCACTCCAATTTGATAGATGGCAGCACAAAGCCTAAGAATTTTACAATTTAGTTTCCCATCTATTCGAACTCTACTAATCTATGAGACAACCCATCAAACCCTAACTCGTCAACATATATGCTATTTAAATATCCTATATAATTGCAGGTGGCAAATTAATAAAAGTCAAGGGAATTAATTATATACGGTTTAACTCAGTTACTAATAAAATTTTCCGATCTAAACATCCTTTGTTCTTATCTCTCTTTATCAAATTTTATTAAATTAATATTACGAGTGAATTTATCACCTGAGAACAATAGAATTACCAAAAATATACGTAAATAATAATTAGCTGCTGCAACTAGACAATAATTGGAGGCAGCCGCGGCTCGTGGCCTAGTTTACGAATAGGCTACGGAGGCTACGAAGGCTACTTAATACAAATATACAGGGTGACGCACCGAAAACGAAACAAATCGCATATCTTGAAGACATTTTTTTTGGAGAAAATGCAAAAAGAGATCGATTTTTATTTCGAAGTGGACATCTTTTGATCATATACTCAAATATCCTACACTGCCGTGTTAATTCTTCTATAAAAACCAAGATTTAACGCTTAGAAATTTAGGCATAAGTTATTTTTCTTAAAAAATCGATTTTTATCACGTTCAGATACGGCCATTTGAATTAACACGGCAATACATCCCTCCCCACCCCTCTGTCACTACTACCAATGAAATTGAAATAGGGAAAGTACTAAGTGTGACACATTATTGAAAAGGCAATTGTAACAGTTTATTACGTAACTTTTTATTTTGGCGCCATCTTGCGGAAAAAGTTTCCGTATTTTAAATAATGATACTTTATTTGAAAATAAAACTCATTTAATTGACAATTCATAATAAAAATAAAAAAAGTAATAGAAAAGTGAACATAAAAATTAAATTGAAAAATTTAGGACAACTCTCATAATTAAAAACTAAATTCAAAGTAAATGCTCAAAGTGTTGTCCATTAACTTCCATACACGAATATAAATTATTCTCAAATCTTTGTCTGACGTTTTGGAGCATTTCTGGAGTTATTTGACGACATTCGGTAATAATACGTTCACGTAACTCTTCTAACTCTATTTTACTTTTCAGATATCCAAATAAAAAGTAATCTAAGGGGGACAGATCAGGAGATCGTGGGGACCATTCAATAAATCCTCTTCGTCCAATCCAATGTCTAGGAAAGTTTTCATTTAAGTACTTACGAACCGATGCAGCAAAATGTGGAGGAGCCTCGTCCTGTTGAAATATTAGGTGATCTTCAAGGTATCGGTTATCGTTTTCTATTATGTCTGTTAACAGTGGATCAACGGTGTTTTCGAGTAATTTCAAATACATATTTCCAGTTAAAGTACCTGGTAAAAATAATGGACCAACAATACGATCGCCAAATATTCCAGCCCAAACGTTGAACTTTTCTGGGTGTTGAGTATGCGTTTCATGAAATACTCTTGGATTGGAATCTGACCAGTATCGACAATTATGTCGATTGACAGTCCCGTTAACATAAAAACTGCATTCATCTGAAAAACAAATGTTATAAATAAAAGCGGCGATCAAAATCGTCTTCGTTAAGTTCCTGAACTAAATGAATTTTATAGGGATGGAATTTGTTGGCTTTCAAAATTCTCCTGACGGTACGGTCACTTACTCCAGATAATTCTGCAAGCTTTCTTGTACTAAGAGTTGGATCTGCAATAACTTGTCCTAAAACGGCTACCTCTACGGCTTCGTTTCTTACTGGATTTTGCATCGGCCGTTTTTAATTTGAACAGATCCTGTTTGTCGAAATTTTGAAATAAGTTCCAAAACCTACTTACGTTTAACCTGTTTATTTGGGGTCGCTCATTGAAAATTGTTTGTGTTAGCACATTCGTTCTTTTTTAAATAACATTCAACAATTTCTACTCTCTCCTGAATAGAATAAACCATTTTTATGTTTTACTCGCTAATAGACTTGTATCAATGACGCTAAACTAAAAACAGACCTGGTAGTTATGGAAATAAAAACCTTTATTTATTTTACGAAAACATAGGCGTAGTAAGTTCAATTTATTTCAAAGGTAATTATTCATTAAATTTTTAATTTTGACTTTCACATGACAATACGCTTATTTAAACTGTCACATGTCACACAGTCAAATTCCTTATAAAATTTACCTTTTCAATGATATCACACTTATTACTTTCCCTATTTCAATTTCATTGGTAATAGTGAAAGATGTCCCCTTTGAAATAAAAATCGACCTCTTCTTGCATTTTCTCCAAAAAATTGTGCCTTCAAGATATGCGATCTATTTCGTTTTCGGTGCCTCACCCTGTATATATTTCTACTGGAATACAAAAAGCAGAAATATTTTTTTATCTGTATTTTTTATCTGTATCTGTAAGGTGGGAAGTGTGTTCAGTTTTATGTCTACTCAAATACTTATATTTGGAATTAATCTGACAACCCTGTTGCATCTGTTAGAGTTGGTCATGACCGCAAGGGGAGAAGAAAACTAAGAAGGACATCCAACAATACAGTCCGCTAGCTAGAATAATCTTATTTACTGTAAAGTTATAAAAATAATCACATTTTGTAAGCTAAAACACAAAAGCCTACTGATTGCGGTATTATGTAAATTTAAGACCAACCATGTACCGGAGTGATCCGCAAAAATGTTTCTAAAGTAGGCATTGGAAAAATTTACATATGTCGAGCGTACAATTCTTCTTCTTTTTAGTGTCAGTTTTGATTTGCAGAGCTGTTCGTAGTAATCATAAACATGACTCGTATCTCTGTCTTTGTCAGTCATAACCTACTTTAAAATCATTTTTTGTGGATCACTCTTTGGATGGATTATTATCTGGGTACCTTTTCCTTGAATATTGAATTCAATAATAGCTACCCAGAAAGCTTGGTCATATGCCTTCTACCCAAAACCCATTATTGTGGTAAACCAGAAAATGTGTGAAAATATATATTGTAATGTAAGCCATTTCTTTATTCAGTCATGCTCTAATCCTCCAAGTCCTCTCTGTCTTATTTGGCTTTTGAGGCTCAACTTGTCCGATTATCATACATAATTAAACCCCTTAGGACCAAACATATGTGACGACTATGGCGAAGGTGATTTCGAGATCTTTCCAGATAGAACGTGATTTTTTTAGTTTTGGCGGAGATCATTCTCGAATTCACCGAGAACTTTAAATATGTGTATAAATATTGGTGGGAGGAACAACGGAGCAGTCAGTTATATAGAGACAGTGAAGATAAATAGTGAACAATTGAAAGACATTCGAAATATATAAATTAGAATAGTATTGTTATAAAATAAATAAGTGTTTAAATAAATTATTTACAACTAAACTGTTGTTTAAAATAAACAAACATTACAATATTGTTGATGTTATTGAACTACTAAACGTATTTATAGTAAACAAACAAAGTTTAATTTGCTTTTCTTAATGTCCTTAAATATTCTTAAAATATATTAACTGATGTTATTAAAACTTAAGTTTTGTATTTATGAACCGACCTCAGCTGAGTCGGACTTGACTGAGTCGTCCTTGAACGAAAATCGAAGTTCGGATACAATTTTTCCAGAGTTCCAGGTGGTTCCGGTCTCTAACCATTCCCTTTTTAGCATATTTTTTGAATAAAAGGCTTATAAATCGTTAGAATTTTCATCTCGGGGGAAGGGGGGGGGGGGAGGGTATGGCACCCATAGCCCCTGGAGCCGCCCTTGTTCCGGTGTTGCACTGAAATTAGAGATGGGGCAACTAGAAAATTCGTAGCTGAAGTACATTTACACGAATTCTTAGACTAGGTATAAAGACAGAACCTCATAAGGTCGCAGGAAATCGTGTTCCATTCTGACACCAATGCTATTTGACCAGAGGCGTAACATGTTGGAAATAAAACAATTGAACTTTTATTTGTTATTAGTGCTATATTAATCTTTTTAGGTATAAAGCAATTTCAAAGCGTAAAAATTAAACTAAATGAGGAACAATAAATACGACACAAGAATAATATATGTGCAAGGTGCGCCACGCTCAACGGGACGGAGCCTGGTGGGTAAACTACAAACGATATTAAAAATTCCTTTGACACAAATATTTAACTCAAAGGCGGTTACAAATTAAAATTAGTTTCATGTATACAGAATACCATATAAAGTTATATTTTTTTAATGGGATAACCTATATTTTGTTTTAATCATTTAAGTTCTACTCTTAAAAATTAATCTTAATTTAATAAAGATTTCCTATTCCCTTCTTTGATAATGTCAGATTTATTTGACATTATTTGGAAATGTAGTGGTTGTCGAAATTAATTAATTACTATTGATTACAAAATAATTAATTAGCGAACTTTTGGTATTTCTTTACAAAGAGTTGTAACATTTTAGCAGAATCATTAAAATATTTAAAAAATATACGAGGTGTTTGCAATTTGAAGTTTTATTACAGTAAAATGTTTTAATTACTGCGTTAATTTAAATTGAACATCCTGTATTTTATGGTACCAAAAAGTTCTATTAGGTTCCCTATATCCTTATCAACTATTTTTTAATCTAGTATCAATAGTTTCAATGAATCAATAAATTTCACACCTCTACTAATAATTTTTATTTTAACATGCTGGCGATGAAATAAACATAATTATTCCAAAAACTAACTTAATAACTTAAATGACTTTATCTGGGCTAAAATGTCTATGTGTCGTGCGACATTTATCTTTTCCGTGTAGCCGATCGAGGAGGAAGCACTCCGTCGGGAACGAGGACGGGGGGGTGACACTCCCTTATGTGTTGCCGGTTGTTTCAGAACAGCCTAAAAATGTTCTTAATCTCTTCAGGTCTACTCTAGTTACGTAGTTCTCTCCAGGTCTTCTTTAGCGATCGTTGTGCTCTTCTAATCTACTTTAGCGATCTCTGTACTCTTCAAGTCTCCCTTAATTACGTTGGTGTTCTCCAAGTCTCCTTTATTACGTTGGTGCTCCCCAAGTGTCCTTTATTTTTTAAGAAATAAAACACGGTCTCAGCCATATAGAACCCATATATCACGGAGTGAATTATGATAATTCACGCTTTTGGCACACTCCGGGTAGATAACTAAAGATAGGCGAATACTTTTCATAACGATATTTTCTAGATCGAAAAATCAAAAAAATCGATAAATCAAAAAATAAAAATATCGAAATCGAAATCGAAAATCGAAAATCGAAAATCGAAAATCGAAAATCGAAATCGAAAATCGAAAATCGAAAATCGAAAATCGAAAATCGAAAAATCGAAAAATCGAAAATCGAAAATCGAAAATCGAAAATCGAAAATCGAAAATCGAAAATCGAAAATCGAAAATCGAAAATAGTCGAAAATCGAAAATCGAAATCGAAAATCGAAAATCGTAAATCGAAAATCGAAAATCGAAAATCGAAAATCGAAAATCGAAAATCGAAAATCGAAAATCGAAAATCGAAAATCGAAAATCGAAAATCGAAAATCGAAAATCGAAAATCGAAAATCGAAAATCGAAAATCGAAAATCGAAAATCGAAAATCGAAAATCGAAAATCGAAAATCGAAAATCGAAAATCGAAAAATCGAAAATCGAAAATCGAAAATCGAAAATCGAAAATCGAAAATCGAAGAATCGAAAATCGAAAATCGAAAATCGAAAATCGAAAATCGAAAATCGAAAATCGAAAATCGAAAATCGAAAATCGAAAATCGAAAATCGAAAATCGAAAATCGAAAATCGAAAATCGAAAATCGAAAATCGAAAATCGAAAATCGAAAATCGAAAATCGAAAATCGAAAATCGAAAATCGAAAATCGAAAATCGAAAATCGAAAATCGAAAATCGAAAATCGAAATCGAAAATCGAAAAATCGAAAATCGAAAATCGAAAATCGAAAATCGAAAATCGAAAATCGAAAATCGAAAATCGAAAAATCGAAAATCGAAAATCGAAAATCGAAAATCGAAAATCGAAAATCGGAAAATCGAAAATCGAAAATCGAAAATCGAAAATCGAAAATCGAAAATCGAAAATCGAAAATCGAAAATCGAAAATCGAAAATCGAAATCGAAAATCGAAATCGAAAATCGAAAATCGAAAAATCGAAAATCGAAAATCGAAAATCGAAATCGAAAATCGAAAATCGAAAATCGAAAATCGAAATCGAAAATCGAAAATCGAAAATCGAAAATCGAAAATCGAAAATCGAATCGAATCGAAAATCGAAAATCGAAAATCGAAAATCGAAAATCGAAAATCGAAAATCGAAAATCCGAATAATCGAAAATAGAAAATAGAAAATCGAAAATCGAAAATCGAAAATCGAAAATCGAAAATCGAAAATCGAAAATCGAAAATCGAAAATCGAAAATCGAAATCGAAAATTCGAAAATCGAAAATCGAAAATCGAAATCGAAAATCGAAAATCGAAATCGAAAATCGAAAATCGAAAATCGAAAAATCGAAAATCGAAAATCGAAAATCGAAAATCGAAAATCGAAAATCGAAAACGAAATCGAAAATCGAAAATCGAAAAATCGAAAATCGAAAATCGAAAATCGAAATCGAAAATCGAAAATCGAAAATCGAAAATCGAAAATCGAAAATCGAAAATCGAAAATCGAAAATCGAAAATCGAAAATCGAAAATCGAAAATCGAAAATCGAAAATCGAAAATCGAAAATCGAAAATCGAAAATCGAAAATCGAAAATCGAAAATCGAAAATCGGAAAATCGAAAATCGAAAATCGAAAATCGAAAATCGAAAATCGAAAATCGAAAAATCGAAAAATCGAAAATCGAAAATCGAAAATCTGAAATCGAAAATCGAAAATCGAAAATCGAAAATCGAAAATCGAAAATCGAAAATCGAAAATCGAAAATCGAAAATCGAAAATCGAAAATCGAAAATCGAAAATCGAAAATCGAAAATCGAAAATCGAAAATCGAAAATCGAAAATCGAAAATCGAAAAATCGAAAATCGAAAATCGAAAATCGAAAATCGAAAATCGAAAATCGAAAATCGAAAATCGAAAATCGAAATCGAAAATCGAAAATCGAAAATCGAAAAATCGAAAATCGAAAATCGAAATCGAAAATCGAAAATCGAAAATCGAAAATCGAAAATCGAAAATCGAAAATCGAAAATCGAAAATCGAAAATCGAAAATCGAAAATCGGAAAATCGAAAATCGAAATCGAAAATCGAAAATCGAAAATCGAAAATCGAAAATCGAAAATCGAAAATCGAAAAATCGAAAATCGAAAATCGAAAATCGAAAATCGAAAATCGAAAATCGAAAATCGAAAATCGAAAATCGAAAATCGAAAATCGAAAATCGAAAATAGAAAATAGAAAATCGAAAAATCGAAAATCGAAAATCGAAAATCGAAATCGAAAATCGAAAATCGAAAATCGAAAATCGAAAATCGAAAATCGAAAATCGAAAATCGAAAATCGAAAATCGAAAATCGAAAATCGAAATCGAAAATCGAAAATCGAAAATCGAAAATCGAAAATCGAAAATCGAAAATCGAAAATCGAAAATCGAAAATCGAAAATCGAAAAAATCGAAAATCGAAAATCGAAAATCGAAAATCGAAATCGAAAATCGAAAATCGAAAATCGAAATCGAAAATCGAAAATCGAAAATCGAAAATCGAAAATCGAAAATCGAAAAATCGAAAATCGAAAATCGAAAATCGAAAATCGAAAATCGAAAATCGAAAATCGAAAATCGAAAATTCGAAAATCGAAAATCGAAAATCGAAAATCGAAAATCGAAAATCGAAAATCGAAAATCGAAAATCGAAAATCGAAAATCGAAAATCGAAAATCGAAAATCGAAATCGAAAATCGAAAATCGAAAATCGAAAATCGAAAATCGAAAATCGAAAATCGAAAATCGAAAATCGAAAATCGAAAATCGAAAAATCGAAAATCGAAAATCGAAAATCGAAAATCGAAAAATCGAAAATCGAAAATCGAAAATCGAAAATCGAAAATCGAAAATCGAAAATCGAAAATCGAAAATCGAAAATCGAAAATCGAAAATCGAAAATCGAAAATCGAAAATCGAAAATCGAAAATCGAAAATCGAAAATCGAAAATCGAAAATCGAAAATCGAAAATCGAAATCGAAAATCGAAAATCGAAAATCGAAAATCGAAAATCGAAAATCGAAAATCGAAAAATCGAAAATCGAAAATCGAAAATCGAAAATCGAAAATCGAAAATCGAAAATCGAAAATCGAAATCGAAAATCGGAAAATCGAAAATCGAAAATCGAAAATCGAAAATCGAAAATCGAAAATCGAAAATCGAAAATCGAAAACGAAATCGAAAATCGAAAATCGAAAATCGAAATCGAAAATCGAAAATCGAAAAATCGAAAATCGAAAATCGAAAATCGAAAATCGAAAATCGAAATCGAAATCGAAAATCGAAAATCGAAAATCGAAAATCGAAAATCGAAAATCGAAAATCGAAAATCGAGAAATCGAAAATCGAAAATCGAAAATCGAAAATCGAAAATCGAAAATCGAAAATCGAAAATCCGAAAATCGAAAATCGAAAATCGAAAATCGAAATTCGAAAATCGAAAATCGAAAATCGAAAATCGAAAATCGAAAATCGAAAATCGAAAATCGAAAAATCGAAAATCGAAAATCGAAAATCGAAAATCGAAAATCGAAAATCGAAAATCGAAAATCGAAAATCGAAAATCGAAAATCGAAAATCGAAAATCGAAAATCGAAAATCGAAAATCGAAAATCGAAAATCGAAAATCGAAAATCGAAAATCGAAAATCGAAAATCGAAAATCGAAAATCGAAAATTTAAAATCGAAAATCGAAAATCGAAAATCGAAAATCGAAAATCGAAAATCGAAAATCGAAAATCGAAAATCGAAAATCGAAAATCGAAAATCGAAAATCGAAAATCGAAAAATTGAAAAGTGGAAAAAACAACAGTTAGTTACCTAAATTAGGAAGTTATTTAACTTATCCAGATCACCAGTCCATAGTATCAGTATGTCATCAACATATCTATGATAGAATTTAATAGCTGAGCAAAACAACAATCCTTTTTGCTAAATTATATAAACACCATACATAGTAACATCAAATTTACATTAGAGATAGAAAACAACAAATCTATCAACTTCCTTGATTTAACTATATCCCATTGTAAAGATCCTAAGTTGTAATTTAACATATTTAGTAAACCTACTCACACAGGGGTTGTTATTGATAATTTATCCAATCACCCAGTTACACATAAGTTAGCAGCTTTTAATTGTTACTTGGATCGTCTTCTGAAGTACCTCTATCAGTAGATAACTTTAATAAAGAACTCAATGTTATCAAACAAATTGCTAATAGTCACAATTATGATCAGAACTTAATAGATAAAATGCTTCATAGAAAACAGAATAAACGTAATCAGAACAATAGTTACATAATTAACCCCCTTCCCAATATTGAAGCAGATAATCGTAAGTATGTTTCACTTACTTTTATTGGAAAATTCTCATATCGTATAGCCAACTTTTTCAAAGATTCCTTCATAATTAGCTTTTAGAACGTCCAACTCCATCAGTAGCCTCTTTGTTAGAAATAAGGATAAAATTGATCCTATGGATCAGTCTGGTGTTTACAAACTAACTTGTTTAAACTGTCCATGCTCATATGTGGGAAGGACCTTTCGTAATTTTTAAAATACGCCTGAAAGAGCACACACGCTATCTTAACACTAACACTACTGGTTTTTCTCACTTTACTGCTCATTTGTTAGACACTGGTCACGATTTTGATTCTAGCATTGGCTTCGACATTTTGCATATGACTTCTAATAAATTCCTTCTGAATAACTTTGAGAACCTGGAAATTTAAAAAAATATTAAATCTGGTCCCTCTTGCTCTCTGAATGCACAAGTTCAATTTATTAGTACCCAACGTTTTCTGCTCTTATTTAAATTAATTTCTGACCTGTACCCCCACTCATTTGATCTTCAATCAGTTACTTACCACAAATTAACTCTCTCCCAATTTAGATTTTCTTCTCTGTTTCCATTAATTTTTGCCCACTCGCATCTTTCATATTAAATGTTCCCTTAATTGGCTTATTTAAATTCTCCCACTTGGTTGTCATACGCCAAAATTTGACTTTTCTTTTTTGACATTCGTACTTGTCAACTCATTTTCCGTTTTCCTGTAACACTAATTTTTCTTTTGATTATCTGCTTCAATTTTCACTTTTACATATGAATTTTCATATTTTCTTGTTTAGTGTTCTATTTTTCTTATTAGTATTTTTTACTTTCTCATTCCAATTTAATATTTTTACTATCAATAAATTATACCACCGTCACCTATACTCACTTTCAGTAAATAACACCTTTTTTAGTACACTATTTATCCGCTAAATTTAAAAATTTACAGTTTACTGCACTGATTCGTTAAAATCTAGATAGATGTCATGGGAGTTTGATAATTTTTACTTTTTTACTTTTTTACTCTTTACTTTTAATTAACGTCTATTCTTTAAAAATTTTTTAACTGTTTTTGCTTGTTAAAACTATTTTGTGTTGTTTAGTTAATAATTGTCTTACATGTGTTTTAATTAATTTATTTAATCAGACATCTCGCGGTTTAACCTAACCTAAAAATATATTTAAAAAAATACTATTGTAGGTATTACATGACTTTTTTAACTCGTTTTGTTAAACTTTATGTAGCACTTCTTTTATGGAAATAGTCAAGGTGAGTCAACATTGTTTAATTTTCTTCTTTGTTTTTTCTGTTACTTTGTATATGTTAATATCCGTTCATACTTTTATAATTGTTTTTATTACTACTGACTCCTTGATATTCCATTTAGGTGTGTCTGATGATGAAGCAATAGCTTCGAAACCGGTCGCCAATTAAAATTGACGTGTGAGAAATAAAGGACCTTTTCTTATCCTCTTATACTTAATCCCTACTACTCACATATGGCTACCCTCACTCCAAAAAGAAAATATTGTTTAATGTCTTAAAACATTTCCGAGTTAAGAAAAAAGGAACGTGTGACAGGCTTCTGGTTCACCTACAGTGAATTGCGAAGTCTGTAAGGCGCTAAGATGGTGAAAATAGATTAGGGTTGCTCGGGCGCCAGTTTTGGTAACACAGTTTGCTGTGCGACCCTGTAGTATACCAGAGTGTACTCAAGATAAACTCAGTGGAGTTAAAAATATTTCCAGGTGGTCACTGCTAACGAGGTAGCACTTATCTCCCTTATATCTCGTACCCTTGAATAACGGTAATAACTCGGGTCACTCAGCACTCGGCGTTTCGGGAAACTAACAAAACTTTCACCTGATTGGCAAAGACTACAGGCGAAGAACAAAGACCAGAGCTTATGGTGGTCTGGAATCGAGGTCGAAATTTTAGTTCCTCGTCTTATTTATGCCTTCTTAGCAGACAAGCTCGAAACATGGCCATTTTCGAGTGGAGAATACCACCACCATATTCGACTGTTTACTAGTGCAAAAATGAAAAACGTCCTTTCGGCACCTTGAGGACTACACCTATATAAATGACACGAAATTGAATCTACAAATGCCCATTCGTATTTCGGCAAATAAGGAAATGTTTTAACCTACGAGGGCACTCGCAATTGTTTGAAACGGGAAAATCCTGGGAAACACGACATGTCCTTGGGCGGGAGTTAAATAACATATTCCTTTTTACAATTAATTAAAAATACAAAATAGTGACTTCGTCACAAACGTTTCACATAACGTTACATGATTGGATTTCAAAATATTACTTAAAATATCTTAATCAATAATAGCAAACGCATCAAGAATGCGTATATTCATATCTTCGGCGGTAGTCGGCTGAAGTTGATAAACTACATTTTTAACACATCCCCATAAGAAAAAATCTAGAGTGGTTAGTCTGGTGATCTAGAGGAGCAATTAGTAAGGCCTCTTCTTTAAATCCATTTTTATGAAATTTTTGGTTTAAATATGTCCTGACATTATGCGAAAAATGGACGGGAGCATCATCTAGCTACAGCCATATTTTTCGTCTAATATCCAGTGAAGTTTACAGAAACCTTTCTCTAAAAGATTAAAAAATGTGTTCCTCCATTTAAATGGCTATCAAAAAAATACTGCCTTCCAATCATTCTACCATAAACGTTTAACGACCATTGGTTTTGTCGATCTACAGTTCGAAATTCATGTTTATTTTCAGTGCTGACAGTGCACCACTGGAAAAAATTGCTTGGTTGGTAATTTTAATATCATTAATTACCTAAAAATGAATGAAAAGCATAAAATAAACAAACTTGGCGGAAACATTTATTACTCTGGAGTGATACATGTACAATATATAAATACCAAGGTGTGTAATAACCAAATAAAATAAAAATAAGAAAATATATAAAGTATAAATGATTGATGTTTATTATTTACCTGTCAATCGTAATATCTGGTTATTTCCCGTAGCTACGACTTTTACACTGTAAGGCCTTCTGCACACGGAGCTTCTCGTCATCGGCTCGTATTAGATGCGACATACGAGAGGTGTACGCTTTTGTGCTGCTCCCTTGGGTTTCAATTGTCAACTGTATACAGGGCGTCAGTGGCACGGAGTCGTCAAAGTATACAAGCTGCAATACGCTGGGCGTACAGCAGTGTCAGTCACTTTCAGTACGCTTAGCTAAAAAGAACACTTTTTTGTGTAAAATGGCCGATGAAACTATAAAACTTGTTGAGTTAATTGAAAATTATGAATTTTTACATAAGAATACCCTTAAGGACTACGCCAGAAAAGACATAACAGAAAAAGCTTGGGTAGCTATAGCCTGTTATTAAAATTTTTGTAGATATAGGGATGCGCCCAAAATTTCCTACGTTTCTTATTTTTTTTGCGATTCAGAAGATAAAGTAACAAAAGTAGATCCTCTTCATCACTTTACATCTTCACAGTGCAAATACAAAGTTCACACTTCACGAATAATGTAATTATTTGCCGACGAATCTTGTACGCGTCTATGACGATAATCTTAGTGTGCAGAAGGGTAGGCGTAGAGGAATCGTCGCTGCAGGACGAATCTTGTACGCGTCTATGACGATAAGTGTGCAGAAGGCCTTAGTGTAACAAACTAATTATCAAATGTCGTTTAATTCAAAACTCACAAATAAACACGAGTAAAAAGCTATGGTATCGCTGAAATGCTTAGCACCAAAATAATGGCGGCCAATCGATAATCGGCACAGAATACTAGGAGTGCTCGATATACTTGTTATGCGTCCTCTCTTTCATTGTCTAAGTTACCACTTTGTTACTACTCATCTCTAAATTCTCGCGGTATAATTGAACTTCGAGTTTCGTTCTCAAGGACGACTCAACTGAGTCGGACTCACCTGAGATTTGTTTGGACCATATTCTACAACAATTGTGTAACCCACAATTTGTTTACAATCGATATTTTTATATAAACTGGTCTATTACTTATAATATGACATTCAGCGAAAATGATGAAATCTGCATCTGGCATTTAATTAGCAACTGGTTCCGAAATACGTTATTTCATCTTCAGGTACACCTAAATGGATAGTCAAGGAGTCAATGCACTGGAAAGTGAAATGTTTAAAAGAAAAAAATTAAAATTTAACGGAAACAAACAATTAATGGTAAACAAAACGGTAATGACATATTCATTACGGATTACCTACATTGGTTATCATAAAATAATGTGTATCAAACACTGTATCAAACACTGTATCAAACACTTTTTATAATAACCTATGTGGCTAAGCCGTAATGGACCATTCTTTACATTACAATCTTAAAATGGATATTCTCCGCTTAAAAGTGACGAAACAAAGATGTTAAATGAATATCGGTTTATTTATATCTAGCAATATATAAATGGAATATTTCACCCAAAAACATCAATCCACAGAAACCTGACCTAAATAAAATAAATGTTAGTGACAATATTTTTTTTAATAATAAAGCTGATAAAAATTTATTTTTCTTCTATGGGCCAAAATTATTCAACGTTTTTCCAAAAAAAAAAAATAAAGAAATGGCTACTACATACATTTTAATATTTTCAGAAAAAAATTAATTTTATCCATGCCAAACCAAACAGATCAGTTTCAATTAATTTTATTTGCACAAGAATTATAAATCAATAACAATTCAATTATTTGGACTTTGCTTACACGTTCTCGATAATCATCTCTCTTGAATTTTGTACATTTTTAATCCTTTTGTTTATAATCTTTACATTATCTCAAACTTCAATATACGGTGTCGGCCAGTGAACGTTTTCAAATACACGATAAAACAAGAGCCAGCGAAAGGTACAGAGAGTTGGCATTGGAACAAGCGGAAAACGAATAGTATCAACGTTGCTATTTATACGAACCGACCTCGTCTAAACATTGGTTAGGCCGTGTAGGCTGACATTGCTTGTATTGTTTTTTCCTGCTTGCCCTAGTGCTGGCTCTCTGTAGTTTTCACACGCACTTGTGCCAAGGGATATTGGAAGATGTTTGTTTTTTATATGGCTTTTATATTTAATTTCGATTTAGTGGACTGTATCATTTAATATTACATCATAAAACTTTTATTACGCATATTATTTACAAAAATATGAGGAAAAGGTGAAATACAACTTATAAAGATAACATTTCTCTTAACTATGAAGACTAGAGATAAGGAGACGAATCGGCATACTCAAAATACGGTCCAGGAAAACACATGCTAATTGAGCTTCTATAATTAACCGCATGGGCGCTGGTACTGTATACGTTGTTCAAAATACATGGCTTCTTATGGGAATTATACATTAATTTGTCAAAATAATCAAAATAAACTTGTTTATAGCTAAATAAACCACAGAACATACTGTTGTATTTATTTCTAAATAAGTCTTGCATGTTTTAATTGATAAATTATTTAATTTTATCTATATAAAGTACAATTTTGTGGCAAAAATTTTTTTGAATTGAACTAATAAATAGTTTTAAGAGTAAAATAAAACACAGTGAACAGATTTTTTATTGTTGTAATACAATTATAAAGGAAGATTTGGGAATGTACATGGTATTACCTCATCCTTTAATTTCAACTTTCCCCTTTTTATTTTGCTAACAGTACCAAGTACCATCAGTAAAAATAGTCTCATAATATTTGATAATATCTTCCAAAAAGTATAGAATAGCAACATCTCTAGAAAGTGCTTTATCGGCAGGAGAAACGATATATATGCTACCACTGTTCTTAACGTTTAGTATCCTATAAAAAACATTTAAAATTACACAATTAGGGTAAAAAAAAAATTATAGTAGCAACTCTTTATCTAACATTAAAACTCTATAAAAAATAAATTTTCTTTTCTAGTAAGTTAAATTTAATAGGCCTTTTCATCACAATTTTTGTTTGTGCGCATGCGTCAGTATCAGCCATCTTTTTCGTACTGTTTTTTCTAAACAAGCCTGTTCCACGGGAAAAAAATTATAATCGTTAAATATTAATTTTAAGTATATTCATTTAAAAAAGGAAAAAAAGTAAAGTTAATAGACCTACTAGTACTCTATTATTTTTCCTATTAAGGCTTAGTAGATGCTCGGTCCTTTTATGAACTATTTGGCATGTCTCTGTCCTGGAGAGTTTTTCCACTACTTCTGAGATTTTTTAAACATCCACTGCTTTGTGCATGTTCTGATAGTTGTTTTTGTTACACCACAGAAGGGTTATGGGCCAATAAGAGCATTTGAGGCTCCTTCTCGGGCTAGTAAATCAGCCTCTTCATTGCCCTTATGTCCTCTGTGGCCTGGTAGCCAGGCTAAGGTTAGTCTGTTTTGACTACCCAGCTCTGTTAGGACTTCCAAACAGTCCCACACAAGCTTTGACTGTACCTGCATGGACCCGAGTGCCTTTAACGTCGCTTGACTCTGAGTATATGACGATGGTTTTTCCATTTACCTTCTGTCTTAATACCTCTTTTGTGCAATGATGTATTGCTGCTATTTCTGCCTAGAATACTGTCGCATGTTTACCTAAGCTTAGTGAGATTCTTGTCTTTGGCTTGGTACTATATATGCCTACTCCTGAACCTTCATGGGGTTTCGAGCCGTCTGTATACCAGGTGAATTCTGCATGAATAGGAGTTCCTCCCATCCATGCTTCCCTGTCTGGTATACTTACTTTATATTGCTTTTGAAAGCTATACTTTGGGAGCATTCCATCTGAAGGCATTCCCATTATTTGGTCGTTCTCCAACTCTTTATATAGCTCGCTGTAGTCACGTCCATACAAACTGCTTATGATTGATGATGATACTAAAGACTGAATTTGTTAACTACATTTTCATGGAGAAAGTGGTTCAACAGAAGAAAATACTTGTCTGGTATTACACAATATTTTTTTTTAATAATAAATGCTTCGGTATAAACAGTAATATTATTAAAAATGTCATGTTGATCCTTAAAATTTAAATAATTTATCTTAATAATTATACTCGTGATTAACTTTCATGTTAAAGTGTTTTTGCAATTACTAATAGTTGGTTGGCATAATTAATTAAAATAGAGTTATAATTATTATTTGTTTTGAAACCTAACCTCTCCTCAATCAGCACACTTTTATCCCTTGTTCCGAACGTCCACGACACTTCAAGCAACTTTTCAATTGCTCACAACTATGTGCTTCCACAAAGTTAATAAAATGTAAATTACCATCAACGATTTTTCTAATGATTGATTTGTATGTAGAGATAATATTGCTTTTCCAGCCATTGTTGATCAAAACGGTACGAAACTTTTGAATTGGCGCTATTTTAACATGGCGGCTGCGCTTGTGCTCATAACATGATAAAAAGGCCTATACATAATAATTGTTTTTTGTAAGTCAGCATCTATAACTGTAAAATTTAATATTATAGAAACTTGTAATAAAATAAACTACACTTCGTAAGATACATATTGTGACTAGTTTACATTAAATA
This sequence comes from Psylliodes chrysocephalus, assembly GCA_927349885.1. Classification (NCBI taxonomy): domain Eukaryota; kingdom Metazoa; phylum Arthropoda; class Insecta; order Coleoptera; family Chrysomelidae; genus Psylliodes; species Psylliodes chrysocephalus. The sequence continues at coordinate 57,237,014 of OV651815.1, read as the reverse complement.
CCTATTATATTTAGACATGAATACATTATTTTACTTACATTAGACGTTTTAAAAAGACATTGAATTGATTTCTTCTTGTGTTTTCTTTAGTTTTACATTTAATTTTTATCTTGTTTTACAATCTGAAACGACGTAAATCTAGCTTTGATGTTTTTTGTCACTCATGTTACTTGTACTCAGGTACTTTTTTCACATTATTTTGATTTTTTCACCAATTTTTTAAAAAATCACTTCAATTTACATTGACTTACATAGAAAATTGACTATGCTGTCATTAGACATGCCAACTACAGTCAATTTCGCGAACTTTATAAAAAGACGTCCCAACTGTAGAAAACTATATCACGGTCAAAAAACTTGTTGCATGGTCTAGAAAACTTTTGAAAACAAAAAGGAAAAATAGCTTCAGGGAGTTTTGCGGAACACTAAATCGCGATTCATCCTTAAAAACGATATGGAATAAAGTAAATTCAGTTGCAGGTCAGAAAACTAATACTTCCAGTCTTATGCCATCTTCGCTACTAGCTAATGATATACTAAAAATCATAACACCGAATTCTGCTTCCCCTGCTGTTGCTATCAAAATTCCTAATGACAAAGAACCTGCCTTTACATATAATGAATTTAGGTATACATTATCAATTAAAAAAGATTCTTCTCCTGGCTTAGATAATATTTCCTACTCAATGGTAAAAAACTTACCTAACTTGGGTGCCGTTTGGCTGTTACAATTCTACAATAACTGTCTCAAAAGTGGATCTATTCCCCAACAATGGAAACAATCTTTAATCTTGCCATTTGTAAAATCTGGGAAAGATAAATCATGTCCAAATAATTATAGACCTATAGCTTTAACATCCTGCGTTGGAAAACTTCTAGAATCACTTATCAAAAATAGAGTAGAATGGTATTTGGAAAACAAGAAAATCTTCCATCCCTTACAACTAGGATTTAGACGAGGAAAAGGCTGCACAGAATCAATATCTTACTTAATCACCCAAGTCCAAATAGGCTTGGCATCAAATAATTATACTGTTGGTCTATTCCTTGATATTTCGGCAGCTTATGATAGTGTAAATATATATCTTCTATACTCCAAATTAGCCAATATTGGCATTTCAATAGAGCTATGCAACCTTATCTATGCATTTCTAAATAACAGATCCATTTCAGTCTCAGATAACTGTGGTCAAAGTCATGGACCACGAACCTCCAATCAAGGACTTCCTCAGGGATCTCCCCTTAGCCCGATTTTGTTTAATCTCTATATGTTATCTTTATTCAATATTATACCAAAAACCTTTAAATTAATACAATACGCGGATGACATTGTAATTTTGGTTAGTGGAGAGAATGTCTTCAATATTACTATAGAAATAAACTCTTTATTGATTGCTTTTAAAGACTGGCTCGATGAGCACAATTTCAACTTGTCTATAACTAAATCATCGGCTCTCCTTTTTTCAAAAGGTCCTATTAAATTAATCCTTCCAAAAATTAAATTTAATGATACAATCATTCACTGGTCAGATTCATTCAAATATTTAGGCATTTACATTCATAAACACTTAAAATGGAATGCACATATAAATTACATTGAGCAAAAAATTAACAGAGGTTTAAATGTCATGCGAGCTCTTTGTGGTACGTGGTGGGGCAGTGATCCAAAAATCCTTCGCATAATACACAACGCTATCATCTTAAGTCATATAGATTATGGATGCCAGGTAATTTCTCCATGTCCGAAGTACCTTCAGAAGAAGTTGGACAGGCTACAATATCAGAGCTTACGTGTCATCACTGGTTGTATGAAATCAACCCCAATTTATGCTTTGCAAGCAGAGAGCGGGGATATCCCCTTAAACTTAAGAAAAGACTGGCTTTGTTATAAATTTCTTTTAAAAAATCTTGCATTGGAAAATAACCCTGTCATCAATTCGTTAAAACATTTGGAAACACTAAATAAAGAAAGAAATGTCTACAAAAAGGTAATTGACACTCCAGTATTATTAAGTTTAATGAACCAAATGGATGAGTTCCTTCCGAATATGTATTCTAATGAATTGCTGCCATGCCATGAATTTGAATTGGACATCCAACTCTCTTCAATTCCAGTTTTAAATCTTAGATCAATTAGGGATGACACTTATGGATTATCCATTTTTACTGACACAATAAACAAGCTACCCGGTTACACAAAATTCTTCACCGACGGATCTGTGGGACCTTCTAATGATTCAGGCTTCGGTGTATTTTCTCCAGACCTCAATTACGTGTTTTCAAGCAGACTACCTCAACATACACAAATATGTACTGCAGAAATTATTGCAATTAACCATGCCTTGCAAATCATTTTAGAAAAAAATATATTGAACTCAGTTATCTTCTCGGACTCCAAATCTGCTTTACAAAAAATTGGAAATATGAAATTCTCTACAGAAACTGATCATTGCTCCTTTCTAACAAAACAAGGTATCTTACTTGCTAATATGAATAACATCCACATCACTTTGGCATGGATTCCAGGTCACTCCGGCATTATTGGCAACCATAAAGCCGATCAATTAGCAAATATAGGCAGAATCCTTAAAATTCCTTTAAATATTAAACTCAATAAGTCTAACTTTTTACCCTTCATTAAACAAGAAATTTGGAACAAATGGCATCAACAATGGAATTCACTAAAAGAAAACAAAACATCTTTTTACTTCCAAGTGGTTCCTAAAATACCCAAAACTCCGTGGTTCAATAGTAAACAATTCTATGAAAGAAGGTACCTTTCCACAATCATACGGATGAGAACTGGCCATTGTCTAACCCCATATCATTTATTTCGAATTGGTATTAAAGATGACCCATTTTGCGAGTGTGGAGAAGTTGGATCGTTAAATCACATCATCTTAGAGTGTCCCATTAATAAATCTCCCCTTTTTGATGTATATTTGGAACTAACGAAGGCTGGTTTATCAGCCCCATTTGATATTCGATACATCTTGTCTCATTTGGATGATAGAAGAATAACCACCCTTTCTAAATTTCTAAATTTCTTTAAAATCATTATCTAGTAGAAGCAAATCAACTATATCTGGGTAAATTGTTCGCAGTAACATAGCCCAAAAAAAGAAAAGAAGAAGAAGAAGGACGGAAATTTGACCATTGCCGATTCGCCTCCTTCTCTCTAGTCTTCATACTCTTAACACATGTCAATCTTGCGCATAATGTATTTACTAACAAGTGCCGCCAGTGGCGGGCTAGAATATTCAACAATACTTTATACACTGTTCTATTAATATCCTAGAAGTTTATAACGCACAAGACAGGTCACATTGTACCTATTACGTGGTTTTAATTTTTCTATTTTTCGTATTGTTTAAGTTTTCTCTTGTAAATCAATATTACTTACAATAAATTAAATTAAAATAGTACAGTCTTCAACAACAGCGCATCCTACTTGATCTGATGGAACAAGAATTTGTATAGAAATGGGCTTTTTTAGCGATTTTTTATGACAACTTAATTTTTAATTCTGTCAAATTCGGCAGTATTATTGTCTTAAGGAGACGCTATGATTTTTGTGAGATTTGAACTGTTGTACAGTCCATCGATTCAGGTTCAGTCCATAACTAAACGTGAAGTGCTCGATCTGATTTACATCTGGCCACTTCTCTTTTATCCTTTTTTGTCTAATATGAAGAAGAAAAAGAAGGAAATGAGCTTAATAAATCTCGTCTTTAGTTTAGAACTATCCGTTTTGGTCTGCAGGCCGTATCAGAGCTTGTAAGGCATTCATTAGGATTAGTGCTCAAATTATAAATTTAGAGACGTGGGATTTGGGATACGAGTATTGTGAATGCTCTGATAATAATTTACTTTCTGTCTTACTTAGCTAACGAACGTTTCAAACTATAAATATTTTTAAAATGAATCATTTTGTAAGAACAATATAACAAATAGTATGTTTCTATACAAATCCAAATTAAAAACAATGTTTTCTTCTCTTTTCAGCTCGTCCAACAGATGTGAAATTCAGATTTAAAAATGTTCTGAAGATGTTAATCATAATATATCTATCGACCTTGTTATTTGTGGAACAGGTAAGGACATTTATTTTATAAAAAATTGTTCATAATTAGAAATTTGGCTAAAAAGTTAAATATTTTAAAAAGTATTAAATTTACAAATTGTAATAAGACAATAATCAAACCAATTTAGGTGGTGACGTAATAATTAATAAAAACGGCAGCTCAAATGTTATACATTTTCGGAGGTAAAAAAGAGGATTATGTGTGGTTAAGAAGAACTGAAAATTAATAGGGTTCTCAGCTGGAAAACATCAAATATAATCGAAATCGCAAGTTGATTGGACCTTTCGTTCTAGAGTAATTGTTGGTTGGCGTATCTTTATGTCAAAAATATAACAATATAAAATTGGTTTTTAAATAAAAAGGAGCTAAAATTACGAGATTAATGCCAAATTATAAATTGTCAAAATAAGTAGAAAATGACAACACATCAAATATTACTTAATAAATGTGAAGGATAAAGAGCATTAGGTAGGAGAAGATAAATAAAAATATATGTAAAAGTCAGTCCTGCTAAAAACCCAAACTGGGGCATATACTAAAAGGAATAGAAACATTAGAACTACTTCTTAAAACTTATTTTCCTCATTGCACAACAAACCTGAATGCAGCAAACCAAACCCACACGAACTGGAACTCTCAAAAAAGAGTCTCCTGCCAAGAGTGGGAAACTGCTAAACGGGTAGTCACAACAGAGAAAGTAACATTGACAATACGCACCTTTAATCCATACAAATCACCGGGACCAGATGGGGTATTGCCTGTGCTTCTACAACAGGCAATAGAAATACTGGCCCCGCATATTTGTAAGCTCTACAGGGTAAGTTTGGTGCACAAACATGTACCAAATACCTGGAAACAAAGCAGAGTTGTTTTTATACCTAAATCAGGGCGTCCAGCATATGCCGTGGCGAAGGCCTGCAGACCGACAACTCTGACGTCATTTCTATTGAAAGGATTGGAAATACTGATTGATTAGCATGTACGCAAACTAGTCATTTCTTACAAACTAACATGCCTATCAAACAGAAAAATCATGTGAGTCTGCTCTACATCATCTTGTAACCAAGATAGAGAGGGGACTTAGTAGCCAAGAAATAGTCCTAGGAGCATTTTTTGATGGAGCTTTAGGTAATACCTCCTTTAAATCAATGGTAGCTGCCGCTCGCGAATACGGAATAGAAGACACCATCTGCTGGTGGATAGAAGACATGTTACGCGGACGGCAAGTACATGCACAAATGTTCAGTGAACCCATATATGTGAATATCCACAGGTGATGCCCACATGGTGCAGTCTTTTCTCCTCTACTGTGGAACCTAGTGGCAGAAGAACTGCTGAAAACACTAAACAATCAAGGGCTGTACGCCCATAGATATGCCAATGAAATAGTCATCCTTATCCGAGGGAAATATCAAACCACAGTCTTCGAACTCATGCAAAGAGCTCTTAGGCTAACAGAAATGTGGTGCGTTAGGGAAAACCTCTTGGTAAACCCTGATAAGGCATAACTCATAACCTTTACTCGAAAAACAAGGTTGGAGGTCTTATAAACTCCAATTCTGTTTGGAGGAAGACTAAACAAAACGAACCAAGTAAAATAACTGGGTCTAATCCTAGATAGCAAACTTACTTGAAACCAACACTTACAAAAAGTGACCAACAAATGTAAAATTTATCTCATTGTAGGGAGACGGGCATTTGGGAAAACGTGGAGATTAAAACAGAAAATGGTCCACTGCCTATATTTGGCAATAACAAGACCCATGTTAACTTATGAAGCGGTTGTTTTCTGGCCAGAAGTAAACCAAAAGACAGACCTTAATACCCTCTCAGGAGTTTTGACGCTGGCATGTCATTGTAATACAAGAAAATTGGGAAGTACACTGACAGCCTCTATGAAAATCATTCTAAACCTCCCGCCCCCTGACCTAGTCATAAAGGGGGAGGCCAGAATAAGTGCATACAGACTGGAAATCTCCAAGAACTGGAACCCACTAGGACATATAAAACATACCAGAATAATACATAAAGTAAATAATCCTATATTAAACATGGGATTAGATCACATGACACCCCTCCTAACCATCAACAGACTTCCAGGTCAACTGCAACTGGAACAAGGTAAATCAGGAGGTAGAGAAATATTTGCTTAGCGGTCTCATATGGTATACGGATGGATCTAAAACTAACAAGGGAACAAACTGTGGCGTACATGGAGTTAAACCCAAATGCGACATCATCGTCTCACTGAGAAAACATACCACTGTATTTCAGGCTGAAATACATGCAATAGAATTGTGTGTATGAGAGAATTTAAGAAAGAAGTTCAAAAAACAAACCTTACTAATTCTCTCAGATAGCCAAGCAGCCTTAAAGGCTCTTGATTCAAACAGAATCAAGTCAAAGCTTGTCTGGATCTGCTTTGGAATACTAAATGATCTGGCAACCCACAACAAGGTAAAACTAGCATGTGTACCAGGGCACAAAGGTATCCAAAAAAAATGAAAAGGCTGATAGGGATCAGAACTACCATTCACAGGTCCCGAACCTGTATTTGGAATAAGCAAAACCTTTGCTCGATAGGCAGTGAACAGGTATATAACCACAAAACACCAGATGCACTGGCAACAGATAAGAGGGCATAGAATCAGTAAGCTCATGCTAAGGGGACCAAACACACGCATGGCTATTGAGGCACTACAACTCGCAAGGCCTCAGATATCCACCATTGTGGGATTAGTAACGGGACATTGCTTGCTGAAACAACTTCATGTGATGGGATTACACAATGATCCCACTACGTGTAGACTCTGCATGGAAGAGGAAGAAACCTCATACTATGTGATCTTCGAATGCGAAGCTCTTACTAGGCGACGTTTTATCCTTTTCAGCCTAGAACCGAAAAGAACGCCCCAGGAACACTTGGTAGGGAACTTATTAAAACTAATCAAAGACACAGGACTATTCCAAAGATAATACCTGAATACGGGGAAAGCAGGAAAATACAATAGACCTAAGAGGCCGCATTGTTCTGGACCCTGCTTATAACCGACAAAGATAAAGAAAAGTCCTGCTAATAAAATTTTAACAAAACAGTGTGTAAGAAAAACTCTATGAAGGTTCTACGAGAATCGTCTTATTAATATAATAATAAAAATTTAAAACTAATATTTACGTACATAGTTAAATATTGAATTTTAATTTACATAATTGATTATTTTTATTTTTAGGTATTCGCCAATGATAATTTATTAATGGATTCTAATAAAGGTAAAATTATTATTTCAATACCTATCCAAAACCTAATAAATACTTACATAAGCTAAGCTAAGAGTGACCTTTTCTTGCTTTCGGCTCATAAACCTTAGTTTATTTTCTGCTAATTTTACACAGCAAATTCCCAATTAAAAAGAACAACTACTTTTCGTTGCCAAAAATAATAAAATTGAAATAAAAAATGAGAATGTGTAAAATAAAAATAAAATAGATGTTTAAGATAATCTATTTGTACATTCATCACAACACCTTTTAGACAAATATTCATAGACTCTATAATAAACATGTTTACACACATTCTCCTTGAAACGATAAAATGTTTTACTACTGCAATGATCAATAATAAACGTAACATCGTTAATATTTAGTACAGGTAAGTTAAAATCATAAGAAACGCAACAAAAATAGATTTCAGACGTTCTAATAATTCATCTAAAACAAACCGTTTAAAATATTTTCCAGACAAATATTCCCATAATTTATATCTGCCACTTTGTATAAATTTTTTTCAACACCTCTTCAGGTAAGTACCCAAGATAAATAATAATTCATTGTTATTATCTTCTTCTTACAAAGTGGACGCGTGGGTTGGAATAAATTAATTTAAAATTTAGCGGTTTGTTTTTTGAAAAAATGCTTAGACACGTCAATTTTAATTTTTAACTGCGGTTTTTTGATAGTAAACTTATGTGTACAGGGTGGCCCAAAAATAAGTAAAGATCATCAACTTTATTTCTTTAAATAGATATATCTATTTTTTATTTTTCATTTCATTTTTGAATTTCGCATCAAATTCTAATTTGTTCCAATCTACGCGTCCACACTGTATAATAAAGTCATTTCAACCAAATTTGGTAAACTAAACTTAAACCAAACAAAAATTAAAAAGCCTTAATTTTTGCTCTTTCTTCATAATTAATTAACAACAAAATATTTTACAATGGGGTTTATTCTGTAACGTTTTAGTTAACTTTAACCACTATGTTAAAAGGGCATTTATAATTATGACGTTTAAATTTTAAACCTATTCTATATTCCACCAGTTTAATTTGGTGCTATTTTCTATTTTATAACCAATCCCAGATAAAATAGACATGACAACGATGTAATGTACCTAAAGATGAATTAAAATTCGAGAGGCCTCCCAACTTATCGAGACTGAGGCCCACAAGGGCAAACTCGTAGTGTAAAAAAACGAGAAATGATTTAATTTGGTACGAAAGACCGAAAGCCGATAGTAGTATTAGGACGTTGAATGTTTTGGTTTGTTAAGCACTGGCATTACTAAGGTTAAACTATGTTATGATTTTCACAAGCCTTGATTTTTAAAACCATTTTATATCGCCTTTTGATTAGGGTATACAAACTTGTTCGAGCAATTTATCCAATAATAATTGGCCCCTTTAACTCTTAAGCCTGCTCATATAAAATATTTGGGCTCCTTACTTCGCCTATTTATATAATATTGTTACGCAGTACCCTGAAACGTGCTGCGGTCGTCATAAGTAAAGGTACGAGTAAATGAAGAAGATATAATAGTCCACAAATGTCTCGAAATGTCATTCCACGTCAGAAAAGTCTAGACAGTTCAAGAATGTTCGAGAAGGTTAAAGCAAGCTATATATGCAAAGTTGAAATAAATTGTGATACCAAAAACCTTCTTAACAATAGTAATCAAGGACAGAAGGATGAGTATTGCAACTATGTTAAAAGAAATAATATGGCTTCCAGTTCAGAATTATGTTCAATACATGACTGATATTTATTTGTAAAATAAAAATGACATAGTACCATCGCATCAGATCTATTAGAAAAAATTCAATATAATTCGCAATATCACAACTATAATACAAGAAGCCAATCTGACTTTCATGTACGACAAGCCATCACTAAAAGTTGCCAAAATACAATTTTTATTAAAGGTTTGCAAAAATTTAATATACTGTCTACAGAAATTAAAAAAAAAACAACAATAAAAGTATTCAAAAGTAACCTCAAACAATACTTGATAAATAAACAACGGATATACTTTCTTGTGATAATACTCTTTAAACCTGCCCTTTTCAAGTATTTCCCTTAATTTATTGTTATTTTACCCCTCGTTTTACCCGTATTTATTATAAATTATTTCTGTTTTCAGATCATGTACTTTATTTTAAAAAATTACTTGATGTTATATTAATACTACCTACTATGTTTAAATTATTAATAGTTTTGTGACTATAGGTTATAGTAACTTATAGCCACAAAACTATTTTTGTGTTAAAGTAGATCCATAGAGAGCAATATAATTTTCAAAGGCCTTCTTTCAACATACAAATAAATGAGAAACACAAAAAAATACCTCGGTATCATAATTGATCAAAATTTGTAATGGGTTGATCACATTACGTCATTAACAACCAAAGTTAGAAGATTCATTTTTAAATTTTATGAACTGAGGAAATTTATGACTAGGAGTTTACTAATTATTATTTACAATTCGCTGGTTGAATCTATTTTGCGAAATGGTATAATGTGGACTATATGATATTGCACTTCAACTCCTTAATAAAATAGTTTAATTAAAATTATCTATAAGCATTATATAAAAAAATGTATAATAAAAAAGTGCTTTGAATAAGAACATTATATTGTCTGTCTTGCTGTACCTTTATTTATGAAAATCCTGAATTGAGATACACTACAAATTATTTGCAATATCAAAAGAAGCATACAAACATTTTTAAATAATTTGATATTTAAGAGCCATTCACACATCACAGTTGACATCTTCATACTTGACAGGCACAGCCAAGCATTATTTTGATTTTTGCCAAATAAAATGGCCGGTTAATTATTCTATTGGGTTGCAACAGAGAGCCAGTAAATTTGATGAAGGTATTTTTGTGGCTAGAGGCGAAATAGTAGTAAGCTTAAGTTAGCACCACCATAAAAAAGTCATTTTTAAAAAACTGCTTATATATTTTTCATAAATTGGCAGGCTTGACTACTAATTTCAAATAAAAATAGCCTCCAAAATGGCTATGGTTGCAATTATTATGAAGGTCGCAACCCGCCTTAGAAATCTCACCTTTACAATCAACAGCTGTTGTTTGACAGGTCGTTGGAGAATTAAATGTATGGAATGTTAAGAATGTTTGGAATGTCAAGACGTTAAGAATAATTGAAATTCCTTAAAATTAGTCAGATAAGAAATGCATAGGCGGATTTTAAGAAAATTGATATCAAAGTAGTTAGGATGAACCAAAAATTATCAAAATCAATAGGGTTCTAAGTTAGAAGTAATTATTTAAGAACATACATACACACAGATGATCAGACGAAAAATTTTTTTTGCATTTTCGGACTCAGAATGATCGGAAACATGAAAAAAAGTTTTCGTCTGCACGAATGCAATACTGAGGCCCCATAGGAAGGGCTTCAGTAATTAGGCCCAACGAATCATTAAAAAAAAAAGAAAGAGAAAATATTTAGTAATGATTACTAGATTTAATACTGACATCAGTTATAATTTTAATCAAACAATACAGAATACAAAATTAAAATACCATACAGTTTTTTATATAACCCACGGTTAATTTTAACCAAATTTTTATAGAATAGACTTCAATACCATAAATAAAAAACTAATTCCATGTTTTACACATGTAAAGAAACCTACAATAATAATTATTAAATATAAACATAAATAAAAAGAATTCTTAATTTTGTTAACACGAATAAAAAAGAAACTCCTAATCTAAAGTTTTGCAGTCTTTGAGAATGAAATATTGGTTCTTCTGTTCTTCCGTTCTTCCGTTCTTCCGTTCTTCCGTTCTTCCGTTCTTCCGTTCTTCCGTTCTTCCGTTCTTCCGTTCTTCCGTTCTTCCGTTCTTCCGTTCTTCCGTTCTTCCGTTCTTCCGTTCTTCCATAAACGCTCAATGACGTCGTCATTTTCTATTGTATTTTATCATAGTATTTAATATGTCGTTTTGTATATGTCGTCGGTTTTGACTGAGAGTACTCCTTAGCCTGTTTTTCAAGTACTTCAGTTTAAAAAATTGGAATTGGAATTGTCAGTAAAAATGTAGATGCTAAAGCCAACATTGGGTAAGCCTCTTTACATATTATATTTACAAACATGGGCGCCGTTCAAATAATTTCCAGGAGTCTTATAACCAGGGTCAAAACGCCGCAGGCTCTAGGCGAAAGCATGGCGAAAAATCACAAATCCTCGTGTTTACAAACCATTGAATAGCAGCACAGTTAACAACAATTTCTGTAACTCTTGCAATGCATATTGTTTCCTTTCCACCGTCGTCCTGTTGATTACTGGTTGATTCCAATTAAGTGACATTTTTGTACTCGGACACTTACGACTCCTGCCGAGCAAAAAATCTAGTTGTACACATTTCTGGATACGCGTGCAGGAATTATAAATTTACTAGTAATGCAGATTTCCTTTAATTTCAATTTAGGCGCTAACATCAAAAATTTCATACATATGCACAAACTCGATATTTTGTCAAGAATTGCGAAAACTATCGAATTAGGTACAAAGTAACAAACTCATTAACAATAGATTTATATTTTGAGATGGAAATGTTATTGAGCAGAAGGTATTAAGTAAAAGTACATAAAGAACATATATTTTAAATTGCAACACTTTCTTGTCGCCAAGTTTTCTATGCTCAATTATTCCGTCAATCCTTGTATTATATTGAATTCTCCCTGTGTTATTTTTGTAAGAATTTTTTTTTTTTTTTTTAATATATTCTTGGCTTGTTCACAATATGCATTTGTTTTCTATTATAGTTTTTATTTTGCAACTTTTAATTAGTTTTCGTGTAAATATATGTTACATCACAACCCATAAGTAGAATTTACTTTTGTAATTTATTAATTTTATTTTTAGATACCACTTTATTATTGTTACTTACTATTAAGAATATTGTCCTGTAAATGGGAAACTGTTGGGCAATAAAGCTATTATTATTATTATTATTATTATTATTATTATTATTATTATTATTATTATTATTATTATTATTATTATTATTATTATTATTATTATTATTATTATTATTATTATTATTATTATTATTATTATTATTAATCCTTAAATAATAAAAAGGGACAGAGGCCAGAGTAAAACGAACGCGGTGATACGAGATACATCGTCCTTATATCCTCATAATGGAACAATGCAATGCAACGTGACACGAAACATTACGTTTTTGTGGGTATGTATCTATATTTATGATTTACAGACTTAAATTAATAAATAGATTAATAAATAAGTTAATAAATTTTAGCTTTTTCTATTCTTCTGAAACTTTAAATTGTTAAAAAAACCGCGTCGGCGCCTACCGGTGTTTGTAGGACCGGCGCTCCGGGAAATCTTCCGGTTTTCCGATGGGCCCATCCTCCCCTGACCTGCAATAAGGCATTGGGACCTCGACACCCTCATCAGCCGCCTCAATAATGACAGTCACTACACGATGACCTGGCCATTCTGCAAACAGAGAATTTTGAGAACATACTCTGCGAAAGAATGCAAGTAGCTCTTAAAATTATAGAACAGTGGTGCAAGGACCATTCACTGTCTATCAATCCTAAGAAGACAGAAATGGTCCTTTTCACAAGGAAAAGGATGAAAATAAAATTAGAACCTCCAGAACTCCTAAACACAAAACTAAACTTTGCGACAAAGGTGAAGTGAGTTAAAAGAGCATACATTGCTTATGAACAATGCCGCCGAACCGTGGGACGCACCTGTGGTTTCTCCCCCAGAGTCGTCGCATGGACTTACACGGCTATCATAGGACCTATGCTAACATACGGTGATGTTGTCTGGGTACCGAAAACCCAAAAATTAACAGCTATCCGTAAAGTAGAACAAATTCAAAGAACAGCATGCCTCAACATAACTGAAGCCATGAAAACAACATCGACCAGAGCGATGGAAGTCATTCTTAGTCTCACTTCCCTTGATATTTACATCAAGAAGGTTGCTCTGACGACAATGACGCGCCTCCGCATGGTTGGAATAGAATCTGATGTAGGATCTGGTGAGGCAAGACGTCACGTTTGGCAGGAGGCGCTCGATATGCTCCCACTGCTTCAAGTGAACATGGACTCCATCTCACCGAGATATATCTTCCATAAGCCATATAAAGTTATAATAGAACAAATAGGATGTGGAAAGGTAACTGTCTTGCCGATTCACTAGCCAAAAAAGCAGCCAAACAAATACTTTTTGGACCTGGCCCTTCTATTGGCCTGACAAAATCGGTAGTGACAGACCTAATTAAAGAACATTCCCTTGTGAAATTCAAGGAAAGATGGGATGAAACAATAAAGTGCAGAGTTGCCAGGGAGCTCTTAAGTTATCCTGACAACACTGCAGCAAACAAATACTTGACTATGACCACAGATTAACCACAACAGATGCGAAACCCGGCAAAAGATCAAAGGATTTTGAAATGAGATTTCTATGACCTTGGACCTTTAAATGGGTATGGCATAGGTGTTGCCAATTTTAATTATTTTCAATCAGTCTTACTAAATATGATTTTTTTCTAAACATGCTTTTTGGATGCCAGGGTTGGTTTAGGTAACTAATGTATAGTAGCAGCATTAGTATGTTAAAAAAGTTATCGATGAGAGTTTCATTTTTAAACATTTTAATAGAAAAAGAATATGATTTGTATTAATATTTTTTTATTATAGGTAAAAACGAATTATAATGTAAAGGTTTTAAAACTTTATTAAGCGGGCTTTGTTAGACATAAAATCAAGTTAAAGACCTCCGTTTTCTCTTTAATGTGTTGAAATAAATATATTGGCAATTAATGGCCTATTGATGGAAAGTTAACGGGAAATTGCAGGCCTTTTATCAAATTAATACTGACTGCTAATAAAGGCCATGTGCCACGTACAATTCGATAGTGCCTCTTTGACCAGCAGTACTGTTTGAAGTATATAAAACCGAATGCATTCCAATATACCTAGAATATTGTAGACATTTTATTTAATTCAGCTATATAATATACAGTATGGTTTAAATGAAAGGAATAAATTCATTATAATGGAAGTACCTGGTTTTTCGAAAAAATGCTCGGACAGGTCAATTTTGTTTACTCAAAGCGCAATTTTTTAAATAGAATTCAATTTTCCCCCACTTCCCATTTTTGGGCAGTGGCGTCATTGACAATTTTTTTAAATGGTAACCTCAATTTTTTTTTCTTGATTTTGATAGATCTTGCAATTTCCTACTCGGAAACATAATATTTGAAATATCTTACATAACATTTTTTTTTTGAATAGAAGACATTTAAAGATCAGACACATAAATTTTATTTTATTTTGAGAACACAATAAATGAATAGAAAATAATTATTTGTAATTAAATGCTTAATCTAACAATATAATAATAATAAAAAGAATTTATGAAATTGTCATTAAATTCTTTTTATTATTATTATTATTATTATTATTATTATTATTTTTTTTTAGATAAAGCACTTAATTACAAATAATTATCTTTTATTAATTTACTGTGTATCAAAATAACATAAAATTTATGTATCTGATCTTTAAATTACTTTTTTTCAAAAAAAATTGTTATGTCAGATATTTCAAATATTATGTTTCCGAGTAGGAAATTGCAAAATCTATCAAAATCAAGAAAAAAAAATTGGGGTTGCTATTTAAAAAAATTGTCAATGACGTCACTGTCCAAAAATGGGAAGTGCAGGAAAATTGAATTTTATTTAAAAAATTGCGCTTTAAGTAAACAAAATTGACCTGTCCGAGCATTTTTTCGAAAAACCAACTACTTCCATTATAATGAATTTATTCCTTTCATTTGAACCATACTGTATAATAAAGATAAAATGTCTTCTAAAAAATGTATTTTCATAAAATAATCTAAATTAATAACATGTATGAGCAAGAAATTACAATAAATAGTGAGTAACATCAATCCCAAACTGGCCTCATGTCCACTCGTTGAGTATGTAGCAAGTGATCATCGGTGTCTTCATCTATGAACGCGGGACGGAACCCTCCTGGACTGTTGGAGGGTTGGGTCTGCGGCAGTTAAAAGCCTTTTGACTTTTACCTGGCTCTCACCCATTCATCAACCAACATAATGCTGGGCCACTATTAAAAGGACAAAAGTATTCTTTTATTTTTTAATCCTCGCATTCATTTTTGCTTCAATTACAGCAAAAGACCAGCAATATCCCGGCAATTCATTGTTTGTTGGGATACAATATAAACTCATCACTAACAAGTATACCAATACAACTTTTTTAAATAATTGAGGTTTGAATACTTATTGCATACAACCCTATTAGCAGGAAATTACAATTCTATCGCATAGTTTTATATTTATCAAATTCTTCATGAATTAATTAATAAAGAATCAGATCTAAAGCACTCAATAAGACATTACTTAAAATACATACCTTTTTTTTTCGCTGATTTCTGAAATATATGTTGTTGAATTTTATTAGGTAAAATATTCGAAGACGAATAAATATATTTAAAAAGTATTCATTAGAAAAATGTTAACAAGGGTGTTTAAATCCTTGAACCGTATTAACCTTCACCTGGCATGCTCATCCTGAGTAACATACCTGGACTCGTGGGGTACGTACGAACCCCAGTGATAAAAATCTTTGTAAAAATTGAAATATTGATTATTTTGTCTCAAAAAAATTTAGAGATCTTCTTTAGATACCACTTTAAACTCTAGAATAGTTCGAATTGAAAAAAGATCAACGTTCATAAAAAATCCGGAAAATTTAAAAGCTTGAAAAAAATGCGTTTTTACCAAAAAAAACTTTTTTTTTTTTGATAAAAAGGGCTGAAATTTTAGCTGTATTCTTCTGTTACATCACTATAAAAGAATAATAATTGTTTTCATGGGTCTTTAAAAAGTATTTATTTTGAGAGCGCTATCCCACTGGCCTAGGTATAAAAGTATATCCCTTGACTACCGATAGATGTCGTTACGAGTTTCGATTTCGAAGATTTAGATATCGAAAATCGACGAGAAAGAGCGTGGGGTATGTACGTACCCCACGAGGCCAGGTGAAGGTTAAACAAATTATACAAATTATTTCCAAGTGTGGGACAAGGTAAGTAATTTTCCATATTTTTTTAAAACTGCAATATTCCAACTGATAAATGTACTCATAAAAACATTCGGTTGGTGTTCTTAGACTTCCAAATAATGATTTGATATCATAACCTTTCAAATAAAAATATTGTTGCTATCTAAAACGAAAGTTGCAGTAGAGAAGTGTTCATACATTTACAGCTATGAATTCGAAGACATTTTATAAGTGCCCAAATGCCATCACGACGTATATTCTTCGTTTCACTCATGATTTATCTACAGAAGAAGACTTAGACACAAATACACAATATTTTTGTCCAAAAATGCACACAACGCAAAGCGTCACGATCGGTCCTGATTGTCCTGAATGTCACAGAAATGTCATCTCACTTACAGCATCCTAAGCAAGGTTGTCACATAAAAAATTAAAATTTCACGAGTTTTTTAAAGTGTCATTGATTGTCATTGATAAATGTAAACTATAAACCTTTAAATGGTTTTGTATTATTTTTGTTTAGCGGATTTTAATTATTAAGTTATTTGTATGTAACGTCTGGGGTAACCACATACTAAAAAATCAAAGTATGTGGGGGTAACTAAAAAATGTATGTACATTTTCATTTGACTTAAATTCCATTGTCACATAACATCAGAAAATTTAGGAGCATCGGCAACTTTGCATAATGAAATAATGTGTGGAAACGAGTTGCTACGAGGGACCTTTAAATGGGTATGGCCATTTATCTCTCTCTTAATTTTGATGTTCTTTGTCAACTTTCGCATCTGGGTAATCTGTACTATGACTAGACATAATCTGCGCCTAGTCACAGGTATTCTGACTGGTCATTGCCAAGTACGGAAGCATCTCCATATCATGGGGCTGTCAGAATCCGCACTCTGTAGAGGGTGTAAACAAGAAGATGAGACCATCGAGCATATCGTTTACGGTTGCTCGACGCTCTCATTTATTAGAAGATTTATGTTCGGCGAGTATCGGCTAACACCGGCCGATATAAAAGAACCTCTTGGCGACGTTATCAACAACATTAAATCTGTAGGCTGGCTCACGAGCTAGGAGGTGCCTATCATCTTAGGAGGATGCACAATGGGCCTAATAAGGCCTAAGTGCCGTGGGGGTAACCCATCCTCCTCCACACGTTACAGATACAGAGAGAGAGATTGGGTATTAAATTTAGATTAATTCTAAGGCATAGTTAGAATTCGCCACTCAACCATTTACTATTGGGTTCTAATTAACAGTGCAGTTTCTAAAGTGATGCTGGGAAACAGTGACAACGTCTACACAGAATACGAGGCTAATAACCGTTGCAGTTGATGCCGATAACACAGAATAAAAAAAAACTTAATTTAGTTAAGATATAGATAATAATCAATATATTTAAAAAAAATTGAACCCCATTTATCTCATTTTGGAAATGCTAACGTATATGAATTTTTTATTTAATTTGCGATGCCCACAGATATGAAACATTGTTAATCTACCTCTCTTAGGGTCGCGCCGTCCATATGGGCCACAGTACAAAGGCGATACAGTGGTCTAGTCTAGTTACTAGGGACAAGAGTGTGACGTCACAGAATGAAAAATCGAGATAACAAAATATTCTAAGGTAGTTCGTATATTAGTTTTTAAAAAATATATATATATTTTATTAATTTTTAGTAGTGTTCATATTTTGATTTTTAGAGTATTTTCCAGTATTTTTCAGAGTTTTTAAAATATCGATAGTTTGATTTTTTAAAGGAAAAACCATGTAATGATTTCTACAAAATTTCAAATGAACTATTTTTACTTGAATTATAATGAGAAATTTATTTTATACATTTTGAGTTAGGGCGGCCTCCAAGCCGAATTCGGACCACACTTTGTTTATGCCCCGAAATATTTTGAAAGTTTAGTTTTCCTGGAGCGAGTTATAGTGTTGCTATTGGCAAACAAGTTTTAAACATAAAAATCATTAGAAGAAAGGGACAGAGCCTAAACTGAAATTATAGGCTAAGAGTAAGATTTTAGAATATTCTTTGTTTACCCTACATTTAAAAGCAGATGAGATGGTGTCTTATAAGCATTAAATACAACCAAGAGAATTTTTGTAAAATTTCGATCCCCAGCAACGGATTCTTAAGAGTATTTCTAAGGCAAAGATAACTCTTTTTGCACAAATATCGTAAATGCTTTAGAAATGTCTTCTGAACTCTCTTTAAAATGATTTGTAGCTCATTTTTGATTTTATTGCTTGTAAGAAACCATCTCATCTGCTTTTAAATGTAGGGCGGACAAAGCTGCAATTAATTTAATAATAGTGAATGATAATTGCAGAATAAAAGTCAAATACTAAACTTTGCTTTTGCTAAACATCGACCAATTTTGCCCATTCTGATAAGACGATAGATTGCCTAATTGGTGACTGCACGTTGCCGCGTGTCTATTTTACTCTAAAGTATGTTAACTTTTCCATTCTGATTTTAGGAGAACGGTATAGAAACACAAAGCTATTGAATTTGCGTGAGCGGAACGTCGCTACCACGACTTTAGAAACTTTAAAGTGTATTGCCAAAGTTTCTGCCACGTAATAGACACGGTTCTACCACGTGGCGGTAACCAAAATGGGGAACACTTTCTTGGTGGCAACCACGTTTCAGCTACGTTTCCGGAACTTATATAATCACGTTTACGCCACGTGACAGTATTTTTTATCAACCTTGGTTAATTAAAATCATTAAATATATTTGAATTTTATTGCATTGAAGCTATACGGACAAAAAAAAATGTTTAAATAGCCCCATTATATTGTCTCATAATGGCGATCTTAAAAATGGTTATAAATATGTCTGCTCCAGGAAAAAAAAACTTTAAAGTTGCAGAAACTAAAAATATGCCACTTTGTATTTAGTTTCATCAAATAAGTGGCAGCTGGAACTAATCCAAAATATTTTTCACCACTTTAAAGTTTCGGTTACGTGGCAGCCACCTAGTGTTTACCACCATAAAGTTAATTATTTACATTGTTGTCAGATCAGCCATTTCTCCACTTATTTCAGAGTTTTTGAGTTTTCAATAAGGCCAATGTTAAGGGGAAAATCAAATTTACTTATGAATTTAACAGTTTATTTTATCCCTTTTAATAAACGTTTTGAGTGCCGTTCTAAAAATAACTGAACACCCTGTACAAATATAGTGTACATTCAAGAAGATTATGGAAAAAATGTGTATACTACATCTTCTCAGGGAAATTGCGCTCTGATGATATCGCAACACTGTATTAGTTGTAATATTCCATATAACCTCAAATTTTAGAGTAGAGTTCGCCAGTTAAATTTGTTTATGTCACAGATCACTTAAATTTATGTATTTAATGTTTCATATTGTGTTTGTGTGCACATCTTTTATTTAGATATGAGTTTTAAAATTGTATCGAATCAAGAAAAGAGAGGTATTTGTTTCTGCATTGTTCCCGACATGTGGTACCATTCATGTTGTGTTTAATTTGTCTATAAAAAGTTGTCGATTGTCGAAAAGTAATCTTTTTGCAAAACTTCTTGTTGTTTTCCATTTTACACACAAATGTACTCTAGATAAGTCTAAAAACAAAGTAATTTGCGCAGAGATCGACGGCACTTTGGTAGTTTTTCTTTATTGTAAAGGCGGACAATGTAGAAAGCAGGCCACTAATAGGCAACGGTTACTTCATTGTGAATTTTGAAGGTAATAGTAACTTTGAAGTGGCTTTTGTTCCACGCAATATGTGGAAATCACTTAAGAGCGTGGCAAAAATATGGCAAGAACTACTGCAGTTATACAATCAAGTGCCGCCACTTTAAAGATATATTTATGGTTCCCGAAACGTTACTAAAACTATCAAACCCACTTTAAGATTACTGCCACTTCTAGGTGGTATTTAAGTAATATGATTTGGTGGCTGTAACTACTATTTTCCACATTGAAGTTTGTGCAACTTTAAAGTGATCCCGCTTAGTGGCTATAACGTTTCAGACACCTTCACCTGCATAGTACAGTCGACAGCAACCGCACATTACGGTTCATCTATTTCCGCCGTTAGTCATAAGTTCAATAGTTTTAAAATTACAGTATATAGAAGACAAACCACACTATAGAGTAACTATGAATGGAGAAATGGGCTACAAGGTCACCATAAGACTTTAAAAATTTGTTGAATTAAATAACATTAAATTTATAATACAATAGTTTAAAATATTGTACAATTTAAATCAAATTATACGATACATTTTTCAACATCTATTAAATAAATACCTAATCGTTTATCACATACGATTTGTTAAAATTCTATTTAAACACAGTTATAACTTAAGTAATAACAATTTAGGTGAAATGAAACGTCAGACGATATTTGTCTATTAGGGCAGAATCAAAGTAAATCAAGATTATTTAGCAAATATTTGATTTAAGGTTTATCAATCTGCCTATATGAATTTAATGGGATATCCCAAAACTTATCTGGTAAATTGATTAAATGCGCTCTTTCGCAAACTGCAAATATTATTGCTTCATGTATACCTAAATAGGTTTTAGAACTAGATAGGTACCGGGTGTCCAAATATGAAAGAATTATTTTTTTGCACATTTTAGTAAATTTCGATTTCGATCATTTGTACTTTTGATCATATCATCTGATTTTTATTATTTATAATCTCGGTAGTATGCGATTTCGATTATTTGTTTTTTGGTTTCGAACTTGTCTCACTTTCGACCTTTTCAATTTCAAACAGTTTTTGTTTCGAAGTTTTGTTATTCGAACTTTTGCTTTTTCAAAATTTTGTCAAACGAACTTTGCATTCGAATTTTTATAGTTCTATTGTTTTTTCCTTGTTGTATTTCTTTCCTTAGTTACTTAAGGTCTTCTCTCTAGAGGAATTGTGTAAATGACACATAACGACAAACAGACTCTTGTTCTTGAAATTTTGTCATTTGAAATTTTCTGGTTCGAGCTTTTATTATTTGAACTTATTTCAACTCGTTTGAGACTATGGTTAAGACAAGGAACTCTTTTTGAGTAGTTTTTGTTTCCTGTTTGTATTATATCCCTATATATTTTGGGTATACAGTGCTGGAAAAATTAAAACCTTCTGTCTCACTTCGCTTATATTGGAGTGAATAGTAAATGGTGTTCGCATGTGTTGAAGAGCAAATGATGTGCTATCGACGTTGCCAGTTACCTACCGATCGGAAGCAGGTTACTGATCCGTTACTCTATGAATGACACCATTGATAATGTATTGTTTCTTTTTTTGCATGTGCGAGCGCCATTTAATATTCACTTCACACAAGCAAAGCGGTAATAAAGGTTTGATCTTGTCAGTACTCTACATACATACCTAGTATTGTTACTCGTATTTAAACTATGAGTATTGGAATCAAAACATTGTTTTACATGGAACTACTATAGAGTGTGACAATTTAAAAACTTACAATGAGCTATATCTCACAAATTAAAGATGATATCAAAAAATGCTTAAAACTGTTTCTAGGATAAAAATGGAGAACTAAAATGACATAGAAGAATACTCACTTCCATCAACTCGCTAGGTCCCACCTACCCCAACTAAAATAGTTTAAATAGCAAACCCCTACTTGTGATATATCATTGAAAAGCCTATAAAATACTATCTAATAGTATAAATAATAATTGTACCAATATAAACAATTAGCAAATTAATATCTAAAAATTTTAAAAACAAACATACCCTACTTGTACAATACAATTTTAAAGAGCTCTAAAGGCCAATAAAATCTAATTTTCAATGATAAGTATCCGTAGGTATTTATGTTGTTAAATAAAATCTTTAATATATAGCCCATTGTAAGATTTTAAATTGTCACACCGTATAATTCACTTTTGAAGTATCCTAAAAAGTATCCTTTAAACTATCCGAAAAAGTATTCGAAAAAAGTAATCGGTACTTGTATCCGAACACATTTTTAGGTGAATGTACGCGTACTTTTTAAAAGTATCCGGATACATTGTAACTATCCGTATCCGGTACTGTATCCAACCTAACTCTGCTATAAAGACATATTTTTAATTTGTTTTATTATTCGTTTAATTTACAAATATTTTTTTTCCAATTGCATTTAAGTAATTAGTTATTTTAATTATAATAAAATTGTATGTAAATTTTTTAAATTTTTTCTAGATGAAGAGTTTTTAACAAATATGTATATATCAGCATTCTTAGATGACCATCGTAAAATCCGTTTGAACATAACTTGGGATAATTTTTCAGGTACGTAAATTTAGGTATTATTCCTATTAAACATTTAGATTCCATTTTTTTTAATACAACCATATTTAGCTATTTTCTTTATCGATATATCCAAACGACAATTTTTTATTTTTTTATATATTTTTTTATGTAAACCACTTAGGTATTACGTTTTAAATATCAGATTTAAAGATCAACAAAAGAAAACTTACCTAATCTAATCTACTTAACTTCAGGTATCCATTCAATGTTTGATAGTTTGATAGGTTTACATTTCAATTTTGATAGTAAAACATATTGTAATTTATATAAACTTCTATATATAAGGTAGTAAAGGCAAATATGGCCTACCTTATTGTTTTTTTTTTTTTTTTCATGGAACTAGAATATTTGAATAAACATTTTTTTCCACAACATAATAGGTAAGTATGTGGCCGATATACTTATATAATTTAGTCTGGTCAGAAATGATTCATAATAGATGTTATATTATAAAAATTATTTGTCCTTCACTGAGCCATATTTAAACTGAGGAAGATTGATCTGGTTTTCACAAAATTAAGAACAAAAAATATTAAACTAGTCAGAAACATAAACAAAGATAACAAAAACTAACAAAATTTAATGAACACACTAAAAAATGCAAAATTAAAGCAACATTTAATTACAAAAATTAAAAAAAAAATAAACCAAATTAATATTTTTATGCCCAAAAATATAAAATTATGAAAACAAAAAGTCAACAGCACTCTTCATCGTCAGACTCGAGGCCAACACATGCCTCATGGTACCAAGTATGACATTTTGCACACATTCGCATATCAAGTTGGTCGTCTTTTTCACAGGCTGCACATAACCATGACTCCTGTTTAGTTTGTTTAGATGTCGACTGTGGGATTGTGCTTTTCTGTTTGGAAGTTGATGGAACTGAAAGTTTCGGAGCTAAAGAATACATAGCTGATGGGTGATGTCTCTCAGAGAAAAGGTTTTTGTAACTTTCTGAGCTTTGTAATTCAAAGCTTTTCGCCTAATTCTTTTCGCTTCATTATTCTTTCCATCGGTAGGAGTTGGAAGCATTTGCTGAAACGACTTATTCATTATATCTGGAGAAGATTGTTGAGGAACTGGATTAATATTTCTAGCTAAAGCTGCCAATGGAACATTATCGTCAGAAGAAATCTTACTGTGTGCAGTTGAAATACTTTCGTGTGTCCATTCGATGCCTTCATTGTTGTTTTCAATAATTTAATCAGGCATGGCTCGCTCCGTTACTAAAGAAGGTGCAAAATCTGCAGCAGGTATTGCGTCAGGATTAAAAGGAAATAGTTCTGTACCTCTAATGCTGCTTATAATATTTTCTGGTGTCATACATTTGAGCCAAACACGGAAAAAAATATGTTGAATCTGGCCTTGTTTAGGCTTCGTTGAGGGTAGGTATATCAATACCTTAAGAGCTCCTGGTCCCAATTTGCTTCAAAAGAGCGAAATACAGCCTTATCCCTCGTGTGTTGTATTTGATGGCAAACAGAATAATGTGATACCGAGAGACTCAGCTGTTTCAGCAATAGTGAAATCCAAGTGGCTGGAAGCTTCATCAAAAACAAGAAGTGTAGGTCCGATTGATTTATACAGAGCGAAATGTCTTAAAAATTTAATTGAAGAGTTGCGTCGTCATAGACCCTTTTGGTGCCATTTTTACAAAGGATCCGAGGTAAATTGTCGCCAAATTCTGGTATAAGACGTTTTCCTCGAAACAATATCATAGATAGAATAGAGTTGCCAATAGCGTTACAACAAGCCACAACCGTGACATTTTCAATATGCTCAGGCGCAACCATATGAACCCGTCGTAATCCCTTCTCAGACATAACGCGTTGTTGATGGTGTATGGTGAGGCGGCAGCCTTTTTCGTCCATATTATATATATTTTGAGGTTTATCTTCAATGTTCATTGTTGCCATAAGTTCGGATATCTTGGTGAAGTAGTCAGATACGATTGCATTGTTCAGTTTTTGAGCGCGTGCAGGATTCATAGGTTGCGCCTTTCGTACAGATAAATCGGCATGTCTCTTTAGGAACAAAAACAACCAGTCCTTCCCAGCAAGCTGCTTTTCCTTATAAAAATTATTGGGAATGTTGTTTATATCACAATATCGAAACATTCGATGTCGGACAAGTTTGAGAGTAAGAGATAAACCAATTTGACAGTATCGCTTAATCTGCTGCACAAAATCTCTCTCCTGCTGATGACTCAATATGCTTGGACGACCCAATTTCTTTTCTGACGAGTCCTGAACTAAATATCGTCGTAAAGTGCGCCTAGGTATTTTAAATCTAGAACAAATATTTCGATGAGATTCTCTGTTTCTGGCAGCCCCTATGGCCTCTTTAAGTTGGTCTTGAGACCACCGCTTCCGTAAATTTTTGCATACTTTTCCCATCTCAAACCTAAAACCAAGAAAAAAAATTTAAATTGTTTTAATTAAGTATAGGGTAATATGGCCCAATGCCCTATGCCCAATGCCCAATGCCATATTAATCAAAAAGATATCCAGATAACAATAATGGGTAAAAAATACGATAGATTTTTATTAGCGAATAAATAGAGATACTTAACAACATACACTTACCTCTCTTAATTGTGCTGACCGTTCACTTTAGTTCTTAGCATAAAAACGTAGTCAACAAATTAGCCTAACATTTATAATAGTACACGTCTAATCCGGCAGTCAAAATGCAACTAGGTATTGCATGCAAAATCGTGGCGCCTAATAATTCTTTTTTTTATTTTTGATTTTTGATTTTTGAGTTATTTTTTCATGCAAGCCTTTTTAACCATAGAATGTTATTAATGTGTTAGACGTAATCATAAAATTGGCATGAGTATCGGATGTGGACGAAACGAAGGCTTGCGTCGGAAAGTTGCAGGAAAATTGTATGGAAAATGCCACCATTTTCCCACGCTAGCCGTTTGACATATGCTTAGAAAAAGTGATTCTAAGACTATATAACAAAAGGCTTGAGTGTCGGACATGGTCTTCATATTATTTATACATAATTTATTTAACAAAATGATGACAAGAAAATCTATAAATATCCACCATTTTCTCACACAAGCCGTTTGGCATATGCTTGGAATTATTTATAATTCGCCATATAAAAAAAATAGAACTAAAAAACCTAAATATCAAAACCTAAATATCACCCTAAATCATCAAAATATCGATTCTCAAGGTTATTTTATATTAATTTTATTATAAGAGTTAACGCCCTTTTATATGATTGTAAAAATTCAAATATTTTATTTGATTAACTAAATAAATGTACCTATATCATAGTACTTACCAATTATTTAATTTGAAGAAAAATAACTAATGTAATAACACAACAACCTGTAACTTCAACTTTAACCAAAAAAATAACGCACAATAATTATTTAATCCAATTACTTGTATAATTTGAAATAATGTCACATAATATCATAGGAACATCAACATTTTCTAATCGACTTCAAGAAAATCATTTTGATCTGTCAAAAGATTTATCTCACGACATTCTTGATTGCTTTAATATCTTACACAAATGCAAATTAAAATGGTTTCACGAAGTGTCTATTCCATAGAATACTTGATTGTCATCATTAAATTCTAGGATATCTACTTTTTCATGTTTAGTAGCTGCATTTTTATTTTATACATACATTAATTTTATAAAAATTCAAAAATGGACCAACATATCTTTGTAACGAATCTATTAATAGGGCCAAGTCTTTTCACCTCTGAGTAAAGTTGAAAGTAACTACTTGCTGATTAAACTATAGGAATAATGTTTGTTAATCTGTCAAGTAAACCTACATGTAACTTTACTCAGAGGTTAAAAGATCGACCCTTAACAGGTACTTTAAAGTTTATATTTAATAGCCCTTTGAAAGAATATATAAATTTTTGTATAAAATAAACATATTGTTAATTCAGCATTAAATTCATATTAAAATTTACTAGACGAATAATCACCGAACAATAAATAATAATAACTCTGCATAAATATTTATTTGTAAATTGTTTTGTCAGTTCTTTTTTAGATAAATAATATGCTCCATGTCCGATACTCAAGCCTTTTGTTATATAGTCTTAGAATCACTTTTTCTAAGCATTATGTCAAACGGCTTGTGTGTGAAAATTGTGGCAATTTGCATACATTTTTCCAGCAACTTTCCTACGTTCTGAAAATATGAAGACCACGCTCTGCACTCAAGCCATTATTTTTTTCTGGTCTCTACAATTCATAAGGTTTTATTGCAAAAAATTTCGTTGATGAGAAAATAACTGAAAAATAGAAAAAAAAATCTGTTAAATTTTCCAACCTCAAAATGAACTTCGCGCCACTCAAGCCAATATGTTTTTCGGGCTAGTTATGATATATGTTTTCATACTCTCGATTAGCTTGTGTGGAAAAATCGGTTAAAATATCGATTTTTCTTTGCAAGATTACGCCCTTATTTCAACCCTTTAGCCACTTGCAACATTAAAGCCTTTGGTTTTTCGAAGCCTAGATCTATTAATTAATCATATAGTGAAAACGGCTTACGTGTAAATATGAGCAAAAAAACACCTTTTATTTCTGTTAAGGAAAATCGAATTTTGCATATGTTATCCCCAGGTGCCACTCGTAAATTTCCTTTCATTCTACTTAAATTCGATGTACTTTTTAACCCTCTTCGAGGCTCGTATGCGAAAATGGGGCACCTAAATCAGTCACTATCTGATGGTCTATTACATCTTGAACGCCTGGTGGGGAGAACCGAGCTCAGCGACCCTTTCGGCAGTGATTCCGCTCAGCGTTGCCAGTATCAGTGCTAAAGTACTGAAATCAGTGCTTTTTGGCCATTATCAGTACCTCAGTGCTACTTTTTATACTTCAGTATTTTTTTCTGTTCAAGGCAAGTAGTTTGGGGTAAAGTTAAAAAAAAATCATTGGTCTGTTTTTACTCTCAGTTAAAGAACTTACTCTGCTTTGCTCCTCTATAAATATCATGATCCATTGTTGTTTATAATTTACAACATCATCTGTGTTCAATCTGCTTGACTCACAGAATTTAGAGATATGCCTACTATATTATAGATGTAAGAATAGTAATTAAGAGAGTCAGAAACACGAAAATATAGCGAATTCAAAACCTAGTGTTGGGTACAATATATCACCTGTAGTAATGTTACTGGGAATACTGGGATATAAGAAATTTATTTAAGTTACGCCCAAGCCAGTCACGAAGGTTGGCTTCTGGAGTTAGATTGTACAATTTTCGACAATGACAACTGATTTGTGCATTTTGTGATTAATTCCATGTTTCGTAATCGTTAAATAGGAGCAACTGTCTGTCAACTGTCAGTACTTTCTATTTTGAGTTAATACCATTTTCAGTATCACTGCCACATACTTTGATTTTCTTTTACTATACGGAGAATGGTCGCACTGCCTTTTAAAAGGAGATAGAAAACTCCGCCATTTTGAACCCTTATTACGTGTTGCCTACATCTTGGCGCAATATTTTTAATAGGTGCGTTTTAATCATCCGCTTCTGCTTCGGAATTGTCGGTTTTCTTGTTTTAATCTGACAGGTTAAAACGACTAAACCGACAATTCCGGAAGCAGAAGCAGATGATTAAAACGCACTTGATATTTTGCTTGCTGCTGTCAGTGTCAGTGAATATTATTTTTGGAGTCACAGTTTATTGCTAAAGAATTAGCTCACACGGACCAGTTGAAAGTTCCAAAATAACATCCACTCCAGGGATACAAATTCAGGATATGCAGAAGACTGATGTTTTATTATAGGCGGTTGTCATATATTGTATTATCCGAGTTGCGCAGTGTATAAACTGGAACATTGAGATCAAAAGTGCCGACGCAGAGTGAACGATCTGATTCTTTAGCTATAAACTGTGGCATAGGAATCAAAATGGCCGCGCCCTATGTTGGGCGTGTCGGACCTCTCTCTTGCACCGTATAGTAATCAAAGTATGTGATCACTGTAGTACTTTTAACGCTGGAATCACTGTCATCGCTGATTCCGCTCCTGTCCGCTGTTTTCCCTGGTGAATGATGCGTTCTCTTAAACGCATTTTCTCCGTGTTATTAATAGAGAGTTAAAGCAATGCCAGAAACGTATACGTAAACGTATCTAATGTCAGCTACGCATGCGCAATAACTATTTTTCCAACGTATCTATTTACGTCTTACGTAAATGTACGTGTTCTAACGTACGCCTAATACGCATTCGTATCGAACCGAGCAAATGCTTCGGGAGCATCCGATCGTACCCGATTTAATAAAACTAATGACAGATTGTTCTGTTTTTTAAATTTTGAGCCAAATACGAAACGAGTTTCATATATAATATACACATCACATTTATTCCTAGAAAGTTCATTGAAAAAAATGAATTAGTAAAAATTACTGGACATTGATAATCGATAATTTGTTATTATTATATCTGGCATGCGAAGAGCTCTAACAAGCCTAATTATGTCGATTAGGGCCGATTCCACCGTTGTGTTAAACGGAGATTAAAATGACATTGAATGTAAAAATGTCATTTTAAACTTCGTTTAACACAACGGTGGAATCAGTCCTTATTAAAATTGAATCTTCCATATAAAACATAATTATTTTCCAAATTTTCTTTAAATAGAATTTGTAATATACAGGATTATCTAAATCTGCATCACCATTTAAAGCCTTTAAATTCATAATTTACTCAATTTAACTATCAAAATTTTTATCAAAAAGTACCTAAGGTTATAAAGTTGTAGATACGTTTACATCAGTGCTTTTACTTTAACTGTTGTTTTCTTCCAAATTGCTCGTTTAACGTATCGTCAATTTCTACGTTTACGTCAGAGAGATACGCATACGTATCTCGGGTTGCTTTAACTCTCTAATATGTAAATGCGAGTAACGTAATCGTGTTCTTCCCCTTCATTTGAAGAAAACGTAATAAATGTTTTCGCAAATCTGCACACTAGAAGGATTGAGAAGGATTGAGAAGGATTGATCTTAATTTTAAAATTTAAAATTCTACGTATACTCGTACGTTTACATTTTCGTCTTTTTTACGTAAACTGTCCTACTTTAATTTAGTTCACTCTTTTTTTTATTATTTTAATTATTTTTTTAACCTGACACATTTTTTTGTATACTTTATTTGTAAAACCAAAAAAACTTTGTTTTTATAAAATGTTAATCCCACTTCTCATTACAACTCCTTGTATCGACACCACACTACTCCACTCGACCATACCCATCAAACATTGATCAATTACTATTGAAATTAAATAAAATACGTCATTAAATGTTAATCTTAAACCAAAATATGCCATATCAATAGGTACATAGCTAAATATGATTGATTTCGATTCATTATAAATAAGGAATATCAAAATATCCATATTATAAAGATATTTTAGTAGAATATTGCCACTAAATAGCGCAAGACAATATAGCGGGGAACGAAATTGAGTAAAAGAAACAGCGCAGGAAAAAATAACGCATTCACAAAAAGCGCTCAGATAAAATACCGCCGAAAAAAAATGGCATTAGGACGTAATAGCCTGATGATAAAATAGCGAGGGTTTAAAATAGCGATGGGTCAAAATATCCCAGGAAAAATTAGCACAAGTTAAGTAAATTAGGTTTTTAATTTTTCTTATCTTATAATTAACCTATGCCATCGCGGGTTGCTGTGCGAAAAAATTATATTTTATATCTAACCTGTGTTACCTGGAGCACCCCGCGACTGCACAGGTTGGGTGAATTAGTATTTAATTAAATAATATTAATAAATGATAAAAAAGCGCTGTTTGTCACTATATAGTGCTGATGTGTACAGCGCTATTTTTTCCTGTCTCTATTTTCTCTACTTATATTAGTGCCTACGCTGTTTCTTCTTCCGCTATTTTGTACCACAGGTATTTTGTTTTGCGCTATTTTATACCAGCGCTATTTTTTCTTATGCTATTTAGTCCTGGGCCATTTTACCCAGCGTATATTTAATGTGTATGTACAGCGCTATTTAGTAACAGTGCCATAATATTTACATTTACATTTTAGATAAAGTAGACCTAATTTCAGTCGATTCAATCGATTGTAATCCTATATATGGCGTTGATCGATTTCCGGTGAAAGAGGTGAGTAAAAAAGAAATAGTTCAGTTTTTATTTAACATTATTTCACTGTGTAAAATATTAATTAATATTTTTTCTACACCCACACGGATTATTAACTATTCTACGCATAGACTACATAACGGGAAAGTATGTCGTTGCATTCAACTGAACGAATATATTTCAAATCCATTCTACCTAGTAAGAAAACTGCACAAATATCAAATCCATCAATTACAGGTCATATTTTGGTTACCCGGCTAGTATTATTTTTAAAATTTTAAATAAGTGACAATTCTTTCAAGCTAATTGTCAGTATATTTTTTAGTTATTGAGATTAAATATACATTAAAATAAGTTATTTTTGTGTAGAATCAATAAATAATAACATTGGTACACATTTCGACAAAAGATTAAATTTTAATCAAACTATATGAAACTAATTTAATTGCGAGTATTAAAACTAAATTCCTAAAAGTGGCGGTGGGCGCGAAAAGCCGGGGTTAGAATCTGGGCTGGGGTCAGATTAAATTAAATCTTTTTTTTTTTCATTTTTATTTTATTTTATAATTTAGTAAATTTATAAATTTTTTTAAAATTAGTTATTTTGTCTTAATTAACCTAAAATATTTTTTAAATTTGTAGATTTTCGTTAGTGGGTCGTAGAAAAAATATACCGTACAACTCGAATGGATTATCTATATTTACTCTTATTACCAATCTACTATTTTCTACACCCACATGGATATTAGCTTATCTACGCACTAACTACAAAACGAAAAAGTATGCTATTGCGTTCATCTGAACGAATATATTTTATATCCATTCTAGGTAATGAAAACACTGCAAAAATTAAATCCACCAATTGGACACCCAACCACTATTATTTTTAAAATTTTAAATAAGTGACAATTTTGTCATACTAATTGTCAGTATATATTTTAGTTATTGAGATTAAATATATATTAAAATGAGCTATTTTTGTGTAGAATCTATAAATAATTGCATTTTTCTACACCCACATGGATATTAGCTTATCTACGCACAGATTACAAAATGAAAAAGTATGTTATTGCCTTTAACTGAACGAATATATTTCATATCCATTCTAGGTAGTGAGAATACTGCAAAAAAAATGAAATCCGCCAATCACCGTTTATATTTTGATCAACCGACTGCTATTATTTTTAAAATTTTAAATACCTAAGTGACAATTTTGTCAAACTAATTGTCAATATATTTTTTTAGTTATTGTAATTAAATATACATTAAAAAGGGTTATTCTTGTGTAAAATCGATAAATAATATTTCTGTTTTTATTTCATCTATAATTATAATAATTTGTTAATTAAAATAAAACTATATGAAGTAAATATAATTACGAGTATTAAAGCAATAAAATTAAAAGAATAGGTTGTCCTGTGGTGAGCGTTCTTGCCTTCCACACTGAAGACTCGAGTTCTATTCTCGAATGAATGAAATGAATTTTTCTTTTTTTTTTTCGTGTTTTATTTTAAAAATTATTAAAAGTCATAAATTATTTTAAAATTAGTTATTTTGTCTAAATAACCTAAAATATTTTTTAAAATTTGTAGATTTTCGTTAGTGAATCATAGAAAAATTATACTGTATAACTCGAGTGTATTGTCCATATCCACTCTTGTTACACAATAACAGATTGTGCAAAAAACCGCTCATACATTTTATATAAATTGGCAGGCTTGGCGACTATTATTTCAAATAAAAATAGGGGCTAAGAAGTAAGGCTATGTCGCAATCCCCTTCCCACTGGCAACTTTTGTTTGACACATCGTTGGAATGCATCATGATACAAAAATTACAGAGGTATGATACTTAGCCTACGAAATCTCGTCGTTTTCGCGCATGACGTCTTGTAGTGTAGAATATGGTTATCTGATTGGCCATAAGCAGATTAAAATTTATAATTGCACGCTGTTTTCGATACATCAAATTTCACCACAATACGTCACCGTGACGTATAGTATTAATCGGCGTAATATCATACCTTCTTTTTATAGTATCATGGGAATACATAATGCTTCTAGATGTGTATTCGCTCCGTACGTGACATCAGCACAAATTAATTTATGAACTAATGGACGATTTTTTCGTATAGTGACAATACAATTATTAATAGAATTTGTAATTAAAAAATATATATGTTGCTGTTAATAGAAGTATATGGATTTTTAAAACAAGTAAAAAAAATATTTTATTATTTCACTAAGTTGGAACCACATGAAAAACTTCTTTATTATTGGTTTTGTGAAAAAAATTATTCTGGATAAAAAGTTCTGCATGGTCCAACTTAAAATGCAACTATCAGATATCAATTTTTTTAAGCCCTATACGAGGTTTGTAAAAAAATATGATTTTAGCTGAATAATAAAGTATTTTTGACAAACCTCGTATACGACTGATAAAATTTGATATCCGATGGGTGTATTTTAGAGCATGCTCGACCTTTTTTATAAGGAATAACTTTTTTCCGGTCTTTTTAATCTAAGGTCACACTATAGGTGTTCCATTTTTTACCAACAAATGTGAAATTTTCGGGATTTTAAGCAAACTATAGTAAATCTAGAATTTTGAGATATTTGCTGGCAAAAAAATATGGGACACGCTGTAGGTATTTTTAAAATATATTTTGTACTATTACATTTAATTTCAGGTATCTTATTTTATAATACCACCTCTTGAACTAGTTAATCCTGCCGATGTTCTGGAGAATGGATGTGAATATAAAGTAACGGTGGAGAGCGAGGACCACAATCAAAATTTATTGCAGACTCTAAATTACAGAATCCCAGGTAATGTTTGTAGTAATAAACTTTTTTTTGAAACAACGTTGCAAACATTTTTTATTTGGTAAGGAATTTTAAAATCTATCTGATTATCACAAATCAATCTTTACTGTAATTATTATTACACACAATATTTATTCTCTCATGAATTTATAAAATTTAATAATAAACACATATGTATCTTGTTTATTTGGTTTAGAAATTAAA
Source organism: Psylliodes chrysocephalus (assembly GCA_927349885.1). Lineage (NCBI taxonomy): Eukaryota > Metazoa > Arthropoda > Insecta > Coleoptera > Chrysomelidae > Psylliodes > Psylliodes chrysocephalus. The sequence continues at coordinate 57,203,086 of OV651815.1, read as the reverse complement.
TTAAAATACAAATGTTTAACTGATAACAAAAAATATCGACTCGATTATTTTGAACATCTCATTAAAACGAGATATTGATTCATTAAAACGGGATATTGATTATTCGTTTGCCTGCCTGTATTGTTTTCTCGCCACAGAGAAAACTATTCTTACTAGCGACATCTTAGGCTTAGAAATCACTAGGGTTAGTTTTATTAAAGTGGTTTTCTACAAGTACAATCAAAACTCGGTTTCAAATCAGATCTAACAAACTCTAAAGAAATTAAGTAAGAAGCGAAACGTGTGTTTCCGTTTAATGTTTCGAACAGACAGTTGTACCTTAATCAAAACTGTCTACCATTCCGTGCTCAACAGCAAAAGTGTTCAGACGTGTTTTTTGATATCTTGCCTTTTTGCAATATTACATAAACTTTATAGTTAAAGAGTTAGTGGATTTGTGGGATTTACCGAAACTGTAAGTCACCTTTTGCTAGTCTTTATCTATTAATAAGTTTTTCCACAAAAACTTATACCGATTGCAATATTGTATCTAAATATTGTGAAGATTCGGCAGGTCCGTACTCAGGCTGGAAAATATGAGTAGAGTTGAAAATATTTGACCTGATTAAAACAAATATAATATACAGATGAATTCACGTCAAATAGTAGCTCCTGACAATAGGGGCAACCGAAGTAATTCCTCAACCAATGTCCTGTACTCAAGCATTGTCACTCGTTTTTCATAATCAAATAAGAAAAAGGTATTTTGTTTCCATCTATTGAAAATATGCAAATCCAAGACTACATATTTACCCTTGGAGCATTATTTCAACCGAATAATATTATATTTTGTTCAAAAATATCCAACGGCAGAATATGTGCATACCTAACCAATAAGCAATGTGTTGATGATTGTCTAACTAATGCATCAATTAATATTAAAGGAAAATTAATTTATGGACGAAAACTTGTCACCCCAATAACACGTTTACTTCTGTCTAATGTCTGCCCAACCATACCTCATGCGATTTTGGAAAAGAAACTCAAGCCAGTTTGTCCAATTACTTTTTTAAAAGTTGGAATATCCGCATCTACTTAGTTTCCGCAGACAAACATATCTATCTCCCAATGATAATATTGTTATACCCGATTCAATAATCAAAGATTATCAAGATACTTCCTACAGAATTTTTCTTTCTCTCAACCTTAACTGCTTTAAATGCAAGGAGACAGGCTACGTTGCCTCCAATTGTCCAAAAAATCCAGTATTGCTTCCCCAAAATTGAAGCTCTCAGCCGCATACAAATAATCAGCCTATCTTATCTCAAGATCTATGAAAAAGCCCATCACTATCCCAAAACATAAGTTTTTTTTCCTAATATAAATAACCCCCCTAGTTTCTCCACTCACAGTGAACCAATCAATTCGGCTACACATGGTATCGACACCAGCCAACAACAACCCGAAGTTAATGATCAAATACCATCTGACATGGAACTGACCGAAAATAATCCCCTGAGACCATCTAGCGCTGTTCTTTCATCTGCTGCGACCAGTTCTACAGATGAAGGTCCATTTCCAAAACAGAAGCTATAAAAAACAAGAAAAATAGCTATGGAAAATCAAATTACGCTTCTTCTCTCGCTTCGGTCAATAAATTTATCGAAAAAACTGAACCGAAATGTATTGTTACGCAGCACCTTGCAGCGTGCTGCAGTCGTCATAAGTAAAGGTACGAGTAAAAGAAGAATGGGGAGTATTCGAGAAATGTCATTCCACGTCAAGAAAAAATGAACAGTTTGAGCTTAGACCTAGTCTAAGAGTTTAAGTAGGTTCGAGAAGGTTCGAAAAGGTGAAACCAAGCTATAAGTCGGTGATCCTGACGTCAGGCAGTCAGTTTTATGATAGACGTTATACGTTAATGTTATCAGTTGTATAGTTATTGTAAAAGTTGAGATGAAATAAATTGAGATACCAAAAACCAGTGTAACATTGGTGACAGCGGTGGGATACAAAATAAAAGTTAATGGTAAATACTAGATCCTCTGAGTACGAAACAGATATGGATCCTTCAGGCCCACCAGCATGGTTTTTGAAGATGGAAGAGGAAAAGAGAAGGTACCGTAAGGAGAAAGATAAGGAAAAGGAAAGGCGTAGAAAGGAAGAAGAGAAGGAACAGGAAAGGCGCAGGAAGGAAGATGAGTAAAAGGAAAGGCGTAGGAAGGAAGAAGAGGTGGAAAAGTAAATGCGTAGAAAGAAAGAAGAAGAGAAGAGGGAAAAGCGAGAACAGAAGAAGGAGAAGAGGCATAGAAGAGCCGAGATGGAGATTTAAAATGACTTGCTGTAAATTAAAGAAAACCTTAAACAAGAAGTAGATCAACTAAACAGTCGAATAGATCTCTTAGCATAACAACAAGAGAATTTAAAAATTAATTTAAAACAACAAGAAAAGGCTAGAATAGAATTATAAAGGCAAATTAAAACTGAACTAGTTGAATTAGAAAGAAAAATTCGTAGCCTAGCTTTGGCAAGCAACAGAGAAACTGGAAACACTACCTCGTCCTTATCTATAACCGAACCCAGTTTCCCAAAGCCATACTAGCAAGACTATTAAGACACCCACGTTTGACGGTCAAACAACATGGGAAACGTATCGACTCCAATTTTAAGCTGCAGCTAGAGCCAATGGCTGAACCATTGATAGTGTCGTTGCGTGGATAAGCAGCAACCGCTTTACAGTTACTTTCCCAAGAAGAACACAGTTATTCATCTCTCGTCCAAGCTTTGAAAACAAGATATGGCCAGCAGCATTTGAAACGGGTATTCCAAAACGAGCTAAAGGTTCGTAGTCAGAAACATAATAAAAGTCTACATGAATTCGAGGCCGACATAAGAAGATTGATTCATCTGGTCTATTCACAGGTGCTAAAAGATTTCCAAGAATAAATCAGGCATTTATTGATGGACTACAAGATGCAGAAATTCAGCAAGCCCTTCGTCTACAATATCACAATACGCTGAGGGAGAAACTGATTGCAGGCCAGGAATATGAAGCGGTAAAACTTCTTTCCAGATCTTTTCAAACAAGAATGAGAGAAATTAAATTCCAGGAAAGTAAGGAGGCCAATACTAATGATATCCCCCAGCCTAACCTCTCACAAATCCTAAATATCCTGCAAAATATGCAACGAAACAGCCAAAATGGAAGCAGAAGATGCTTCGGTTGCAGAAGAATTTGTCACCTTCAAAAAACCTGTAGGAGCAGTGCTCGTTCTATAAATTGAGAAAGAGAATAAGGCCGGAAAGTTACATAGATCAATCTTTCGAAATAGTCACAGCACCTATGCGTCCCGAAGAAGCCAATCATCCACACCGAGCCGGCCCAGGAAGTAGAGCATTAAAGAGGTCGTCTTCATAGCAATGCAGACATTCTCTCCGGGCAGCCCTGTATAGAGCGACAATGCCGGTACAGTAAAAGGCTCGAAGAACGAGAAGAACCGGTTGATAAAGTTACTCTTCGGGCAATCACTATCAAGCCAGAGGGCGACGATGAAGAAATCACTCTTGAAAGCCTAAGAAAGGGGCAGAAAAAAGACAATGACTTACAGGTTGTCCGGGATGGCTCAAAAATAAAGTGACATCTACTTGGCAAGAGATAGCCAAATACTGGAGCTATTAAGGGTACTGGACTCAGTGGGATTTCCTGTATCTTCACGATGGCCTATTGCACCGGAAGTAGAAGAGACCCGATGGAGTACATGTAGCCTGCCAAGTGGTACTGCTGAAATCTCATATCAGAAGTGTGTCAGAGGAGGGAGTTTCATTGCAGCCATTCGGGAGGACATTTTAGTACTAAAAGGACACTGGCACGACTTCAGGAAATATTTTATTAGGTTAATTTCCGACGGGATGTAGCGGATTAGTGTAAAAAATGTGATGTATGCAATGGTAGGACAAATGTCTACGGATTCGCACTCTTGGAAATCTGGATCCCCTAGTTGTAATAAAAAAATACACTAATAATTTCAAAGACCTATTCGTCAAGTACGGAAATATCTTTAGGTTGGTATAGAATTAGCCTCAAATGAGCCTAAAATAATGTCGTACCCATTTTTAGTTTTCTCAAATTTTTTAATGAAAACTCTATAAACTCATACTGTCAAGCTAGCAGAGTACTTAATTTTTCTTATAAAGAAGGAAATAGTTTTTTTAGATTAGTATAAGACTAGTTTACAATAAGTATTAAATTATAGCGTAATCAAAATTTGAAAAATCCAAAGGTATCACCTATTTTTTCCCATAAAGGGTATGTAGGTATAAAATGAGCCTAAACTTATGGAATACTCAGAAGGGAGTCACCGTTAATATACCAAAAATGTTTAAAAAAGTTGTGGTGTGCGAAAGAGTTAAATTATTTTGGAATAAATTGTATAATATACGTATTATTGCATTTCAGATTGCGTTGAAGACAAATGTAAATGTAATCCAAAAAATGTTCCATATCAGATCAGCAGCATCACTCGAATGCATGACGATGTTTATTTTATGAGCTGGGATAAAAAATTAAACATCAGTTTGATGATTATCGACATTTCCTAGTAAGTAAATAGTACCTAGATATGTGTTTCGATATTTTATTCAATAATCTTCTATTTAGCTTATCTGAAATTGATAAAAAACTATATAGCTTCCACGTAAAAATATTTACATTTGTCGTATATGTTTCAATAATCAAATATGATGCTTGTTTGCTAAAATACAGGATACATCGTTGTATTTTTTCACTAAGTCACTTCGTTTTTTATCATTTAGAAAATCATACTGAACTATTTGTGCAGGGTGTACCCCAAGTTGATATTTATTTTGATTGTGTGTAGAAATCATTAAAATATATAAATTTTTCAAATAACTTTTTTAAATAACTTTTTCAAATAACTTTTTCAAATAACTTTTTCAAATAACTTTTTCAAATAACTTTTTCAAATAACTTTTTCAAATAACTTTTTCAAATAACTTTTTCAAATAACTTTTTCAAATAACTTTTTCAAATAACTTTTTCAAATAACTTTTTCAAATAACTTTTTCAAATAACTTTTTTAAATAACTTTTTCAAATAACTTTTTCAAATAACTTTTTCAAATAACTTTTTCAAATAACTTTTTCAAATAACTTTTTCAAATAACTTTTTCAAATAACTTTTTCAAATAACTTTTTCAAATAACTTTTTCAAATAACTTTTTCAAATAACTTTTTCAAATAACTTTTTCAAATAACTTTTTCAAATAACTTTTTCAAATAACTTTTTCAAATAACTTTTTCAAATAACTTTTTCAAATAACTTTTTCAAATAACTTTTTCAAATAACTTTTTCAAATAACTTTTTCAAATAACTTTTACAAATAACTTTTTCAAATAACTTTTTCAAATAACTTTTTCAAATAACTTTTTCAAATAACTTTTTCAAATAACGTTTTCAAATAACTTTTGCAAAAAACTCAAATAAACTTACATTAATTTATTTCAAATAGTATCCAAGACGGATCTATCCAATTAAAAATATATTCCCAATCCACTTCAACGTAATAGAAAAATCGTCATGGTTGTCATAATTTATCATACTGAACAATTTAAATTTACTATTCCAGATAAACACTGAAATCACACGCGAATGAATTACAATAACCTATAGACAATGAAGCGTGATTCTTAAGAAAAATAGAAAAAATATAGAAACATAACTTTTCACACACAAGTGCAGGCCAATTTAGAATTTTTAATTCTGTATCTTTCTTATTTTTGAGTTTTTGAAAAAAGTATTTTACAAAATGTTTATTTTAATGACTTCTATACATGGTTAAAAAAAGGATCAACTCAGCATAATACCCTGTATAAGTCCCCTATAGTAGGTATTTAAACAAATATTTAAAAGTGCAAGCTATCACATTTATTTTTAAATAACAACTTTAATGATAAAACATTTCATTGGTGAAATACTCTATTTGGTAAGAAGTTTAATCTGTTGTTGGTCTTACAAAACTCGGCGTAATTTACGAGAGTGACCTCCTTAAGCGTTCATCTGTATTGACGGTAAATTTGTCTAAAAGGAGATACCTACCCCATTACCTGGAACATCAAAACTGACAATTAAGTCGCCTCTAATTCGTCTGTAATCTAAGTAAACTTGCGCGAGTAGAAAATAGTGATTGCAAGTTATGTGAGGAGCAGTTGTTTTGTCTCAGTCCCGCAAACGTCAATGTTTAGTTTGTCAAAAAAATTAACCAAAATCGTTTTGGTTGTTATACATTGTAAATGAAGAATCGACATCACTTTCGACTTCATCTTACGGAAACAAAGAAAATGTTCTATATAAAAAAATCTTTTTATATTGTTAAATAATCTTTTCAAATACCACGCAAGGTGAGAATAAATTTTGTTGTTTCCTTACAAATTATGCAAATTTCACTTAACAAAATTTTGTTTCTTGAAATTTAGACCCCTAATTTCCAAAGAATCAACAAAATATTCTCACTTCTGATGGCATTACCCTTGTAAATTTCACGCTATTAATGTTCAACTAATAAAATACAAGCATTCCTTAACATTGCCATGGTGTATTTTTGAGAAATTTTCTCTTGCTGGGATCTTCGACCATATATTACTGGAGTTATCGTCCAAATTGTTAGAACTGTCATTTTGTTTTTGGTTTTCATTATTCTTGAGTTTGTTTTTGCAGTTTATAAGTGATTTTATTAATATAAATAAAAAGTTTCCTGATTTTTTCGGTCAAATAGTTTTTCATAATTTAAGCACTACATATGTTTCGGAAAACAGAATTTTTCCATTTTCTGGTGCAGTCAATTTGAGCAATCTATATAACTATATATGTATCATTGGGCCTGTTGTTTTTGACATCAGGTTTTCCCATTGGTCTGGCAAACCTGGGGATACCACATGTGTAAGTTCAAAGTGAGATCGGTCCCCCAGGGACCTCCAATATTGTGAGTCCAATTTATCAATTTATAGGTTATCTTTCTAGTGTCATTTTTGTAATTTAATTTTTATTTGTGTCTAAACGATTTTTGAGTGTTAGAACTTTATAATGATGTATAATTCGTTCCTTCGCTATAAATATTCGTCTAAGTAGAAAATTGACTGGAATAACCTTTCGTAGGTTAATACAAAAATTATAAATATTTTACAGGACAGTATTATGGCAAATTATGTAAAAGTATGCTTTTAAACATACAACAAATATCATCCATCAAATTCTGAGCCTACCTGTATTGGAATAATCCTTTTTCATACAATTCTGAGCCTACCTGTATTGGAATAATCCTTTTTCATACGAAATAATATTAATAGATTTCCGAAAAATTCTAAAAATCGAAAAGCGTGGTGACAATTTGCATACAGGCATAACCGGGAACATTACCAATTCGGCGTCATATGTTCCAAGAATTTTCTTTATGACCTTTGCTCGATTTAGAGATTTTCATTTGAATAGTTTTGTAAAAGATATTTTAGGTACATTACTACTCAGTTTAAAATTAAAAAGTTTTGAAGAGAATACATAGATATACAAATATATTTTCTTGCGGGTTATATCTATTCGAAAATATTCAATTAATTTTTTTAGAAAAATAGATTATGTTGGATTTTGAAAATTAAAATCCACCTGCACGACTTAATTGTAACTCTACTCTGTACAATTATAAAATATTTTCCTATTTCTCTTTTCCGCGACACGGAGCGGTTCCCGGTTCCCGATTCCCGATCAGTTACTCTCGAACCCAGTACTCACGGCAGTAGTACCCAACTACTCAAATATGATTGGTGTTGTTTTGTGCGCTAGCGGTGAAAACGACTAAAATGTCTATTTTACCAACCCCTATGTATTTTGAATCTCTCTTTTTAACTAATGCTAATAAAATCAGTGCTGAAAGTGACACATAATATGTAAGTTTTTCGACTATTTTTCTTGTATTTACTTTTAAGGAAAATTCGAGTAAACGTGCAGTGTTGCCACGTCTAAGACAATACATTTTTATTATAGTTATATTGTGAGAAGTCCTTCTGACTTCTCTGTTTATTTAAATAAATCATTTAGTATGTGTTTGACTTTTATTCGTGTGAAAGTGGTGAGTTCTACACAAACAATTTGCTCTCTTGTATTGGTTAGGGCGGAAACTTTTCGAAGAAGTAACATCCCTCAACTTTAAATATACAGTCCACTTGCTTTCCACCCTCTCCAATACAGATTAATTTATTATTTTCTATTAATCGATTATTTTCGATTAATCGATTATTTTCGACTAATCGATTATTTTCTATTAATAAATGATTTTCGATTCATCGATTATTTTCGACTAATCGCTAATTTTTTATTAATCGATTATTTTTAACTGTTCAAACATAATTATTTTTTTCGAATTATGGAATAATTAATATAATCTAATGACCGATTAATAATCGATATTAAAGAAAATAGAAAGAAAATAGATTTTCTTTCAGTCCATTAAAAAATGTATTATGGGCAACAAACTGTGATAATTTGGTTGTCTAAAATGAAATGTTTTGCCTTTTTTGTAGCCTTCAAAATGTATACTGGTTAAGTTAAATTTTATAAAAACTTCTTTTTTCAGGGCTTTATTAAAAAACTAATTTTTAGATGTTTGTGTAGCAACCAAATAGCTGAAGATTTCCAACAAATTAGTCATAAAGGGTGATCCAATTTGAATTTCCCATCTTTAAAATGAAATAAAACTTAAAAATTTAGAAAAAAATATATTTTAACTTTAGCAATAGAAAATATTAAGTATTTCATTAAGTATGAAAAATAATATCATTTAAATATCCGCCCCTAGACCTTCTGCAGGAGTCGATCCTTTTTAGATAATTTTCGATGACTTTTTCAAACATTTCGGGCGGTATGTTGGCAATAACTTGGTGAATATAGTTTTTCAGATGATCTAACGTTTCGAGTTGATTGGTTATGGTCCCTAGGCTTCAGCCCTTTTGTTCGCTGAATTTTATATGGGTATAAATGCAAATCCCGATGCAAAATGCGCCAAAGGGAGCCATAAGAAAAGCCTAAAACTTGCGAGCGCCGGCGAATCGACATTCTTGGATTGGCAGCCAGGCTTTCACTAACTGCAGCAATATTTTCAGCTAAACATGCACGACGATGATTCACAAATCTTCTCGTAAACAAAAACACTACTATAATGAGAATATTATCTAAAAACAGTTAAAAAATCACAAAAACCAAAATCCCGCCCAAACTAAACAAAATGTAAATAAACAAATATCCTACTTATAGGTGACAAATGACAGGCGCGCGAAAATTAATTTGAATCGCGAATAGTTCTCCTTTTCTCTACACTTCGTAGAACAGCTTTTGTTGACATGTTAGATCATTAAAATATGCATGGCCTTCTAGATAAAAATAATAATAAGGCGTTATTTGCCCATGAACCTTAGACCGCTCGGTTGCCACAAATATAAAAAAGAAAGTTTAAAATATATTTTACCAGTTTTAGTAATATAAAGCCCATAAAATGTAATATAATTAATAAGATGTATCATTTTTATCAAGCGTTTTCCTTATATATAACAGTATCTCCAATACATATAAAATAAGTTAAGAAGTTACTATACATTCTATTGCTAAAATATAGTTTTCTACCAATTTTAATAAACTAAATTCAATATTAGGAAAGGATATATCAGACATATTAAATCTAGAACTGGTGTTTCTACATTACTAAAATTGGTAAATTGGTAAAGTTTTAACCATTTATAATAGTTGTGAAATTTTCTTACTAAATACCCTTTAAAATCAAATTATATCTAGAAATGTCACACCTATTTGAGCAGATCCTGTCTTGCCAGATCAGCAGTGCCACCTTAAAACCCAATTATCATGGCACAAAACATACAAAAAAATTTCGGTGCTCTATCTCGAGTTAAAAACTTGTATATTGTTTGTTTCAGTTTTAAACAAAATCCTAGAAGAACTTCCCTTATCAAAGTCCGTAAAGAAAATGTAACAGAAGCAGGAGGAAATATTTTATTACCAGGTCTTAACGAGGATGTTAATTATGAAATGAATATAATATATATGGTCGATGGATGTGGGTATGTCTCAAGTAAAGTGTTTTCAGGTAAATGTTATTTCTTACATCAACCTAAAAATTTACTTAATAAACTAATTATTTTTATGTTATCTTTGTAAACATAAATGAATTTTCATTAAATAATACGTGTTTCGACTTAAATGAACCAAATAGAATTAATTATATCTATCTAGGGAAGATCGCTCATAGATGCCATGAACAAATAGTATAAACAGAAAAATCATAGGAACGGGCATTGGACAGAAAATAATAATTATCTATTTCCAACGGTATGTGTCAGCATATGTATTCTGAAAGATGATAGAATTAATCTGAATAATAAAAATAACGATGAGTTTGCCAATTAATTTTAACATCTTATCTTTGTTAAGAGAATTTGTATGAATCGTATTTAATAGCTTGTCCATGCTGTCTACAGATGTAGATTACCCTACTAAAAGAATGTATAATATAAGAAAATAGTTGTTCTATTTTAGTTTTAAATTAAGACGGTGGCTGTTTTAATATTCATTGTTTCTTGTTTTATTTTAGAGTCACTATTTTGAATTTGAATTAATCTACCCCCTAAAATTTCCCTAATACGACTAACTAACTTAACAGTAGCAACTGAAATAGCTTTAACTTTATTTTTTATATCATAATTCCCTTGGCTAAATTCACTCCTATATCCAAATTAAATTGCGTTTCTATTTTATATAACTTATCTAATGAGTTGGTGTTTCTTAACTGTTACGCTTATTTATCGGATCTGTAAGATTCCTTAAAAATACAGTAAGTTTATGTTTTCCTTTAAATGATTCCTTTGACATTTATATCCGACTAGCTTTTGCCCGTGGCTTTGCACGCGTAATAATGTGTTTTTAATTTAAAAAGTGAATGATTATAAATTTTTATTATTTTTTAGTAATTTTTAAATTTCTATTTATTTTTATTTATTATCATTTATTTTTATTTATTTTAATTTATTTTAATTTATTTTAATTTATTTTAATTTATTTTAATTTATTTTAATTTATTTTAATTTATTTTAATTTATTTTAATTTATTTTAATTTATTTTAATTTATTTTAATTTATTTTAATTTATTTTAATTTATTTTAATTTATTTTAATTTATTTTAATTTATTTTAATTTATTTTAATTTATTTTAATTTATTTTAATTTATTTTAATTTATTTTAATTTATTTTAATTTATTTTAATTTATTTTAATTTATTTTAATTTATTTTAATTTATTTTAATTTATTTTAATTTATTTTTATTTATTTTTATTTATTTTTATTTATTTTTATTTATTTTTATTTATTTTTATTTATTTTTATTTATTTTTATTTATTTTTATTTATTTTTATTTATTTTTATTTATTTTTATTTATTTTTATTTATTTTTATTTATTTTTATTTATTTTTATTTATTTTTATTTATTTTTATTTATTTTTATTTATTTTTATTTATTTTTATTTATTTTTATTTATTTTTATTTATTTTTATTTATTTTTATTTATTTTTATTTATTTTTATTTATTTTTATTTATTTTTATTTATTTTTATTTATTTTTATTTATTTTTATTTATTTTTATTTATTTTTATTTATTTTTATTTATTTTTATTTATTTTTATTTATTTTTATTTATTTTTATTTATTTTTATTTATTTTTATTTATTTTTATTTATTTTTATTTATTTTTATTTATTTTTATTTATTTTTATTTATTTTTATTTATTTTTATTTATTTTTATTTATTTTTATTTATTTTTATTTATTTTTATTTATTTTTATTTATTTTTATTTATTTTTATTTATTTTTATTTATTTTTATTTATTTTTATTTATTTTTATTTATTTTTATTTATTTTTATTTATTTTTATTTATTTTTATTTATTTTTATTTATTTTTATTTATTTTTATTTATTTTTATTTATTTTTATTTATTTTTATTTATTTTTATTTATTTTTATTTATTTTTATTTATTTTTATTTATTTTTATTTATTTTTATTTATTTTTATTTATTTTTATTTATTTTTATTTATTTTTATTTATTTTTATTTATTTTTATTTATTTTTATTTATTTTTATTTATTTTTATTTATTTTTATTTATTTTTATTTATTTTTATTTATTTTTATTTATTTTTATTTATTTTTATTTATTTTTATTTATTTTTATTTATTTTTATTTATTTTTATTTATTTTTATTTATTTTTATTTATTTTTATTTATTTTTATTTATTTTTATTTATTTTTATTTATTTTTATTTATTTTTATTTATTTTTATTTATTTTTATTTATTTTTATTTATTTTTATTTATTTTTATTTATTTTTATTTATTTTTATTTATTTTTATTTATTTTTATTTATTTTTATTTATTTTTATTTATTTTTATTTATTTTTATTTATTTTTATTTATTTTTATTTATTTTTATTTATTTTTATTTATTTTTATTTATTTTTATTTATTTTTATTTATTTTTATTTATTTTTATTTATTTTTATTTATTTTTATTTATTTTTATTTATTTTTATTTATTTTTATTTATTTTTATTTATTTTTATTTATTTTTATTTATTTTTATTTATTTTTATTTATTTTTATTTATTTTTATTTATTTTTATTTATTTTTATTTATTTTTATTTATTTTTATTTATTTTTATTTATTTTTATTTATTTTTATTTATTTTTATTTATTTTTATTTATTTTTATTTATTTTTATTTATTTTTATTTATTTTTATTTATTTTTATTTATTTTTATTTATTTTTATTTATTTTTATTTATTTTTATTTATTTTTATTTATTTTTATTTATTTTTATTTATTTTTATTTATTTTTATTTATTTTTATTTATTTTTATTTATTTTTATTTATTTTTATTTATTTTTATTTATTTTTATTTATTTTTATTTATTTTTATTTATTTTTATTTATTTTTATTTATTTTTATTTATTTTTATTTATTTTTATTTATTTTTATTTATTTTTATTTATTTTTATTTATTTTTATTTATTTTTATTTATTTTTATTTATTTTTATTTATTTTTATTTATTTTTATTTATTTTTATTTATTTTTATTTATTTTTATTTATTTTTATTTATTTTTATTTATTTTTATTTATTTTTATTTATTTTTATTTATTTTTATTTATTTTTATTTATTTTTATTTATTTTTATTTATTTTTATTTATTTTTATTTATTTTTATTTATTTTTATTTATTTTTATTTATTTTTATTTATTTTTATTTATTTTTATTTATTTTTATTTATTTTTATTTATTTTTATTTATTTTTATTTATTTTTATTTATTTTTATTTATTTTTATTTATTTTTATTTATTTTTATTTATTTTTATTTATTTTTATTTATTTTTATTTATTTTTATTTATTTTTATTTATTTTTATTTATTTTTATTTATTTTTATTTATTTTTATTTATTTTTATTTATTTTTATTTATTTTTATTTATTTTTATTTATTTTTATTTATTTTTATTTATTTTTATTTATTTTTATTTATTTTTATTTATTTTTATTTATTTTTATTTATTTTTATTTATTTTTATTTATTTTTATTTATTTTTATTTATTTTTATTTATTTTTATTTATTTTTATTTATTTTTATTTATTTTTATTTATTTTTATTTATTTTTATTTATTTTTATTTATTTTTATTTATTTTTATTTATTTTTATTTATTTTTATTTATTTTTATTTATTTTTATTTATTTTTATTTATTTTTATTTATTTTTATTTATTTTTATTTATTTTTATTTATTTTTATTTATTTTTATTTATTTTTATTTATTTTTATTTATTTTTATTTATTTTTATTTATTTTTATTTATTTTTATTTATTTTTATTTATTTTTATTTATTTTTATTTATTTTTATTTATTTTTATTTATTTTTATTTATTTTTATTTATTTTTATTTATTTTTATTTATTTTTATTTATTTTTATTTATTTTTATTTATTTTTATTTATTTTTATTTATTTTTATTTATTTTTATTTATTTTTATTTATTTTTATTTATTTTTATTTATTTTTATTTATTTTTATTTATTTTTATTTATTTTTATTTATTTTTATTTATTTTTATTTATTTTTATTTATTTTTATTTATTTTTATTTATTTTTATTTATTTTTATTTATTTTTATTTATTTTTATTTATTTTTATTTATTTTTATTTATTTTTATTTATTTTTATTTATTTTTATTTATTTTTATTTATTTTTATTTATTTTTATTTATTTTTATTTATTTTTATTTATTTTTATTTATTTTTATTTATTTTTATTTATTTTTATTTATTTTTATTTATTTTTATTTATTTTTATTTATTTTTATTTATTTTTATTTATTTTTATTTATTTTTATTTATTTTTATTTATTTTTATTTATTTTTATTTATTTTTATTTATTTTTATTTATTTTTATTTATTTTTATTTATTTTTATTTATTTTTATTTATTTTTATTTATTTTTATTTATTTTTATTTATTTTTATTTATTTTTATTTATTTTTATTTATTTTTATTTATTTTTATTTATTTTTATTTATTTTTATTTATTTTTATTTATTTTTATTTATTTTTATTTATTTTTATTTATTTTTATTTATTTTTATTTATTTTTATTTATTTTTATTTATTTTTATTTATTTTTATTTATTTTTATTTATTTTTATTTATTTTTATTTATTTTTATTTATTTTTATTTATTTTTATTTATTTTTATTTATTTTTATTTATTTTTATTTATTTTTATTTATTTTTATTTATTTTTATTTATTTTTATTTATTTTTATTTATTTTTATTTATTTTTATTTATTTTTATTTATTTTTATTTATTTTTATTTATTTTTATTTATTTTTATTTATTTTTATTTATTTTTATTTATTTTTATTTATTTTTATTTATTTTTATTTATTTTTATTTATTTTTATTTATTTTTATTTATTTTTATTTATTTTTATTTATTTTTATTTATTTTTATTTATTTTTATTTATTTTTATTTATTTTTATTTATTTTTATTTATTTTTATTTATTTTTATTTATTTTTATTTATTTTTATTTATTTTTATTTATTTTTATTTATTTTTATTTATTTTTATTTATTTTTATTTATTTTTATTTATTTTTATTTATTTTTATTTATTTTTATTTATTTTTATTTTTTTTTATTTTATTTTTATTTATTTTTAATTTTATCAACTTGTTAAATTTTTAAAGTGTCCACTGTCCGAAAGTTTGTTTAAGTGTAATGCTGGTTTTATTTAAAATTTTATTCGATTGACTCAAATCCTGTAAGTAGTAATTTTAAATTATTTTATTAGTGTATTGTTTCATTTAAAAATCTTGTAGTTCGCTCCTGATGAAGCTATTAAACAATGGCGAAATATTGAACAAGTAAGGAAAAGAGTTTTATTTCTTAGGACCGCTAACCTGATATTATCTTCACTTAAAAATAAATCTATCTATCTATTCTATCATGACCGTCTGGAGATTTTAGACTTACTCTGGTTTCATCTGTAAACAAAACTCTTTTCCAGTCATCGATAGTCTAATGTGCACGATCTCTGGCGAACCTCTGCTAGCTAATCCGGCTTCTTTCAGTCTTCTCCTGACGGCTAAATCAGAAATTCTGACATTTCTAACATTTGCGAATTGATTACTTAGTTCTTTACTTGTACATATTCGGTTTCTTAACACCTGTTGGAGAAATCGCTCATCAATTTAACTTGTGGCCTTCTTTCTGCCCTGACCCCGCTTTTTAACGTCAGATCCAGCTTTCCTAAATCTTCTAATTATTTGAATAACTGTTGAATGATGAATGCCTAACAAATTGCCCACATAACGCATTCTTTTTCCCACTTCTAGCAAAGTTGCAGCTCTCATACATTCATTATTGCTTAAATGGCGTGATCGGTTCCTGTTTTTTTAGCGAATAAGTTGAATATTGATCTTACAAACTAAACTTTTTTGATAAAAATTGAGATAATCACTTAAACAGCAACATTACACGCACCAAACTGGAATGATGTAAACAAAGTAATTATTGTTTTTGTCTTTGCCAAATTAATACAGTATAGTCGCAAAAATTTAAAACTGACAAGAATACCTACTTGACATGAGCCACCTATGATTTTTTACAATAAATATCAATTTTGTCTTAAATAATCAAAATTAATCATAAATTGTAAGTGGTGCGTTAATTTTGAACAGGAGTGTATATCGCGCATAAATATCTGTTAATCAGTTTGTGAGCTAGAAAATTATAAAAAAATCCAATGTTATATAAATGAGAAATATAAATTCTCTATGGGCGACCTTTAAATTTTAAAATTAAGAGCTCTGCTTTTCATAGACCCTGAAGATATTTCAGTGCAAAATATCAGAAGAAAAAATAGTAGATTTTTTAACCATCCATTCTATCTAGTACTGCTGCGTTTGAAAAGTACCTCGTTTTGATTTTTTTACTCGATACCTACCTTTTTTCTCCATGTGCCCCATTGGTATTGTTTGCTCGAAGTCACGTGACCAAAACATCTACTCGCTCTGCTCGAGGATGTACATTTCAAACGTAGCATAAGAACACTGCACAAATATAAAATCCACCAATCACAGTTCATATTTTGGACATCCAGCTACCATTATTTTTTTTTTTTATTTTAAATAATAAAAATATAATATAATATAATATTAATCCGCCCAAACGAGCCGCCTATAGGTATATTAAAAAAAATTATTTTCTAAATTTGATTGATTATATTTAAAGAAACAACTGTATAGAATGATGTCCTTTAACACAAATCCGTTTTAAAGTTATTTCAATTAAAACGATATTAGAGCGGCACCTTCAGAGGTCTAGCTTCCTTAGGAAGCATTTTCATATGAAAGTATTTAAGGCCAAATCGACATAAAAAGAACTTTAGATTTTCCTCTTTGAAGAGAGGACACCCTGTATAGTCCAATTTCTACTTGTATAAAAATAAATTTTCTTTACCTAAACAAGACAACTTCCTGAGATTTGATATCTCTTGTCCAATTTTTTTTCTATGGTTTTTCAGTCTCTTGTTTTTGTACATTACGAAGCCAATAATAACTAACAACAATACCAACTCCCATAATTTCAAAAGTCGAAACAGAGCTTTTTATCGCTGAATACGAAACGTCACCACTATTTCCAGCTTGTTTTATAATCATCTCTTTTATTGGATTGATTAGCTCCACCCACGTTTCCTTTGTAATTCTGAAATTGGAACATCCAACTTGTTTTTTAACCTATCTTCTTAAAATACTGTGATGTTCTTCTTAATTTCTTAACAACTAGGGTTGTATCATCTTAAAATCTATCCATTATTATCTAATTAAGTCTTGAGTGGCAGGGTCGCCATGTGATATTCTTACATTAATTAATTAGGTAGATGGTTTAATAATTTACTTAGGAATAAAACGTTTCGGCTGAAGATATAATTGTATTGTGCTATATTTATAATCCCAAAATTTACTCCTTATAAAATGTGTATACAGTGTGTTAGTATATTTAATCGACAACGCTCTACCGCTCTAATGAATTTTGATATAGGAACAAATACCCTTAAAAAGCTTAGTTATCAAGAGTTTTAAATTAAATTTTTTTAAAATCGGTTAGTAAGACTTGGTGGAGTGCTGATATTGAAATTGCTCAATTATTTTATAGAGCTTATATTCGCTCTATCTTGAATTACGGATGTACATTATATGGTTCTGCTAGTAATAATCTATTAAACAAAATCAATATTTTTCAAAACTCTGCTCTAAGGACAGTGTTAGGAGCCATGAAGTCTACTCCTATTCAACCCTTACACGTGGAAGCTCTGGAACCTCCTTTGGAAATAAGAAGAAATTATCTCAGTGAAAATATGTTAATTAAAATCTATACCAATAATCCTAAATTATTTCATCAGATTATTATATTAAATAGTGATGATTTAACTAATAAATATTGGGTTAAAAAAAATCCCCGCCCCTTTATCTCGCTTTACAAAACAATAGCAATATTGTAAGTGCTCTGTATAAAACAACCCACCACCGTGGAATTAATGATTTTTTAGCTTCTATTTAGACATTTGCTTTATTAAACCAAACTATGAAGAAAATATATCTATAAGTAGCAATATATTAATCTCCATTTTAAATAATTTTGAAGATACCTTAATATTATATACGGACGCGTCCAAATCAGCTAATGGCGTAGGCTCTGCTTTCTTTGAAACTAAAGAGCAAATAGATAAATCTTTTAAAATTAGACAAGAATATTCCATCTATACTGCGGAAGCTGCGGCTTCTCTATGAAACACTTATTTACGCCTCTTTCTGCAACAGAGAAACGATAGTTATTGTATCAGATTCCCTCTCTGTTTTAACATCTATTAAAAAAAATGGGCTTCTTAATACATCGACTTGTCCTTTTGTAATAAAAATTAAGAAACTTATCCGAACATTTTCAGAAAGAGACCAGAACGTACATTTTATTTGAATTAAAGCTCACATTGGGCTAAAGCACAACGAACATGTAGATTTGTTGGCCAAAAAAGGCTCTGTAGCAGGTTCTAATACGTCATACAATTTATCTGTTTCTGATGTTACTGCAATATTAAAAAGAAATCAGTTCAATAAATGGCAACACTTGTGGCAGGAATATTGTTTTACAAACCCAACGAGGTATACGACTCTTCAGTTAAACATTCCTAAGATCCCTTGGCACAAGTATTATAAAATACCGCGAAAGTACATATCGACAATCATTAGGATGAGATTTGGTCAACCCTGTTATCCTAGTCATTTATACAAAATTAAAGTCTCCAAAAGTGACCAATGCGGGACGTGTAATGAAAAAGGAGATCTAAACCATATCTTCTTTAATTGTACGAAAAACAAAAAATTTGCTATATAACGACCTGCTTAAATGCAAAATATGTTCCCCTTGGAATATCCAAAGTTTATTGTCCTCCAATTCCACAAACATTTATGACTGCTTGATTAATTTTTTAAGGGAATCAGGCAGGTATACCCTTGTGATTAGTACTTCTCTTAGACTCGTTACCTTTGTTTTCTTTCCTATTGTTTTATTTTACCCCCTTACCGTGACCTAGTGTATGTCTGTTTTTTTGTAATGCGTCGATGGGTCCCTAGACGAGAAGCGAGTGTCCCTGTTTAATCCTCTTGTTGTTATTTGAAATTAAATCTTTTTCATTCATTATTATTTGTTTGTTAATTTACCTCTTCCGTTTTGTGACTGGCTGTATGACAAAGAGTCTATGCCAAAAAAAAAATCAAAATTCAAAATTTGCCATAAATTAAAAACGCCTTTAAATATTTTTTTTTTAAATTTGATTTACAAGATCTTGTCAAATACATGGACTATTCATAATTTGACACCTGCTTACTAGATTAGAATTTAGAAATATTAAGTCGTTAAAAATTATCTAAGTACGACTTTTGTTTAGAAGCTGATTTCTACAACACCGTCATTTCAGCTCAATAAGAGATTCTTACTTTTTTAAGTAAAAATAAACAGGGAATTAAAAAAAATAATAAAGTTAAAAAAAATGTTTGTTCCAGTGGCGTAAAAAATAGGGGGAAAAATTGCCACTAACCTTGATAGTACGCTGGTGATTAAATTTTTTAAAAGTTAGTATTTTAGAGCATATGGGTCATCAAATTTGGAAAAAATTGGCGTTTTTGATATATGACAAATTTTAAATTTTGATTGTAAACTTTTGACACCCTGTATCTCGGTAACTAATCCCTCTAAGGGCCCATGTTACCATATAAAAATTCATCAATTAACGATACCTCTAAGGGGTAGAGCGTTGTCGGTCGAATATACAAATGCCTTTTGTCTAGACAAATGCTATCTGCCTGAGTAAATGGTGTTTTCTCTTTTTCAATTGCCAAATGACTAGTCAAATAGTATTCACTTAAGCACTTTTTAGACAAATGGAAGAGGAAATATTTGTAATAATAACATTTTTAATAAATATTTGTTTAAAAAAAAACACTAGTTCTATAAATAACAAAATATGAACATACAACTTAAAGAAAATATATATAAATTATAATGTAATGTCAAATGCAAACTACAAACAAAATTGTAAAAATTTTTCTTCGAAATAGTAATCTCAAAACTTGCCAATTTAAGAAGGCTTTTTTTTAAATGTCATTTTCATGGTATCTATTCGAAATAAAATGGACATTTTTTAGGATTAAATATTTAAATTTAATCCATTATTCATGGTTTCACGGGTTGTAGATAAAATACATCGTATGTCGCATAGATATACCAGCCCTTCCCTTTGAAACTCCTAACTGTTAACATAGATTTTTAAACTTAAAACAAGCATAACGATTACACACGTTTTAATGGCTGACATTTGACATTTTGAAAATCGTTGTCCCGAAAACATATACTCCCGGCATAGGCTTCTCTCAGAGATAACAGGAGATGTAACTACTAATAAGACATATTCTAAGGGATACAGGAGGGTATAATATCCGCTGTTATCATATGCCTATTTCATTATTCTTGTTCTGTTTACAAAATTATTTACATATATTAAAAAATCTAAAATAATTCAACCTATTTTATTGCAACTGAACTCAAAAAATTTTGAATCATTAGTTATATTAAATTTAATTAAATTAGATATAATTTAGCTAAATTAGATGTAATAATTTTCAATAAATTTCAAAACTTACTCATATTAGGATGGAAGTGGCAACAGTGCTTACACCAGCCTGGATATTTATGTTGTTTATTATAAGCGCACAGCGGCTTACACATTTATTCATTGATAAAAATAAGTTGTGTCTGCCTAAAATTCTTTTTTTTAGCCCCTCTCTTACTTCTCATCTTTTGTCTCCTCGCCGCGTCCCTACAAATAGAGTGTATCGATTGTCGAATTAATCTAGGCATCGTGAATATTATATTTTATTAATGAATGGTTATATCTCTGTAATCTCTGGCTTCTCTTAATAAAATTAAAAGGGCTTGAGGAATTTTATTATAATTAAAGAAACAGTATAGAAACTTTTTCCTCAATATAGTCCTCTAAACTGGAATCGACGCTTTCTGCTTCCGCTGGATCATGGACATTGTTTGACACCGCTAATACAATTTATATCTGCATTTATACAGGGTGTAACAAAAAGGTAGGTCATAAATGAAACCACATATTCTGGGCTCAAAAATAACTCGATTGAACATACATGGCTTTCTTATCGTAGGAGTATCTTTTTCATATAAAACCACGAAATTTGTACAGGCCATAAAAATTTTAGGGGATTTTGAACTGCTAAAATCCCCCAAACTGCTATATGCGTTACAATAATTTTTTACATTTTTTGCCTATTAGCACTTTTTCGAAAAGTCAGTTTTTATTAAGATTCGGCCTCTTTTTTATTATTCTTCAAAAATTTTGAGTAATAAAAAGTAAGTTATAACTGAGTATTTATGTTATTCGCAGGTATATAAAATATGTACAAATGTGTAGTATTTACAATAATAAATGTTCAAAATGGCCTTCATTTTCCTGAATACATATTAGACACCGTTTTTAAAAGGAAAACCGAATTTTTTGGAAGATCATTGGCTTCTGACGCAATCGTTTTGCATTTTCAATGAATCGATGCCTCAGTTGTTGTTTGTCGATTATTTCAACAGAATACACGGCCCCTTTCTTAATCAGAAACCCCAGAAGCAAAGAAGTCAATAGGTTTAAGATATGGACTTCTGGCAAGAAATAGACGAAAACGTAAAGAGTACATACCGAAAAGATATTCCCTAACTTCGTTATCGAAATGCGCTCCATCTTGTAAATACCACATATTTTGCCTTATTCCTAAATTTACCTCTTCCAAGTACTCTAGTAAATCATTTTGTAAGAACTGCAAGTAATTTGCACCATTTAAATTATTTGTAAGACATACTGGTCCTATTAAATTATTATTCACAATGCCTACCCAAACAGCTTTAAAAGTCACTTTTTGCGTAAGTATTTTCTTCGGCCCATTTGTGTTCGTTATGGTAATTCGTAATGCCATTTCTATTGAAGGTATAGCTTCATCGGTAAACAAAATATGATTAACGAAATTGATATTTAGATTGTTTTCCGTTAAGAACCAGTAGCAAAATCCCATTCTTTTAGGATAATCTTCATCTAGTAATTCTTGAATGGTTGTTAAGTGATAGGAATAAAGCTGCTATTCCTTCAATCTTTTCGAAACCATCATGCGACCAATATCTAATTGAGCAGATATTACTCTTGTACTGCTACAAGGATTTTGTATCCATTTTTGGACGGCCACTATTATCAGCAAGTTGCGGTCGCAAAGTACCCGTTTCCCGTAAACGACGATCAATGGAAAGAAATAATCGTCTATCTGGTGTATTCCGATGGAGATATTTTTCCGCATAACGCCTTGGAGCTGCTGCACTCTACCCTTGCCTGTGATTACAAGAATTGCAGATAATTATCTGAAACCTTGTTTTCGCCTGACCAAACTTACCCAGAATTAAATGCATATCTGTCATTTCTAATCATTGTAAACCATTGAAACAAAAAGTTTAATTTTTCTCAACACTCTTAAAATGTACAATAATTGAAACTTCAATTGAGAGTACGTAATTGTTAAAGCAACTGTTTGTTATTTGCCCGTAGAAACTACAAGTGTTGAACAGCCAACTTCAAAATTTTTGAGATAAAACTGGCTTTTCGATGAAGTTCTAAGAGGCAAAAAATTTAAAAAATTATGTATTAAACCAATGGTGCCACAGTACTAATTTAATTGAAACGCATAGAAAATTTTGGGGGGTTTTAGGAGTTCAAAACCCCCTAAAATTTTTATGGGCTGTACAGATTTTGTGGTTTTATGTGAAAAAGATGATAAGAAAGCCATGTATCCATTTTCATTACAAAATGTTAAACAGTTCATGAAATATTCTACTTTCCAAGGGCTGTAACTTTTTTTGTGTGCACATTTGCATTAAGGTAAGTTATGTTCAATCGAACTATTTTTGACCCCAGAATATGTGGTTCCATTTATGACCCACCTTTTTGTTATACCCTGTATATTCCAAATTCTCTTCAGTTGATATTTTATCATAAGGTCTAAAATAAAATTTATGGATCCTAAACCTAACTTCGAATCTTCTCCGTAACTTAAAGGGTAATCTCTCAATAATGCGATCAAATGAGGTATGTTTTTCCCATTTCAAGAAGTAACAGTCAACTGATAAACGAGTACTTTTATTTTCTTCCTTTCAAATTCTTAGCATTTTTTCAACGTTCTTATTTGACCGTTCCACTGATTCCTGGCATTGAGGGTGTCGGGATGGTCCATGTACGATTTTGCATAGAAGCCATAATGAAACTAGATCTTTGATCACCTCGGCAGTATACCTGTAACATATGGAGGGTGCATTACCCCACGGCACTTAGGTCTCACTAAGCTTATTTAATATAGTTGACAACGTCGCCAAGAGGTACTCGTTAAATGTAGAATAATCCTTCCTCCATGTGTAGAATATTCAACTCTACGCAGTTAATCACTTTTCACTTAAAGCTCTATCTATTAATTAATGACTATTGAAAACATTCTTTAAATGATATTTATATTAATTTTTTCAGTACCTTCCAAACGAAAAACGATATCAATAATTCTTATAATAATATTATCCACCTTATTACTAATTATATTCATATTTATTGGGATTGTGTACCGACTTAGGTCAAAACTGAAAGAATATATTTGTGGTGATAATTACGGAAACTCAGAAGACGTGTACGCTAGCACTCCATTGTCTTTTGTGTAAGTATCTAATAATAAATTAATTATATTCAAAGTACAACTATTTAAAGAGCCATTTTTTGTAATCGTCAAAATCATTTATTTTATGTAAACAGTTACATAAATTTGATCATAAAAATAAACTTATTTGGTTTTAAAATCAATATATACTATACAGCAAAGGCTTTTAAAAGTTTATATCGAAGGATGGCTACATACATAGTATATTACATTACGAGTGTGGAAAGTGACATTTTTCACACGAGTGGGAGATATTGCCGCACGAGGCATAAGATGAGTGCGACAATCACACGAGTGTTAAAATCACTTTCACACAAATGATGTACAATATATTTCCTACGACCACAAAATAATTTTATCAAAAAAATGTAAAGGAACTCTAGCTATAAAGGTGGCTGGTTTTTATATGCCTTTTTAAATTATTTTTAAGTTATTTTGTCTATTGTAATTTGTCAAAATTAAAAACGTGATTTCATTTACAAGCACTTTCATAGGATAATGACGGTAAAACAATATTAGGTATAAAAAAATATGAACAAGAACTTTGTTATTATTAAAGATGATTACAGGCATCACATCCTAATTTGTCAGTAGTGGGGTAAAGTTTGCGCACTACTAACACACCTTCAAACGATCTTACTGGCTACTATTAAAGCTCAGTAGCAAATACTACTTTCGCTTAAAATAAATTTTCTAGGATTTTAAAAACGATCACGGTCAGATTAATCACAAAATTTAAAAAAAATGACCTTAAATTTTAATCCTTAATAACGGTCAAATCGAGTCCTCCCTAGTTTCAAAGAATGGCTATCATTTGATGGTATTATAGGAATTAACCAGATTACCTACACAATGGATCAAGCGCAATTATGTAAATCTACAGAATTTGTTAAAATTTATTTGTTATCTATGAGCTAAAATGTATTCTGTTAAAAAAATTTATTGGGTGAAAAAAAATGTTGATTTTGCACTTGATATCTTAACAAAATGTGAGGGTGAAGTAGAAGTGGTGAAAGTATTCAGCATACAAATATTAAAATAAGACAACGAGGATTTTTTTAAAATATGATATAGGTCAACAAATACTGAATTTATACTAATCTGTATTCCTTGTTGCTATAACTACTATCAAACAAAATAAACATAAACAAATTAACAGAGTTCTGAAAAATCGTCATTAAAATCATCACTATCACTAGAACCATCACTGCTATCTTCATTAACATTAATAATAACTGTAGAAATTACAACGTCATCCATTATAATTTCACGATCTAAATATTTATCTTCGACAGCTATTACCATGTGCACATCTTTTTTTCCATTCTTCTTGGGTTACTGATTTAAATTGAATTTCAGCTAACAATTGTACATGTGTTAATTTAAAATGAATATTCTTTATAGCCACATTATTTTTTACTACAGCCCAGAACATTTCTGTTGGATTTAAGTCTGGGTGGTATGGTGGTAATCTCAAAACTGTATGACCGTGTTCGGAGAATAATCTATCAAATTTGTATTGCTTGATTCTATTTTTATGCTGTTTGATTAATGTGTACAGTTGTGGTCGTAATAAGAAAGGTTGAAATTAAATATTGTTGGACGTCAATCAGTTTATCATTCCAGCTTTTCTTGAATTTGAATTCGGAGCAGGATTTTCTATAACATTGTGATATGGTGCATTATCCACAACTACAATAGCCTTTGGTGGTAAATTTGGTATGAACAGTTCTCTTAGCCACTTTTCATAATTTTCTTGATTCATATCATTATGATTTGGCCCCAGACACAAACATTAATAAACTGATAAGAATAAAGCCCATTTTACCACCAGCATAAACTATAATAAGTCTCTTTCCTATCGAAATGGTGGAAAACAAACCTTTTGCATTATCATCACCCCAATTATGTGATGATGTATTGATGTATGGCTACTATGTATATAAGTTTCATCAATATATACAATGGGACGGTTTTGAGAACGAAAATATCTAATTTTTTTAATATAATCTATTCTTTTTTTCCTGATGTCAAGCCATTCTTTTAGAACCTCTCTGTTGTTTCGCGTTTTTCGCCACTTGAACCCAATTTGTTTTAAAATCCTTTCCACCCAATTTCCTTTTTTAATTTTTCACTAAGAGTTTTGACTGTTACGCGCATACCTTCTGTTTCGTGAAATCTATGAACTATATCTCTGATTGTTCCAATATTGTAGGATGGAATATCTGTTACACTTGATATTCTTTTGCGCTTTTTGGACTTTTAAACAATTGTTTAGGTATGGTCGGCGTAAACTTTTCACCTTTTAATATCTCACCTTCTATAATCATTCGTTCAATTGTTTTTACCGAGTGTCCTGTAGCTTCAGCAACTTGTTCTTTAATTTCAGTGAGTGTTGGGATCATCGTTCACAACACATTGTCTATAAGTTTCACTATAATCGTTGTTTTTCTTTTAAACCATTTGTTGCCGAGGAACATTTTTTTTTTTTTCATAAAATATTCGAATAGATGAAATATTATTTCTTTTGCTTGACTACCTAAATGTTTCGGCATTTTAACACAAGTAAGTCACTACTCAAAAGAAAACACTACAAACAAATAAAAATAAAATATAATTCAAAATCTGCACGCTACAAAAACACAAATTCAAAAAATATTATCATCTACTGATCACCCCCGACAACACGGCTATTGTTTGCATCTCTCTTTAACAATTACAGTAGGCGTTGATAATTGAAATTCGAAATTAACGCGCATCCCCTCTTTAGACAAATTACGTTGCGATGCCTGTGCTACTTAAAGATAAATAAAATACACCTATTTAAAATAAATAAATAAGAATAGTCGTATTTTTCAATTTTCACATTTTTTCAAAATAAAAAAAATACATTGCTTCCATCAGGGGGGATTGAACTCGCGTCACGATATGGTCGAAACATGTAAAGTTGATAAACTTGAGCGCTCTGTGAACTAAGTTAACAAGCTTGTTACATGAATTATCTAATATATTAACAAAAAACATTTATAAATAATGTTAGATACTTTAAAATTATTTTAATAATTTGTTAAAAATAAATAACTAGAATCTAGGTATAAAAATCAATATTCACGATTTAATCATCAATTTTATTTTACTATTAATATAGATTACGTAGGTCAAAATAGAAATTACGAGTTTGACATATTTGAAAGACGTGCGGAAAGTAGATATTCACACACTGGTGGAAAGTAGATTCTTATACACACGCGTGTGATATAGCTTACTTTCCGTAAGACTAAATAGTGCGATATGTGTCACTTTCCTAAGTGGTCGTAGGAAAATAGATTTCGTTAGTGAACTTACAATTAGTAATAATTCTGTTTCGCCCCCTTTTTTCATCGTAAATCGGCACAAAATGTTCAAAACACTGTTTTACTCAATTCACCACAAAAAAACACTTTATTGAAAACCAACAAGCTTCAATAAGCAAGAAAACCACCCGATAACAGTGAAAGTTATGCAACTAACAATGCAAACTAAAGCAATATCTGTTGTCTAGATGGACAATTTTATTCAAAATTCAAGTGAACCGAAGCAAAGACGAAAGCATACGTTAATATTTTATTTTAAAAAATATTCGACTTTCATACAAAGGTAGAACAGTATATGTGAAAAAAGTGAGTTTTGAAACGACTTTTTTTATTTTTTTTTGTGCTTTTTAATTATTTTTGTAGATACATTAACGAAACTTGAAACATGAGATAGGTAAGTAATTTCTATCGTTACTGCAATAAAAATATCTTTGTTCTTCAATTCCTGTCCTGTGAAAGTAGCATAAACTGTTTTGCCTCGTTTTATATAAAATATTATTTTTACATAACTTAGAAAGAATCATATAAACGATTCATATACAGTTTTACCATGTTATTGAAACAACAAATATGTTTACCAAAACTTTATTCTCAAATGATTAGGGTACATTATTTTCAATTTTCTATAATTAAAGACCTTCTTCGATTAAATCAGCGGAAGCGTTATTTTCGGGAAGCTGAACCCAAAACTGTTTCCTATTGGAGAGCATTTTGGGAACAAGTTCTGTCATAATCTTCGCTTTTTATTGGTACAAATTCGTCTGTTTGTGGCCGCCGCCTGAGGCATTTCTAGTTTTGCTCTCCGCTTTAATGTGTTCCTTGTGGTTAAAAAATCTCCTTCAGGGGATGTTTTGTATGTAAAATCTGTAGAACCTCGAACAAATTTAGCACAAATAATATCCTTGAAATAAGGAATTGATTCAACTTGATTCAACTTCGTTCGAGTTCGAATTATATTTTAAAATTTATGAAAATCAGAAAATTCTAGCACCGTTACGTCTGCACGACTAGATGATTTTTCGCAAGCAAGTTTAAAGTCGTTGAAGTCGTAAACATTTCTAATTTTTCTCATACTCAATTCGGCCATGAAGGCCATCAGCAGCCAAAAATGTATGACCCTTTACTAAGTATTTTAAAATAATTTCATTAGTTAAACAATATGGTGAATTTATGTACGAAATAAGTGACGAATAGAAATTAAAGTTTTTGTTTTGTCCTGTGCAGTTTTCCATCTATACAATCCCCTCATGCCATAAAAACAAATTGTGACGACCACGTTTTTTCTGCATAGACGCGAATGTCTCATTATAACATACTAGCCTAGAGGTGAAAAAAGTTTCCTTAATATTAGGCATTCGTGGAAGAAGCACCACTTTTTGCATGTCAGCCGAAAAACAACGTCCTTCTTCATATGGAATACCTTGATCTGACTTATAAAATTTCCTTATTTGTTTTACCTGGAAAAA
The DNA here is from genome assembly GCA_927349885.1 of Psylliodes chrysocephalus. NCBI lineage: Eukaryota > Metazoa > Arthropoda > Insecta > Coleoptera > Chrysomelidae > Psylliodes > Psylliodes chrysocephalus. Next base: position 57,174,280 of record OV651815.1, on the reverse strand, counting down.
TCATGCATTAAAAACTATCAAATTAAAGGGTATTAAAGCAGATGTTTACCTTTAGTAAATGTTAGCCTTTAATTTGTCGGTTTTCTTCAATATCGTTAATCTCCAATTCCTGACAGAAGTCACACTTTTCTTGTGTTGCCTCATAAAATCCAATGTTCATGTGGTCTATTGTTTGACGATAAACCTCATAGCACACTTGAGAATCTGGATGGGTATTATTGTAATCATTATGCATAAATTTTATAGTTAGATCCGGCGGTAGGTATTTACGATTTGGAGCATGTTTCCTTCCATAGTGCGAGTATCTGGGATTGAAAGAGTTTATGTGTGCAACAAGCAAATTTCTATCTTTTTTATTAGCCGGAGGATGCCTGCCTCGCTGATCTTTCTGTGGTACTAAGCGCTTATTACCATTTGGATCTGTTAAGGATTTCCTTAGTGATGTTAATAGATTAGCGTTTCCATATCCCAAAGTATTTAAAAAAATCTTTTGGCAAACACTTATATTAGTAATTTCCCCATCGTGGTTCTTTTTCGGCAACACATATTTTCTTGTGATGTCTCTTCTCCCTCCTTCTCGAAGTTTCTTTTTTGAAAGTTGTTCGGTTACATTTGATGCAACCCATATTCGTTGTAAATTTCTATCCATATTCTAGTAATCCTCATGGATAAGTTCTCTATCTTCAACGGGGATCTTATCAAAGCATTTCATTTTGCAGCTACAAGGTCCTCTAATGGGATGCTTATTTTAATTATTTCTGATTTGTTCCTCTAAAGTTCTTTTTCTCTTCCGATTTACTTCGTTCATATTATTATTGTCATTTTCTGTTTGCTCCATTTCTATTAATGCTTCAGTCACGGTATTATTGCCTTCCATTGTATTATCATCTTGGTCATTTTCTGTTTCCTCCATTTATATTATTTCATCCATCTTATTATTGTTCTTCATTTATTGTTTTCTTTATTCTCGCTTTATTCGTCGCTAGTTTCAATTTGTACATCGTCTTGGTTTATATTCGAAAAACCTGTATTTTCAGTTCTTGGTTCCATTTCTTCTGTTGGCTGATTGTTTCTTTCTAATATCTTACTGGCAGGGATGTTTTCTGAATCTCCAGTTACATGATGCACCACATCAGCAACTTCTACTATTTTCCTCACAGAATCAGTATTCGATTTCCTTTTCCTTTTAAGTTTTGTTTTGCAAGTAGCGCCTTCATTAGACTCATCGTCTTTGTCTTCGTTAGACACATCGCTACTCGAAGAAATCTGGGACAATATCACAATCATCCATTTTATCGTCATTTAGGAAAGAATACGTTGGGGCAATATTATCTGCTGAAAACAATATAGGCACATACAAAAATAATATTTGGATTAATTTCTAATAAATATTTGCTGTTGTGTCCTTACTATTATTGAAAATTGGGAAAATCAACACTTACCTAACTGGTTTAATGATTCTGATTCCGTTTCACTAATTTCTGGTGATTCCTAAAAAATATCATTTTGATTAGCTGATTATTTTATAATAATAATACATCATTGTAATAAAAATACATAATTTAAATATTTTGGAGAATAAAACGGGCGTCAGGTGCAGCTGATCCGTTCTAGATCTAAAATATTCATTCTATTGAAATGGTTTGCATTAATTTTCGAATTATCGCATTATGCAATAATTAATAAATTGTTCCTAACCTCAAATCACGAAAAATAATTAAATTATAGGTACTTACGTTATATTTTGTCTTCTTAAGATTTGCTTAACGTTCTAGCCGACACCCTGCTCTAAATTTTGCTATTTAATTCCACCTTAATTAGGTAAAAGCATAAACAATATAAACATAAATACTTATGCCGGCAAACTTTTGTTGTTGTGGAAAAACCGTATATAATACCAATATCCAAATATACATTTGGAGGTCATGAAAATCGTTCAAGGCCTTACTATAGTAAAACTGAATATAATATTTTATACTGTTCTATCTTAGGAATATTTCAAGATTTTTACAGAATTCATCAAGGCTATAACAGAATATAACACTATATACTTCTTTACCTATGAGAATTTTTACCAATCATAAAATATAAGATAGGGAAAAATAATATATGAATTACAATTATTTTTTGCCATTGTAATTTTTAAATTTATTTTAAATAAAATAGTTTAAGGTTATATATATTATTCTGGCTTGGTAGATTTTGCGGGATATACCGTTTTGCCGTGAGAGAAGAATCAGTTTGGCTACACATATACTGTTTGACCGCTCTTTTATTTGAAAAACTAAAAAAGATAGACCTAATTCAAAAATTGCATAAGAAAAAGCGAGAAAAAAACTTAGTTTAGGCGCGAAATTCAAAAATCGAATTTTTGCACATATACTGTTTTACCTTTGCAGGCAAGACTTATGTTCATTCGAATAAATCGAATTATATAAAATGCACCATTTTATTCAATAATGGTTAATATTTTTTTACTAGACACATTTTATAAATAATTTAGTGAAAATTAGAACACGTTACGAAATGTAGTTTTGTGTAACTCGTTACATAAATAACTATTATTTTTTCAGCACACTAATGGAGCAAGTAAATCCACATTACACTGCCCTGGAATTTGTAAAGGTTAGTAGGTGTAGCTACATTATTATTTTGAATAAATATAAAAAATATAATATGTACTAAATAGAAGAAATCTGTATAAAGTTCCAAAAAATAAATAAATAAATTCTTGGTAAATTCATAAATAAATTTTTCGAAATTACCCCTACGAAATAATGAGAATTATATTTGAACATTCAAGGTAAAAATAAACTTTTTGAAAAAATAAAAAAAAAATGTTCCGGAAAAGATTTGAACCCTCAACATTCGCTTTCTACGCAGCTGCCTTGCTAACTCGATCATCAGGACAATCGAATCGGTGAGTTCGAAAACCGTACAAGTCCAAAATGTCACATTTTAAAGTAAGATAGCATTTTGATTAAAATTTGTCTCTTCATCGATTAAGCTTGAAAACCGTACTAGAAACCTATCCGTTAACGTAGTACAACTGATTACACCCGTGAAATTAGGTGAAAAACCGTACATATTCGTGACTCGTTGAAAGGTTTTTATTGTTTTACTCGGAAGGCTGATTTTGGACATGTACGGTTTTCGAACTCACCGATTCAATCGATGTCCGGACTTCGAATTGTTAATTTGAAAATTAAGACTATTTTGTCACCGAGTGAAATTCAAATTGACAACTCATACTCCAGACATATAATGGCTAAAATGTAAGAATTCGAATACATCCTTTTCAATTTTAAAATTAATTGTTTTTTACTTTGGGGGTTCGTGCTCAAATTTTGTATTCGTGCGATATGGCCATCATATCCACTCTTGTCGCACAAACTACTATTTCAACACTCTACTTTTGATTTTGCTTACTAAGGAGAACGTCATTCTTCGACCGGCTTATTATTATAAATATTTACCAAACAGATTTCTCACGTTGTCTAAAGGTACGTTTACATCTGACATTTATTGCATGAGATTTATGTCTGACAGTTGTTTAGTCCAGTGTAAACACACACAAATTTCTCTCGGAGATATATTTTTGAGTGTTTACACTGGACTAAATAACTGTCAGACATAAATCTCATGCAATAAATGTCAGATGTAAATGTACCTTAAGATGTTTAGGTAATGCGTTGCGTTAAACGCCTATCAATTTTCCAGCACACTCCAGGACCTTTAACGCTTATCCACTCTCAAACATTGACGCCCAGTTTAGTAGTAACCTAGTACCCCTTCGATGTTAGAAGATTGAGACGTTGTTTCTTCGGAGAATACCACGTTGTTCCAGACTTATGCGTTCAACTCCATTATAGCTAAACGACTGTACGTTTAGCGCATAGTACCCCTCGAGCAAATATGCTCTAAGATAGTATCCCATAAATATTTTATGCCTGGCATCGCTGTACGACGAGACCGAAAGGTACTCCACTAATTAGCGTATCCTATTGACTATTTGTAGTTGCCCACGATAGCCTGTAAGAAATGCTGGTCAACGTTGACCTCGATATCCGATCATAAGTCTGTGATTTTGCTCAACTTATGTTCTAATTGATTCTTCGCCACGCTTCGATGTGTCATCACCGTGTTGATGGATAATGTTTGTTTATCCAGTGTTGTATTCACATTACTGTTTGGATTTTTGGTTTATAAAAATTTGGCTTTTTAGAGGCCTTTTAAACGTGATGAAAATAATGTAATCCCTAAAAGTTCGTAAATAATTATAATTTTGATTTACTATTTCTTAAATAAATAGGATCAGTTGCACCCAAAAACAACTAAATTAATATTTAAATACCCACATAAATAGATGAGACCTTATTGAGATTACCATTTCAATGTTAATGGTACAATTTAATGAAACAAGCAATTGGCATTTATATACCTGTAAGATAAATTTTAGTATTATATTTTTAAATTTTTTGTTGATCCCGTAAACATAGGGTAAATGCATTTTGCCACACTAAAATTAAATTTTTTTGAGTTAGTATTTAGAATATTGTTATTCTGCTTTTTATTAATACATTTACGCCAAACAACGCGCTCTTAACCCAACTGACCCTACATATTTCTATGCAGATCTCATCTGAGTTTCTTCCGAAAGTAAAGAAGAATTAGAGGAGGAGAAGGATGATAATAACCAAAAATTTGATATATGGATGTCATCCTCAACTCAAAAACTTGTTCGAAATATGTACCACCAATTAAAATTGGAAAATAATGGATCTAATTAAGGTGTCATAGAAAGAATACCCATTTTCACAAAAAATTCAAAACCTTGGATTAGAAAAGTTATTACAAGCCAGGAATGTCTTCCAAGAAAAAAAACGGAATCAAAGATCCCTAGTTAGTCTAGATCACTGCATAATGGAGAATATTAGAAAAGAGGTTCATAATTTTTATTTTAATAATATCGTGCCGTATTTTCAAATGATTAAAAATTTAATAAAGTTGATTCCTGGTTTCCCTTACAAATCTGACACAACCACTACAAAAGTGCTCAATTCTTTGGGTTTTAGATATCGTATCTCTAGAAGACAGCATATGATTATATATTATGGAATCTCAAAGAATTATGTTTTTACATAATGAATACCTCACTAGGATAGATAAAGCTCTTTGGCAAGATATATTCATAGTGTATCTTGATGAGACTTGGTACGATACTCATGATATTATAAAAAACGATAAAGTGATCAATCTGCTAAATGTTCTGTGAATGCTTCTCCAAATAGAGGAAAACGAAAGAATATTTAGAGTTGTTCAGCAGATTATCACCAATATTTGACCTTTTACCTTGTTCCCAAAAAAATACTGCTTTATAAGTTGTAAAAAGTTGGCATTCGCGGCTCTTTACTTCTCTGGATAAGTGATTTTTTGTTAAATCGCATCTTCAAGATAAAAGTTGGACAACTATTCTGGTCAGAATATCTAGTTATAAGTGGTGTCCCTCAAGGCTGTCATAGGGCCATTACTATTCCTGGTATACGCTGCACACCTAGGCAAAGTCTTAAATTCCAATATTTCCTGTTACTGTGATGACACTAAGCTATACTCTAATCCTGTGCCAGGCTCTACCCAGCTACAAAAAGATCTTGAAACTATTTCAAACTGGTGTGACACCTGGCTGCTTTACTTAGGAAAAAACAGTCCGTGTGCGAACTATTATTTAAACGGTAGTGCGTTAACAACTGTGAACTTCTATAACGACCTGGGACTCATTTTAAATTCATCAGTAACCTGGCCAAAGTATATATCAGTGGTATGTAAGTTCGAACTCAATGCTTTACCTATTAAAGAAGTCCTTCAGCGTGTGAACTTTCAAACAATTTCTAAACCTTATGCAACTTGCATTAGACCGTTGACGGAATATGTCGGACCTGCGTGGTGTCCTAATCTGGTTTCTGTTCAAAAAGATTGGAAAATATTCAACGCTACGCTACTCGAATATCTTTAGGCAGAGTCAAAACATCATATGAAGAACGGCTTAACATGGCGAGTTTGTGTTCATTTGTCCACAGAAGATTAAGAGGTGATTTAATTGTGACTCATGGTACTTTTTCATCCAACCACTCTAGTATTCTCCTACGGAATACAGATGAGCGCCTACCTAGACATGAGTATCAGTTGAGCAAAGAAAATTTTAAAAACTCGTACCCGACAAAAGTTGTAATAGAGTTTTCCATATTTGAAATAATATACCTTCAAGTTTATTTTTATTGTTTTGTTTGTATTATGTTATTTGCTAATTACTTATTTACTAATTGTCTTTGTTATTGAATTTTGTAATTTTGAGCTTATAATAAGATTAATAATAATAATAATAATATTTTACATCGTCTTTATTTTTATTATTATTCTTCTTGCCAGCATTCCGAAACGTAAAACTTTTACTGCAGCCACTTCACTTAAAGACCAATTTTTATCCAATTTTACTATACCCCTTTACTTTTGAGCCTCAATTAAATGCTGCGGTATTTTTGAAAATTTATTTGGCAATCATTTTAAAGAGCTGTTAAATTTGAATGAGACGAACGACTATGATGCAAAGTGTAATTCCAACCATTAAATTTTGCCGTTCTGGGGTGGGATTCCGTTCTGTGTCGAGTAACTCGATCTCGATACGATTCATAATTCGATCGAATTATGAAAAGCAATTCTATCTGTTTTGACTTCAAATTCCATAATTGCAATTCCGTTCAACGAAATTCGACAATAAACTCGATAAAATAACTCGATAGCTCTAGAGTAGTCGATTCGATATCAAATCATTAAAGTTGAATTTTTTTGACATTAGGTATGAACCTTTCCTGCAGCAATGTGCCTTTTCTAAATAACCTCTCCTGCATTAAGGGCCTTATTTTCTCTATTAGGTATATACGGGGTCATTATACTATTTCATAGGGACAGTATCTGTATTTGAAACGTGTGAAGGGTGGGTTAACTCATGGCACTTAGGCCTTACTAGGCCCATTGTGCAATCTCCCAATTAGATAGGTACCTACTAGCTCGTGAGCCAGGAACAGTATTGCTATTTCTTAAACGCTAACAAATAGAAAAATGGTTGAATTTGACAAAAGTTGCGCAGTTTTGTGCTTATTAAAATGGTGCCAGAAAACATTTGATATCTACAAAGAAATTCAAAATATCTGACAAAAAACGAATGAATGAATTTAAAGAAATTACAATTTTCATTTTTTGTCCGATATTTTATATCTCCCTCTAGATATCAAAGGTTTCTTGGCACCATTTTAATAAGCACAAAACTGCGTAATTTTTCTCTAATTTAACCAACCTTATATCTGTTAGCGTTTAAGAAATATTACCACTGTCCCTATGAAATAGTAGGGACTCTGCATACTACTTGAAACATCAATAAGAGGATTTATTAATTACATAAAACGCTATAAAATATAATTTAATAAAGGTAGGTAATCTTTATTCAGCCAAAAAAGCTATCCATAGCGATTTTCAGAGAGTTCGAAAGGATCGCTTCTTTCCCTTAGGTCATTCTTTCTTTTGCACAAAGCACAATAATATTAAATAATAATCTTTTTACAATTTACCCCATTACGAGTGATTCCTGCAAATCTGAAAGCATATAGCTGGTATCGGGGAGGGACAACCGTATAATAATAATAATAATAATAATAATATTCTCCCTAATTCACCCCCTTACGAGTGAATTTTAACCCCAAAAGCTGAGCTTGTGCGGGGAAAGGGACGGCTTTATTATTATTATTTGCCGTAGCGCTCCGGAGCGACTTAAAGATGATTGATGGTGCCATTTGACTTACAGGTGAGGAAAACCCGAAAATCATCGAAAACGGTAATGCATGGTGATTTTATTTTAATAAGCTGGATTTCATATTAACAGAAATTAAATTTCTGCTAATATGGCATCCATCAAATGCTATAATGAACCATGCAAATAAATTCACTTGGTCTTCCGTAGGATCTGAAACCGTGTCTCGTTTTACCAGAAAATTGGCTGACAAATGAATGCCGCGCCGTAGACACCTACACCACCGTAGTCGAGTATTATTATTATTTGCCATGGCGCTCCAATGGAACTTACAGATAGTGTCATCTAACTTATAGGAGGATACCCAGAAAAAAGCCCAAGCATCATCATAAAAAAATAAATTATTAATCTTATGGCTTATGGCTAAAACCAATTATAATACAATTTAATTTTTGTCGGGGAGGGGCGACTATTATTATTTTCCATGGCGCTCAGCGGCAACTTACAGATGTCATTCAAATTATAAATGAGAACACTACGGAAGAACCCCACCCATAAGAATAAAACCTAATAAATAATTCACGTCAAGACTAAAGAAATACAATTTAAGTTTTGTTGTTTGACGTTTAAAAGTCAAAACAGATCGAGTTATAGAATCGCTTTTTTTAATTCGATCGAATTATGTGTCGAGTTACTCGACACAGAATAGAATGTCACGACTTTTAACGTCAAACAACAAAAATTAAATTGTAATTATTTATTAGTTTTTATGCTTATGTGTGGGGTTTTTCCGGGGTATAATTCAAATGACATCTGTAAGTTGCCTCGGAGAGCCATGGAAAATAATAATAGTCATCCCTCACCGGGTACAAACAACTCTGCATTCAGAGTTGCAAGGATCACTCATAATGGGTTATATTATAAAAATATTATTTATTATTATTAGACTAAAGAAAGGATGAGTTACAAAAAAGAAACGATTCTTTTGAACTTCCAGAAAATCGTCGTGGAGAACTTTTTCAGCTGAATAAAGAGAATCTATAAATGTTTATATTTTGTATCGTTTTGTATAATAACTAATCCTTTTATTGATATTCCAAGGATATAAAAGACCTCTGTTGCACGATAGGTTATCCATAAAAGGCATTGCCAGAGATATAGGTATGCCCTGAAAACTAAATTTCTTTCTTCCCTAAAAAATTTAAGGATTTGATATAGAATCGACTACTCGTTAAACGGAATTGCTTTTATGGAGTTTGATATCAAATTCGAGTCGAATCGTGAAACGGAATCCCAGCCCGATTTCGGTTTCGTCAACTGGACTACTACAAATGCAAAATCCAAAAAACGAGTTATGCTGCATGTAAAAGTGGGTTAGATAAAAACGAAAATAAGACAAAATGTATAAAACAGAGGACGAATGGAGAGAGAATATCACCAACTGGAAATGAAAGGAAGGAAAATGAAGAATAGAAAGGATAAGTAGAGCTGATCTAATTAATCATCACCACACTCAGAATGGTATCTTTTTTGAAAGTTTCCCCTGCCAATCCTTTTACCACATGTATGCTGTCAAAATAGCAGTGTTCCCTGAAATAGAATAGTAACTTATTTTTGTGGGTGAGTTAAAGTGTGGCCAATGTGAAAATCGATACTTTTGTGTAAGTTTATTCATTTGCATTTACCTAAAAATAAAACCTATATAGTTTCGGTAGTTTTTAAACTCATACTTCAGAGTTCACAGTTATTTACATGGTCTTGTTTTACTTTGTTTTCTGGGACGACGATGATGTCTAAATTCGACTTTGAAGAACCATATTTTTTGCGATTTTGAAAATATTCTCAATTGACGTCGCAGAAAGAAGGTTTGTCTTCGCATCAGCTGGTGCAGTAAACTGTAGTAATATATTTAGTAGAATCGCAAGGAAATGGAAAATCAAAATAAATTCACTAAAAAGCGTGTAATTGCAGTCCTTATTAAATTTTTTACAATAAATTCGTTTATCAATAAATTGATGCCGAGACTATCAATCATCTCTGCATAGATATGCCAAATTCCAATATGGTTAAGGCGTTTTGGAACCATTGTCGATCGCAAATACGTATTTAGACGTCTCAAAGTAGAGAAAGATCGTTCGTTTACACATGGCGATCCTGGATCGTTAATAGCAATAGCACGAAATGAGCATATTTGGGTTATGGCTGGATTTCGGGTCTGTGCGAGTATCAGCTGTTTAGGCTGCTAGGCACATTCCGTACGTTCCGCCCCAAAAAAGACAAGTGATTCGAAATCAGCAGAACAAACATTCTGAATTTTCATGCATGTATAAATATGTGGAATTACATACATAAATTTTGTGTGGAGTTTGCTATGCCCCTTATATTGCCCTATATGTCCTGTTTGCTGATATAGTTTCTGTAAAGCTGGAGAAGCAAGGCTAATTTCAAAGTATTTTACTTCCTATGCTATTTTTAGTTGTTTCCCCTCAGTTCTTGAAGGTTCTTTTTTTCTGTGAATTCAATAGTTTTTATCTACTGGGTCTTCAACAATACCGAAAACCCACGTGACCAAATCGTCATGACAGCGATTGGTGAAAATAAAAGTAAAAATCCCTAGATGTGAGCCAGTGCCGTAGGTATTTTATTACAAAATAGATCTTCTTTTTTTCATGGTCTGTAACTGCGAGAACAAAATTCAGTTAGGTAACTGTTAGAATTACAACACAAAATCATAATATTAATTATTATTGTATTTTAATGTTAGAATTCGATATTTTAATTAGATTTAGTCAAATGCAATAATTTAATTTTTAAAATTGAAATAATATAACCTTAAAAACTGAGCTATTTTTTTGGTCATGTGTAGGCTTTGTTACTGTTTCCCAGCGCCACTTTAGGAACAGCACTGTTAATTAGTACCCAACAGTGAATGGTCGAGTGAACTGAGCTATTATATCTAGTTTGTATTTAACGAAAAGAATAATAAACTGAAATATGCGTACTAGTTATTGCCACTATTACAAAAAAAAAAACCTTTACCAGAAAGTTATGGACAAAAAAAGTTATGCATTAAAATATGAATAAAATTAAAAATTATTTACTTTAGACTGAGTCTAAGATATTTAGTTACAGCTGAAACTTTAAATACGATAAACAGAAGACAATGACAGTACTTGGCAATTATTGCAGTTTAACTAAACAAATTTAAAACTTACTGGAATTGTACCTGGGCAATGGGAAGTGATAAAAAAATAATTTAAGTTTGTTCTATTATTTATTTTTTACAGGGTTTAAACCATTTACAAAATACATTGTTACTTATATGTATACAAAAAAATATTAATATTATTAATGTAACAAGCACACATTTGTTTTACCTTACAGTTTTCACTTTAAATTATAACTATTAACAACAATTTTATTTAAAAGGATATTGAGTAGTAATCGGTGTGGTGCACAATCTTTACCACTAGCTTTAATGCAAGCACCAATCGTTCTTTTTACTTTCCTATCTGTATACAGATATAAGGAAAGTATAGGAATCATGATTTTTTTCGACCTCGAGTTTTCGACGGATTTTTACGTTTTGAGGTCCCCTGAATCCGTTTTGACTATTTTCGCAATGATGTCTGTGTGTGTGTGTGTCTGTGTGTGTGTCTGTGTGTGTGTGTGTGTGTGTGTGTGTGTGTGTGTGTGTGTGTGTGTCTGTATAACGCATAACTCATGAACCGATACACGGAAAAATACCAAATTTCAAACTTAAGCTTTATTCCAGCGTCTAATGAGCTGATTAGATTTTGGGCAGAGTCGGAACATCTGGGGGGGTACTTTATAGGTGGTGATTTTTATATTTTATGAAATATATCTGTTATTTACGTTTGGGGAAGAAAGTTTTTTAAATAAAAGTTACTTCTTATTTTATGATCTATAATTTTTGTTATTTACAAAATTTTCCTAAAATGGTCCGTATTCGAGAAATTTGACAAAATGTAAAAAAATATTTTTTTTTATAAAAATTGTTCAAACAAAAGTTGTTTGTAATATAATTCTCTATAATTTTTGTCCCATAGATAATTTCTCTAAAATAAACCGTATTCGAGATATTTGAGAAAATGTGTAAATTTCGTAATTTGAAGAAAACTCAAAAACGGATAAAGAAAAAATCAATAAATTTTAAACTTAAGTTTTATTTCGGCCTGACGTGAAATGATTAGATTTTGGACAAAGTCGGAACATCTGGGGGGGTACTTTATGGGAGGCCGTTTTTATATTTTATGGAATATATCTGTTATTTATGTTTGGAGAAGAAAATTGTTCAAATAAAAGTTACTTCTAATATTATTATCTATAATTTTTGCCTTATGTAAAAATTTCCTGAAATGGTCCGTATTCGAGAAATTTGACAAAATGTGCAAAATTCTGATTTTTATGAAAATTGTTGAAATAAAAGTTGTTTGCGATATCGATCTCTATAATATTTGTTCATACATGATTTTTTTTAAATGGACCGTAATGGAAAAATTGTAGGAAAAGTGCTAAATTTAAATTTTTCAGTATTTTCATTTTCAATGAATATCTATAGAAAAATGTTTCGCGGTAGATGTATGTGGACAATGTATATATTTAGTTTATCCTCTAAACATTTATAGAGATGCTGCAATAGGTTGTACACAATAAACGGAAAAAGCCTGTAATAACTAGATAGGAAAGTCATGTGTTGGACACATCAGATTTTTTGAACACATTATGCAGTTTCTTCTCAGTTATATTTTGTATTTTATTTAATATAGGTGCCCCAGTTCATAAACGTCACACAAACGATTTTGAATTGAGCGATTTGTAATATTCAATAGGTAGGTTTAACAAAATTAAGCTAAAATGATTGTTGCAGTACCGAAACTTTATAGGGGATGCATTATCAGAAATGTTTTCAATACTTTATGGCTAGTTCATAGCGACAAACCTAAAAAAAATATAATTTGAATTTCACTTGTCAGAGTCACCTGTTTGAAGTGCTGTTTTTTTTTACTAATTTATTGGCAATTTGCAACATGTTAATTTGCACATCTTCAACAGCTTTTGTTATTACTTTGGGCCTTTTAGAGCTTTTTCCTTTTTTATAATTTTGACCAAATATTTGTTTGTGACGACAAAAAAGAATCACATTCCATTATTCACCTGGAAAACGTTCTTCAAATTTTGAAATACAATTACGAATATAAAATAATTTTGTTCTAGTGTAACATAACCTGAAATAAATGATATACAATCATTAACTGTTACGAGTTACAGTAAATAAATTTGTACTTACCAACAAAAAAGAATTAAACCGCCAATAATCTCTAAAAATAACTAATTGCTCTATTAATATTAAATGAAAAATGGAATAAAGGTATTTACAAAATGTAAACAAATATAATATAAATATTCTCAGTCCCCAAATGAACGCCAGTGACATTTCTGACAGGACTGACAGTTTAGTTTAGTTCCTTTTACGTCAAATCAGGCCCTCTCGATGAGTTTTTGATGGTTATCAGATCACGTGGGTTTCGGGTATTGTTGAAGACCTGGTAGTTTGTACACAATACCTCTTGTAGACACCATTTATTGATTTAAATTCTAAGTTTTGCTTGTTTTCAGAATAAACATAAATACGATAAATACGAATTGCCAAGAAATAAAATCGTTATTAAAGATAAAATTGGAACAGGAGCATTCGGGGTGGTATATTATGGGCATGCATTCGGTCTGAAAGATAATCAAGGTTATACTAAAGTTGCCATCAAACAGTTGCGAAGTAAGTAGCTACCTTATCAATTCTGGGTGTTAACTTAATTTGAAATGTAGAAATGCGAGACGATCTCTTTAATGTAACAAGGAGAAATTAAAAAAAAAATAGTTAAAATATCTCATTTCAATTTTAGCAGAGGCTCCAGACGATGAAAAAGAAGATTTACTAAATGAAATGAATATTCTAAAAAAAGTTGGTGAACACAAAAATATTGTGAGCCTACTGGCATGTGTTACAATTGAACAACCATATATGATGATATTAGAACTTGTATCGGGAGGTTCCTTAAAAGAATATCTGATGAAATTGAGGGAAAAATGGTCAAATCGAAGAAGTAAATTTTTCTTCGCTGAGTAAGTGATATTTCTGATATCATTCGGTATTATTAATGTTAATAATAATTGTTTTAGTTACTCATTTCAAGATTGGCAACACAATCAGTTCAATAGGTAAGTAGTAGGGAAATCGATGGCTTAATTCGAGCAAGTTGTAACCCACATATTTTACGAATTCACGTTTTTACGTTTACTCAATACAAAAAGATGGACACTATCGGTTACTTAAACCTCTTGTCCCAAATAAACTTACATGTATCAGGAGAGAGTTTTTTGCCTCTACTATGTGGGTTATGAGGTGTTAAAATTAAGCTATCGAAATGCTCTTTTTTTTTTAAATTAATCATTATTATTGGTCACGTTTACCCATTGTTATGTGATTTACTGATATTTAACTAGCTTAGAAATGCTTTTACTACCTATGAATTTAAAATTAAATTCATTTATATTGCCTAAACAGTAAAAGTCGCACTAATAAATAACCCATAATGTTAAACAAAATAGATACGTACTTACATATAGGAGTGGAATGGCCACATTGGTTTTTTTTTGAAGTCATCATCAACCTTGGCCTTGGCGAATCCTCCTAGTCACTCTTGCTATTCCAGAAAACTTACTTGGACTATCCTTAGTCACTTATCGTACTTCTGCATATAACTCTAAAGAAAAGGGAGAAACAGGGATGGTATTTACTAATCGACTCGAATTAGATGATGCCAAACTCGATAGTATCATAGAAATAGTATTGAAAGCCAATTCCGTAAATCATACACGATGTTTCAGGCTAGCAGTCATACATTTTTAGAGGTATTTCTATATAAAAAAGATCTACATAGGGATCATGACACTCGATTTGGGATACTCGATCTCGATTAATCGACTGAAATGTTTAAAATGTATTCATGACATTCGAATAATCGTCTCGATTCGATCGGAATTTCTCGATTGCTTAGAAAGCGTTTGTTACGATGAAACGGCGATCCTTTTCTTCTTGTGGATAGACGTTTTTTGGGATTATTTCGCCTCAATAAAGTCTTAGTTCGCGAATTAATAGACACTTTAGGACCTCATCTACACCAAAGACAGGATTTTAGGGGCATGTCGATTGCTAATATGTGCCTTAAGATTTTATGCTGTAGGTTCATATCAAAGATGTGTTGGTCAAGAGTATATTTTTGGAATGGCTCAAAGTACTGTGATGATAGATCACGTAGTAGGTACTAAAATAAAATTTCAAACTGCAAATAACCAAGATATTATTTTTTTTTTTTTAATTTGTCATCGGCGTCGACTACTACGGACATTAGCTTCGTGTCCTGTGTAGGCTTTATTACTGTTTCTTAGCGCCACTTTAGGAGGTATTATTAAGTTAGAGTTTTTAAATAGATAGGGATTTCCTGGTACAGTTGGTGCTATAGACGGAACTAATACTGCAAAACGAAAACGAACACGTAATTAATGCAGTCACAGTCACAGGACACATAACGCAACCATAGAACATAACGTAACTGACACACAACATTACATTTGTCTTGGTAGTAGTTCAAATGACTTCAAAAACCGACAATAAACGAAAATCAACTCGATCGAGTTTCATGAATCTTTTTTCGAATTGGGGTCGAGTCGAACGTCGAATTGTACGATTAAGTCGAATCGAGTGTCGTGATCCCCATGCTGGTCTGATCAAATAGTAGTCAATAGTGCCTGTTTCGTAACATGAGTAAGGTAGAAGGTTTCTCAACGGAATTATATATTTTTTGGGGTACTGAACACGAATCTGAAATTTGCTGTCTCGTAGCAGTGCCGCTTTAGGTCGAACAACGCAAAAATCCTCTAAATTTTCGGAGTTTTTCTGGTTTTCCACTCATATAATGGAAACGATGCATTGTACGGAAAATGTCATTTTATTCAAAGTTGAAGAGCATAAAAATCTGTGTCTTTTAAATTAGACCGATTTATAACAAAATTTTAGCAACTTTTGTGAAAACCGCAAAAAACTCACTTTTAGACGTCTGTGAAAACAGCCACTCTACATGAAAAACTCGTGCAACAAAAGTTGTAGAGCATCAAATTTAGCGTTCAGTGAGCATCCAAATTTCAAATTTGGATCCGTATATATGCATATACTGATCATTTCTTCATTTTCCTTCTAAGCGCTTATTTGACCAATATGAAGAAGTTTCAAAAACTTTTGTGTAAACTGCAAAAAACTCATAAATTCTATGGAGCGGTTGGGGAGATCAACCAAAAAACACTCAATGGAAATACGATTCAGCTACACAATGATACCAACGGTGTAGAAAAGTTTCTGTGTAATAACAAAAACAAAAGTAGCTTAACCACCATGCTAATGGCAAAGTGTGAAGAAGCTGGAATTGTCTTCAGACAAGCAAACGAGGATGCGGATTCACTGATTGTTCGGACAGCCGAATCCTTGGCCCCAATTCATCAAACTGTTGCGATTGTGGGGAAAGATGTAGATCTGCTGGTGATAATGAGGAGTCTCAACACTTCTCCAAACGTCTATCTGCTGAAACCAGGTAAAGGAAAAGCGCTTCAGTTGCTGTACCAACCACAGTCTGCAGAGAAACAAAATCTTGCCAAGCACATGATGTTTCTACACGCGATGAGTGGATGCGACTTGACGTCATCTTTATATAACCAAGGCAAGACTTAATTGAACTTCCTTAAATGCGCTGCGATACAAGCAGTAGGTACGTGACATCTGTCTTTAAGTTTTCCAGTAACATTGCATATATTCCTCCTACCGATGCTACAGCCTACCAGCATAGCTTGCGTGTATATTTACAAGTACAGCTAGGCCCGGCAACAGTTTAGTTTCGAAGCTGTTGGGTTGGAAGCAGTGTTGCCAGTCTAGTATAATTGTACTAGATCTAGTACATTCTCTGAGAATCTGGTACTCTAGTACACTCGAAACAAAATCTAGTACTTTTTTCAGCGTATGTTTCCATTTGAAGTGTAAAATATATTGGTTAAAAATTGCAAGAGAAATTAAAATAGCTCTTAAAAATTACTTCAGAGATAAAATAGTAGACACTTCTCGAGAGATAAAACATTGTTTAAAAATTGCACGAGAGATCAAATATTGTTCAAAAATGGCTCGAGAGGTAAAAAAGGGTGTTACAAATTGACCAAAGTATAAAATAGTATTAGAAATTGCTTGAGGGGTAAAATATTGTTCAAAAATTGATCTAGGGATAAAAATACTGTTAGAAATTTAATGAGAGATAAAAATATTTAATAATTTTTCGAAAGATTAAATAGTATTATAAATTATTAAAATTGTGTTCAAAAATTGCTCGAGGTAAAATAGTATTACAAAATGTTAAACCCTTGTTCAAAAATTGCTCGAGGGATAAAATACTATTGAAAAATTTGTCGAGAAATAAAATATTGTTCAAAATTGTCTCAAGAGATACCTTCTATTAGAAATTTCTCGAGAGCAAAAACATTGCTTAAAAATTCCTCGAACGATAAAATACTATTAGAAAATGCGCGAGAGATAAAATATTGTACAAACATTGCTCGAGATGTAAAACATTGTTAAAAATTTATCGAGAGTTAAATGGAAGTTCCAAAAAAAGTTCGTTATACGGTAGGTCTAAGTAGGATTTAGGGAAATGAATAACGATCGAATTAAATGTTTATTTTGACTGGAGTATTGGCTCTTTATATTGCCTCTTTATGTATATTTATATCAGATTGGAAACTCATCTGACAATCCATGTCTTAGTTTAATAAGGAAAGCAAGTAAATCTTTTTGAGCAATGTTTCTTAAGTTACCATATTGTTTTATTGGTTCACAAAATTCATATAATACTTGGAAATTCTGTTTAGAAATTGAAGTTAAATATTTAAATTCTTCTAAACTAAAAGAATTTTTATCTTCCCAATTTTTAAATTACGAGCCCCTTCCCATTTCAGTTGGCCCACCTATTGAAATTTAGGAAATTCGTATTTAAAGATTAAAAATATAAATATTGCATGAACTTTCCAATTTTTATTCATTGAACAATATGTTTAATATCGTTTAATCATAAAAAATATGTAGAAAACATTAAAATATTTATTTAATATAAAATTAAAAAAAAATAAACAAATAGTTGGAATCAAACGTTAATCAATTTTAAAGTTTACCATTGAGTAACGTCACCTTTATTTTTTATTACAGCTGAAATTCTTTGCGGAATGGTATTAACTAAGCCTTGGCAAAATTCTGGTGTAAATGAATCCCATATATCTTGAAGTTTTTGTTTAAGTTCAGGTATTGTTCTTGCAGGATGTTTTCGAAGTACCTTTTTCATCTCATGCCACAATGTTTCTATTAGTGATAAATCAGGACTACTAGAAACCCATTCCAAAAGTGGAACACCGAAGTCTTCCATCCATTTTAGAGCTTTTTTTGACGTGTGACACCCTGCTCCATCCTGTTGAAATACAAAATCTTTCCCTGATGTCAAAGATAATTCCATAGTTTTTAAAAATTGCCCGAGAGATGAAATAGTGTTAGAAATTGTTAAAATGTTGCTCAAAAATTGCACGAGAAATCAAATATTGTTCAAAAATAGCTTGAAAGATAAAAAAACTGTTAAAAGTTGCACGTGTGATTAAATAGTGTTAAAAATTTTGTACAAACATATTGCTCGAGGGTTATAAAAAAGTTATTAAAAATTGCTCGAGAGATAGAATACTGTTAGAAATTTATCGAGAGATAAAGTATTGTTTCAAAATAGCTCAAGAGATAAAAAAAAATAAAAACTGTTCGAGAGATAAAAGAGTATCAAAAGGTATTAAAATCTTATTCAAAAACTGCTGGAGAGATAAAATATTGTCACAAATTTGTCGAGAGATAAAATATTGTTTAAAATTGTTGTGTTCGTGTTCTCTATAAACATTTTTTTGCTCTTTAATGATCAAACTTCATAATTAGAAAAATCTGGTAATTTTATAGAATCTAGTACATTTTTATGAAATCTGGTACATTTTTTAGATAAATCTGGTACATTATAAAAATATATTCTGGCAACACTGGTTGGAAGTCAACAAAAAATGGTCTGATCCCATTTATCATCCTGAAACCCCCGGCTCCTGACAAAATAATGCAGCAAATATCATGCAAATTCCGCACTGACTGTGGTGGGCATTGTAGATACAGGCGCGCAGCTCTGTTCTCCATTCAAGTCTGCATCAACTGTGACGATTCCTGCACCAACGTTGTGAGGGGTTTTCTCGCCTCAGAGAAAACGATTACTTACAAATGACGCCTGTTGACGGGACGGCTCTCGGGCGCCAGATTTTATGTGTGGTTTACTCCACAAACTTTTGAAACGGCATCGAAAGTACTCGGGCAGCACAGATGGAGATGAAAAATTCCAGGGGTCGTTGGTCACTCAGACACAGGTAATAAGTAACCACAAGTAACGGGCTTTAATCGTTAATTGTGGTGATAAAGAATTTCTCACTGCTGAAATAAAGGGGGAAGTAAATTAGGGATCAGTAACCTCAGTAATAGTCAAGGTAACGTTGACACATATATTGAATTTAATTATTTACAATAAATAATTTGTAAGTAATATTTCAACGCCCACCCTCGCTCGTATTTTTAAAACCCTGAACAAAAAGAAAAACAAACGGATCGGCCAGTAGTGAACTTTGATTAGTCCCAATCAGACGATATAATTAAAATTAAAAGAAAGATGCTTGGTGGCAATAGTAACTAATTAATAAATTGTCGGTTCGGTGGTTGAGCCAAAACGAAACCAAAAACAAAATTACTATTTCAGTTAAAGAAGAAAAATGGCAAATAATTGCGGTCGTAGCATAAGTTAGCTAGTTAACTGTTAAATCGGCAAAAAGATTGAACTTAAATATTTTGTTTCGTAAAAGCAGAAATAAAATCACGGCCGTAGAAAAAGTTATCTGGTTAACTATCTAGTCGGTATTGAAACTGAAAGAAACCTCCTTGTGTTAGTGAATAGGGAATAGATAAATGTGGTAAGAAAACGGGATAGTATCAATCCTATGAGGAGTGTACTCGCCAAAACCAGCCCGCTCAACATAAAAATGATACTATCATTTTAATCACGGGGCGGAGGTAACTAAAAAAAATAATTAAAAACCAGGTTAGTATTTATCCTATGATGAGTGTACTCGCCAAAACCAGCCCTCTCAAACATAAGAAAAACACTAATATGTTAATCACGGCTAGGGGTTAATCTAAAAAAAATCTAATACCGGGATAGTATCTAATCCCATATGAGCTTTCTCGCTAAAACCAGTCCACTCAACATGAAAAATTATACTATTTCAACTTTCGAACTAATTCTATTCCCAAGTAAAGAAACATAAAGGTAAAAAAAAAGTTAAACCAGATTGTGAATAAATAGAAACAAAATTTATGGTCGTAGTAAAAGTTAAGTAATTAACTATATATGGAATTTAATTTAAATTTAAATTTATTATTACTTAAAAATAGAAACAACATCCACGGTCGCAATGAAAATTAAGTAATTAACTGTATACGGAATTTAATTTGAAATTAGGTTTACTATTACTCTAAAATAGAAACACAATCTACGGTCGCAATAAAAATTAAGTAATTAATAAAATAGAAACAAAATTTCTACTTCCTAATAACCAAAACTAATTTTCAATGTTTCTAAATAAAAACAAAACTAAATAATTTATCTGAAAATCAAAATATTTTTAACGAAAATCTAAAGTCAATTATTATTTCTATTAAATAAAATCGAAATCGGAATAATTTAATCAAATAAAACTGGTATAACGTTTAGCTCAAGAACCGACGACAGAAAAAAAACGTAAACATGAATTCGGTGTATCTAACTACGGTCTCGGCAATGATTTTACGGCGTATAACGAAGCAGACTTAACGAGGTCGGAAAAATGGAATCAAGCTAGTCGAATGATTTTGAATGAATGATTTTAATACCCAATGCTGAATCCCAGTCTCTATGCCCAAGCAGGCTGGCCCCCACTCGATGTGCGCGGATCACGCGCGCTATCGTTACTCAGGTATAATACGCGAATTTAAATGAAACAAAATTTGATATACAGGGTCTACCAATGAAGTTAAAATAAAATAAAAATTAAAATTTATATCAGGAATAGGCCGAAATATAGTAATGAAAATTGACTTCATTATAACGTGGACGAAAGAACCGACCTCGATGAGCAAGAAGACGACCCTCCGTTTGCTGCACCACTGTCAGAGGCAGGTGAGTCTTAAGAAGGTAATTTATGAGTTATTTTAGAACACACAAACTCAATGACATTGCTAACAGTTGAAGAACCGCCATCCCAGCCTGCCACTCCGAGTGCTGAAGAGCTTGAGCCTGGACCATCATCGTCCATTGAAAACCCTACGGACCTTCCACAGTCCCAGCCAAATGAAGGAGAGTCAAATAAAATGGTCATTGTTATCAGGTATTTTTTACATAGCATCTTCACACTATACTTCAACTTACTTGCTCTTCTTTCCAGCTGACTATATAGTTTTCCCACGATTTTTCCTTCAATATATAATGAGAAGTTACTTCTTTTATCTTGTAACTCTAAATATAATAAATGAGTAAATATTGTGTTTGCAAATAAGTACTTATTGCTTCTTATTACATCAACATAATACTTATAAATACTCAAGTCAGACTTGCAATAAAAGGAGGGGGAATGAATTTAGTGTTGGGAAAGGAGTTTGAGAGGGAGGAAGGATTTGGTACTTTAACTTAGGGTTGGTAGAAGAGGTTTAAGAGGTGAGGGGTTCATATTGACAGCGCAGAGTTGTTATTATTGAACCCTCCTGCATATTGGTCAAATAAGCGTTTAGAGGGAAAATGGAAAAATGATCAATATATGCGTATATACTCATCCAAATTTAAAATTTCTGTACTCACTAAACGCAAAATTTTATGCTTTACAACTTTTTATTGCAAGAGTTTTTTACGTAGAGTGACTGTTTTCACATCATAGATCTCTAAAAGTGAGTTTCTTGCAGTTTTCACAAAAGTTGCTAAAAATTGGCTTTTTTCGACTGACGATAACGACCTTATAAATCGGTTCAATTTGAGGTTTTACAACGCAAAATTTTATGCTCTTTAACTTTGAATATAACAACTTTTTCCGTACGATGCATCGTTTCCATGATATGGGCGGAAAACCAGAAAAACTCCGAAAATTTCTAGGATTTTGGGTTTTTCGACCTGAAGCGGCACTGCTATGAGGCAGCAAACTTCAGATTCGTGTTCAACACCCCAAAAAACATATAATTCCGTTGAGAAACTTTCTACCGCTTTCATGTTACCGAAAAACTACCAGGCTAATCAGGTAAATATGGTTTTGAAAGTCCTTGTCAAGGGCGGCATCTGGGAAAAGTGTATATTTGCTTTTGTTTACCAAATCGTTAAAGAAAAATACTTTCGCTATGTCGCGTGATATATCACATACAAAAAAATTGTGTTTTCATAAAAAAAAATCTATATAATTTTAAACCTAGCTTTCAAATAAATTAGGTAAACAATATTTTGAAGTGTGATGTGTTTCATTATTTACCTGTGTTAGTTGTAGGGATTGTAACAGAAAGAAAACGTGTAAATATATTTAGTTTTACAGAAAATTCCAACGTAAATCAATGTGGTTTAGTTACTAAAAGTCAAAGCCATTTTTCGAGTATTTTAAAACAACTCCTTTTCTTAAGACGGCTTTACAACCCATAGGCACACTTCATGAATGGTTTTTAATATTAATATTATTACCAGGAAGTAGTGGCGGCTCGTGGTAATTTAAAATAGGTGTTCACTTTTAATAATTTTATCATTTGTAAGTTCAGTTCAAAACCTTGTGTAAAGTTATTATTATCATCAATAGCATACTGTTTTCAAGCACTACAACTATTAATGAATGAATAAATGAATATTTTGTTTTGTTTTTAATACGTTGAAAACCATCTATAAACATTATTAGTTAGTCAACTGACTTTTCTACATATTTTGAGATTATTTGTAGAAAGCTTGACATTGATTTTTGTGTAAAAAATATTATATGAAACTACCTACCGTTTTTCAGTTTTTATTGTAAATTTAATCATTTTCATAATTTATCGCACATGTTAAATAAAATAATATATTTTTTAAATATCCTTTATTGCCAAAAACAAGTGAACTGAAATGTTTATTTTATAAGATCAATCCCATCACAATACATAATATTACACAGATACAAACTAGAATGAAGATATATAAGGCGTCGCATTCTAAATTATAATTTTCACAGTTTAACAGACCACCCTAACCCGCATTTTTAATCAGATTATTTTCAGAATTAATAGGCTTCATCCCCTGGTAGAGCTTGATTTTCCAAAAATTTCAAGTTGATATTATTGTTTGTTTTTGAGATAGATTTATTTTAAATATTTCAACCCCCCTTGACCCCCACTTTTATTCAATTTTTTTCACAAAATTTCATTTTGATATCGCTTTTCATTTTTGATTTATAATTCTTTTTTAATTTTAATCCCTCTTAAATCCCCATTTTTAATCAAATTTGTTTTTTTTAAATTAGAGGGCTTCTTCTCCTTATAGAGCTTGATGTTTGCTAAAAATTTTAAGTTAATATCATTTTTCGTTTTTGAGTTAAGATTTTTTTAAATTTTAACTTTACCTAACTCTCCTATTTATTTAGATTTTTTTAAAAATTAATAGGCTTTAGCCTTTCTTATAGAGTTTAATTTATACTAAACATTTCAGGTTGATATCGCTTTCCGTTTTTAATTTAGGATTTTTTTTAATTTCAACCCAACCTAACCTCCAATTTTTAAGCAGATTTTTTCATAAACAATAGGCTTTGTCCCCTTATAGAGCTTGGTTTTTGCCTTAAATTTTCAAGTTGATATCATTTTTTGTTTTTGACTGCAGGCAAAAACCGTTAGATTAAACTATTAAAACTTTTTTTTTAATATACATGAATTGTTGGTTTTTGTAACATATTTCTATATTCTAATAACAAATTTTCTATGACATACCTAGTGACTGATACCTCTAACATGCCTCTATAAATACGGCTAACGTAAGAGTTAAATAGTGTTGTTTAACGTTTAAACATTGAATATAGTGTTCTTTTTTTTTTTAAGTCAACTTATATTGTGACATCACTGTGCATAATACATATAGAATACACCTGAAAGGCTCTCAATGAGCCGATTTTAAAAATAAAACCTTTACCTATAAAACTGCACTGTCTACATAGTTTGCCTCCCAGATAGATATGGGTAAATATTTAATTTAGTCTTCATGATGTAGGTACATACCTAACATAGACACAACTATTAAGTTTCTTGAATTAATTTAGGCCACTGCAATATTTATATTTTATTTTCTCTTTAAAAAAACTGTAATAAAATCCTCATTGCCATCTATATCAGTCTGACACTGTTTATCAGTAACTCTGGCATTTAAAGATAGGGCATTTTTTATAACTTCAAGGAACAACCTACAAAATAAACAATTATTCATATAAAATTGTACTAAGGTCAAAAATTTGGAAATAAGCATAACCTCAACAAATAATAGTAATTTTTTACCTGTAACGTTTTTCGGTAACAATCGTTGAATTGACACATACTTCCGATTTATTAAAGTCGCAGTTTTATTTAAACTTAATTTTTAATACAATTCACAATTAAAATTGTCTTATGTTGATTTTTAGAATTTGACAGCTTGATTGGAAACAGTGTTGCCAGAATATGTTTTTGGTATGTACCAGATTTGTCTAGAAAATGTACCAGATTCCGTAAATGTATCAGATTTTTCGAATTCTATTTGCAGTGACAACTAATTCATTGAAGGGGAAAAAAGGGGGTCTTTATTGATAACGAACCCAAACAAGGAACACAATATATATATATATATATATATATATATATATATATATATATATATATTTTACACGTGAACACTGATGCACGCAGAAAGTACTACATCTAGTACAATTGTGAATTGTACTAGACTGGCAACACTGGTTTGGCAACCTTGTTTGTGAGCGGCGCGCCAATTAATGTGTTCTTTGACAGTTTGAAGGATCTGTTAGCGTGTTGTCTTCTCTTTTTAGCTATATGCATTCGTCATATCGTCTCACTCTAGTGCCACAGAGACGCGATAAGCCAGAGGACAATGATGTACCAAAAAATATAGATTAACACGTATGAAAATAAAAATATTAAAATTAAATTTATATTTTTATGTTATTAATGTAATTTTAAAATAATATGTTTTTATGAAATTTAACTGGGTGTTCACTCCACAAATGAACCAATGGAGAAACCGCCCCTGCCAGGAAGTATATTTTTCCCGAAAGCTACGTTTAAAGTCAACCGCTTGTATACGGCATATTTCTATGGGCAAATGTTAACCTTAAAAGAGATATGACATACAATTTGAATTAGTGTTAATATTTCATCTTAGATGGTTTCGATTTAGTAATATTTGCGTTTTACCCCCTTAACAAAAATATGTGCAATAGTTTTTTAAATTTTGTTAGCAGATTATGATATCCTACTTACAATTAGACAAAAAACCCTTCAAGTCACTATTTTCAATTATTCGAAGATGGAATCTGCATCTATCAAGATACAAAATTTAAAATACTTCTGCTATATTTTTTTGAAAATTGTTGCTTCTTCATAGTACTTACATATTTTGTAAGTTTTAAGCCCGTTTAACAGGGTGTTTTAGGTCCATATAAAAGTTCGATACTGCATACCAGAAACAGTCTGTATAGTCCAAATCAATTTAAGGATCGTTTTCTATCAATTTAATTCAAATAATCAGTCGATATTTTGACAGAACTGGAAGTGATCTTCAAGTTGAATACAAAAAAATAAACACGAATTCTACTTATTTTGGCCGTAAAATATAATAAAATAATAAAAAATATTGTATCCATTTAAACAATTGAAGATATTAATGTTTTATTAATTCAAAATTTAAGCATGTTCTTTCCCTCTGCAATAAAGGATAATTTAATGTAATAGTTAATTACTACTTTTTTCATTATAATTCATTTAAAAAACTTTCAAATTTGAGCTCAAATAAATATTATTTTAAAATAATAAAATAAAATAATGTTTATTGTATATATTACCAATTTCAGCTATAACACTTTATTATAAAAAACGATCCTAAAATTTTAGATGGACGGACGATCTATTTATTAGTTTGTCAGATCCATTTGCAGATAGTGTTTCCCGTCGCTTGGACAACCTGTATATAAATAAACAGATCTTCATTTACATTATAATAGATAGGTATATTAGTGTCTTTTTATTGTACTTAGTATTAAATTTAACGCTACACAAAACTAATAATAAAAAAATATTCAAAAAGGCTGTCAAATGTGTAATTAAATAATAAAACACAAAATCCAACCAAAATATCACAAATAGACGCGTTCTACTACTGAAAGATTGTAAATAAGGAGACGGTCCTGAAAAATTAAGCGTCATATAGCCTTGGAACTCCCGATTTAAACGGTGTTGCCAAGTCAATATTAAATGTAGGTGATCGCATGGTGAACATGTCTAAATATATTTGTGTACATGTAATTACACATAAATATTATGGGGTAATTATTTAAATGGGTATAAGTTATTTTGTTGCGATATTTCGTAGAAATAAACTGTTTAAATCAATAATTTAAAAATAAATTAATTTGAAATTATTTTATTTGATTAATATACCTGACAACGCTACAGGGTATGAAGACTAGAGATAAGAAGGCGAATCAGCATACTCAAAATACGGTCCCAAATAACGCACGCTAATTGAGCTTTTATAATTAACCGCATGGGCGCTAGTACTGCATACGGTGTTCAAAATACATGGCTTCTTATGAGAATTATACATAATTTTGTCAAAATAATAAAAAAAAACTTGTTTATAGCTAAATAAAGCACAGAACATACTGTTGTATTTATTTCTAAATAAGTCTTGCATGTTTAATTGATAAATTATTTAATTTTATCTATATAAAATACAAATAGGTAGGTATGTCCAAATTCGAAAAGGTTTGTTAAATGCTGAAATTTGATAAGTACAATTTTGTGGCAATTTTTTTTTAATTGAACCTATATATAGTTTTAAGAGCAAAATAAAACACAGTTAATAGATTTTTTATTGTTGTAATATAAATATAAAGGGAGATTTGGGAATGTACATGGTATTACCTCATCCTTTAATTTCACCTCCCCCTTTTTATTTTGCTGACAGCACCATCAGTAAAAATAGTCTCATAATATTTGATATCTTCTAAGAAGTATAGAACAGCATCATCTCTAGAAAGTGCTTTATCAGCACTAGGAACGATATATATGCTGCCACTGTTCTAAACGTTTAGTATCCTATAAAAAACATTTACAATTGGGATTCAACAAAATAAATAACAGTAGCAACTCTTTATCTAACATTAAAACTCTATAAAAAATAAATTGTCTTTTCTAGTAAGTTAAATTTAATGTATAATTATTGTTGTTTGTGAGTCAGGATCTATGACTGTAAAATTTTATATTATAGAAACTTGTAATAAAATAAACTACATTCCGTAAGATACATATTGTATCTAGTTTACAATAAATATTATATTTAGACATAAATACATTATTTTACTTACATTAGAAGCTTTAAAAAGACATTGAATTGATTCCTACTTGTGTTTATTTTAGTTTGACATTTGATTTGTATCCTGTTTTACAATCTGCAACGACATAAATCTTGCTTTGATGTTTTTTATTACTCATGTTACTTGTGGTCAGGTACTTTTTTTCACATTATTTTGATTCTTTTCACAAATTTTTTAAAAAAACTATAGTCATTTTCGCCAACTTTATAAAAAGAAGGACGGAAATTTGAAATTTGACCACTGTCGATTCGCCTCCTTGTCTCTAGTCTTCAACCTTGCTTATGCCTATTTATAGATTTAAGTAAGGCTTTTGACACGGTAAATCATCCGTTGTTAATTCAAACCCTAGAAGATGTGGGAATCAGGGGAAACGTACTAACTCTTTTTAAAAGTTATCTATGCACAAGAAACCAAGTGGTAAGAGTAGGGGATAACATAAGTGAAGAGGCATCTATTGAATATGGTTTACCACAGGGCACAGTCCTAGGGCCTATTTTGTTTAATTTGTATGTGAATGAGCTGTTTCACTTAGATACAACTGGTGAAATCATAGGATACGCAGATGATACTGCCATTTTTTATGAAGCAGACACTTGGCAACAACTCAAAGCAAAAGTAGACACCGACATTAGGGCAATAAAAAAATGGTTCGACCATAAGCTCTTAACAATGAATTTAAATAAGACCAAATTTTTACCTTTTAGTTATAACGCCAGCGGAGTAACAGACTTTCAACAAAGTAACATTGAAATTAAAAAATTTTGGCTTTAAATCGTTTGTCAAAATGAAGTATTTGGGAATATATTTGGATTGTCACTTAAGGTGGGATAAACATATTAATCAGATAGTAAAAAAATTGGAGCAAATTATTTACACTTGTAAACATCTAAAAGAGTTCTTACCTATTAAATATCTAAAACAACTTTATCTCGCTCTTGTTGAAAGCCATCTTAGGTATGGAATTCCGATATGGGGCGCAGCTGCACGTACCTATATAAATACCCTTGAAACTATCTAAAAACGAATTATAAAAATAATCATTTCAAAACCCTCTAGGTATCCGACCGATGAATTGTATAAATTATCGGATATAATGGATTTGAGACAACTGTTCTATTACAATGTATGCATTATATACCATTCTAGTGATGATAGCACCTCATCCAGATCATCAGTACTACACCAGGCATCGAGAATTACTTACACACCCATTGGTAAAGAAATCATTCTCACAGAAAGCCTATTCATACATTGCCACTAAAATGTACAATAATATCCCTAAAACTACCAAAACGATACAAAACAGAAGTACATTCAAAAAACACTTAAGAACATTTTTACAAAAGACTCCAAGATCCTTTTTTAATGCCTTAATAGATGAACTATATAAATAATTGTAATTGAGTCCATTTTTAGTACTCTTTTACTAAATATATATTATATTTTATTCTTTATTGTATACTTATTCTAGTTATTAGTGTAAATTTTAAATTGTAAATCTAATTTTAGCTATTACTATTATTATTTTTTTTTATTTTTATTAATTACTAATATTTTTAAAAATAAATTTTAATCATATTTTCTATTATCGAAACAAGTACATCAGTACTTATCGATAAAAATAGAAGCGAAAAACGAGCAGCAGTAAATAGAGAGTTTACTCGAGGGATCCGGTCTTATACTTTAACGCTCGGACTAGTTCGGTTTCCGAGTGGAAGTAGCCAATATTTACAAATCGGAGGACTGAAAAAATATCCTTTAGTCATTTGCGAAAATTACCAGATAATTTACCTGAATATGAGCGTTCAAAGCTTGATTCGAATTTCAGTATAGGATTACATATTTTGAACTACGGGGGCTCTCGCAAATGTTTAAAAACGGGAATTTTTGGGAAACAAAAATACGGGAGTTCTTGAGAACGCTAACAGTCAGAAATTAACTTGAAATAAACATTTTTATAATTAAATTAAAGGAATATTTAGTGACTTCGTCACATGTTTAGCTTATTCCACTATAATAGTACCTAATGGAGTTACGACAACGCCATTGAATACCGCAAGAAAATATATCGTGGGACAGAATAATGCAAAAGAAACATCACCAGGATAAAACAGTGAAAGAACAAATAGCGCACTCACAAAAGCGATCAGATAAAATAGCGCCGGGAAAAATTGCGTTAAAACGTAAAAGAGTATTGATAGAACATCGAAAGTTTAAAAATGCGCTTCGATCAAAATATTACAAGAATAAATAGCGCTCCAGGTTAAGTCAAATAGTTTTTTTTTATTTTATTGTACAATTTTTGTGCAAAGCAACCTGCGATGGCAGAGGTTAGGTAAATGTAATAATAATAGTAATAATAATAAATGCCTTCGTACCAAACCGTAAGTTTCTCTGACTTATTTTATTTATTGTTTTCAAAAGTAGAATAATTTTAGCAATTTCCTAAACAATTCATGTAAAAAATCTTGTGGCTTTCACTCTGTCGAGGTGGGAGCCTATACAAGAGCAAATTTGGTCTCAAGCGGCAATTATAATATTCTCAATTTTATCAAGCTAGCAAAGCACCTTTGGATTTAATACCAAATTAGCAGACCACCTATGGATTTTTTAATTTTGAGTGTAGGCCTTAATTTTAGGCTAAAATCATTATTAGTTTGTTCAATTTAGTAATGAAAAACGAAATAAGCTCATACGCACCTAATTTTTCCGATAAAAACAAGAGTGATTTTTTTATATTGGTCCGGAATTCGCCTAAAATTACATTGTGATCATGTTTTACTTATGACATAATTAAAATTTAAAAAAAAAATCCAAAGTCCTCTGTTGGCTTGATATAATGTATTCTCCACCTCCCAAGGAATGTATTTATTGACTTCTATATTATACCTTAATACACTGTAACTCCTAAAGAAAATTGTTGAAATCATTTTTAATTATAACTTTTATTATTTTTAGCCAGGAGTCCAAAGATCTAAAATATGCAAGTGTTGCATTTGAGTAAGTACCTATGTTATGTTATGTTGAGACTGTGGTGTTACTACACTGTGACCTAAAAGATCTATTGTGTCCCTTCTATCGCTAATGCAGCAAGGACATTTTTCGATGCTTATAACCTAACTTTTCAAAAGAGTATAGGATTTGTAGTGGCTTGAAGTTAGGCACATCTCCCTCTTCTATTTGATATGCTCCTAGATATAGTGCCCTTGGATTTTGGAGTGCTACAAATTCAGTCATAATGTGAATGGAGGTTTCGTCCTCCTCGTCACAGAATCTGCACTCACTACATTCTACTACTCTCAGTTTACTAAGGTATCCTTTAAGTGATGTTTTATGAACTATGTGGTAAAAGCAGAAAACATGTACAGTAATTTAAAGGAATATATTATGAGATTTAAATTAAAGAGAATAACGTAAAACTTAAAAATTACTAATATTCAGATAATAGAAGCTTTTTGCCGCTATGATTAAATAAAAGTCAAAATAAGGTCAAAATATGATCAAAATAAGGTCAAATGAAGGTCAGAATAAGGTCAAAATAAGGTCAAAATAAGGTCAAAATAAGGTCAAAATAAGGTCAAAATAAAGTCAAAATAGCCTCAAATATAATAGGCAGTAAAATATAAATTAGCCAAAAAGATTCAGACTAGCGAAAGCAGTAAAGCCTAAAAACCATTCATTTTTGGAAAGAGTCTTAAAAAAATCCACCATCAAAAAGAGAAACCGACTAATATTCACATATATTGGAGTTTCAAAAGGATTTTTATTATTCAAATTGTAGAAAATTGGTTTAAAAAGATATTAAAAAAAGTATTGACTACATAATTGTTGAAGTTGGCGTTGGCCCATACAAATCTGCCGTATATTAATTTTAATATTGAAAATCGTTCATGAAGTGTGTCTAGACCGACTTAAGGAGCGGAAATTTTTAAGTACTTGAAAAATTACTTTGAATTTTGGTATCTAAATCACGTGGAAGTTTTCTTCTCGTTACAACTAACACAGAAAAATAATGAAACACATCACACTTCAAAATATTCTTTAGTTTTCCTAGGTTGAAAATTATATAATTTTTATAACAATTTTGTAAAAAATTTCCCGGAATTGTCCAGATAAATAACCGCTTTTCTGTTTTTATAATAGTCGGCATTCGGCATTATGATACGTTGTATTAAAAACAAACATTTTTTTACAGAAATAGTGACAATTCATTTATTCATCTAGAAAATATCTCAGAAGAAGAAAATAACTTCAAGAATGGCAATTCGGAATATATTTCCAAATATTTGACTCCATTTCGCATAAGGCAAATTTCTGAAAAATCTGAAGGACCTATTTCACCAATTTCAATAGCGTCTAGTGGATTACCATCGTGTGCAGACAGTATGTATTTCTTTTATTATTGTAACAAATAATAATAATATTATTATTAACTCAAAAACGGATAAAGATAAAAACACCAAATTTAAAACTTAAGACTTAGCCATCCTGCAGTGAGCTGATTGAATTTTGGACATATAGCATCTGGAGGAGAGGTACTTTATGGAGTGTCATTTTTCTACCTTAAAGTATTTTATCTGTTATTTACTATTATAGAAGAAAATTCTTCCAATTCGAGTTGTTTGTGATGTGATTCTCTCTAATTTTCATTTTATACATAATTTTTCTAAAATGGACCGTAATGGAAAAATTAAAGGAAAAGTTCAAATTCTGAATGTTCAGTATTTTCGTTAGCAGTGAAAAACTATTTTAACCCTAGAATACTGGACATTCGTAAAATTTACGACGCGCCCGTAAAGTGATCAAAGTTCGAGTACTTCCGGGCTATGCACAGTGTTGCCGTTTGGGTGGACATTTTGACTCTAGTAGGAATTTTGGGTGGATACAATATTTTTGGGAAATTTTTGGAAATTTGCTCCCATCGAGGCTTCCATAGTGACTTTAAAGCGAATTAATCTTGGATTTCCTCTTTTTAATAAATAGATAATATTTATTTATTACATTAGGTCATTGATGTATTAATCAAGACCTGACACATGAAATTATGTCATGTTTTATGTTTTGAAATGTGATATGTATTTGTGGTGTTGTGATTTGATGTGATCCAATTATGACGTTCTCCTTAAGAAGCAAAATCAAAGCTAGAGTATTGAAAATTATTTTCTATCTGCTCTTTTCCTTTTGATATAATTCAATTTTTGTTGCGCTTTTAGTTAAAGAAGTAGTTGTTTTCAAGAGTAAAACGATCAAAAACTTTGCTGTGGCATGGACTTTGAGATTTGCTTTGCCTTTGTTTTTCAAATAATTTTTAATAGACGCGTCAAAAGTATTTAAACACTAGATCAACTGATATGTTGAAATTTATTTAGATTTTTGTTAACTAATGCTGCGTTTGAAAAGTACCTCGTTTTGCTTTTTTTACTCAATGCCATTTTTTAATACATTCAAGCTCCGTTTGCTCCATTGATATGGTTTGCTCGATGTCACGTGACCAAAAAATATACTCGCTCTGCTCGAGGAGGTACATTTCAAACGTAGCATGTAATGCTTTTCCGGATTATAGTTATATAGTGTGGGTGGAAAAAGTGGGTAATTTTTAAATCCGTGGGTGGATAAAGTATGAATTTTGTGATTAAGTGAGAGGAAATTTTACATTTTTGGTTCGGCAACACTGGCTATGCACCGCCGGGTGCTCCTAGCTATTTACCTAATTAGTCAACACCTAGCCGGTGGTGCGTGCGTTTGTCGAATTTTTTACCACATATTTCGCGGGCTCGTCGTAAATTTTACGAACGTTCAGTCTTTACGTTAGTTTTTATTGTAACAATTATTGTGACTAGTGCATCGATAAATTGGGCTATTTTTTTATCTTTTTGAGATATAAGGTACTTTTTTAATGTTTTAATACTTAGGTAATAGTTTATTTGTTAAAATGGCCCGTAAACAATTAAAAGAACATGAAATAGAGCCCGAAATAGAGCGTATAATGGTTAATGAAGAATTAGAACCAGATCCTTGTGAAGACACCGGTAGTGATTAGGAAGAGGACCATCTAGGATTCAAAGCAGAAAGTTCAAGTGATGAAAGTGATGAAAATATTTTTTTAACAGAGCCTCAACACAACGTCAAGCAGTCCAATCAGTTTGAAAACTCTTCAACTCCCGAAGAAGAACATTTAGAAGAAAAAAATGGTGATAACGTCGAAAAAAAATTTTAAACCGACGCGGATTAGTCCCTCGCTGCCTACTGTCGACTTGCTGAAAGTAATGAATCAGAGGGAAATACGGTAAATAGCCTTTTTTTACCTAACTAATAATATAGCCCAAAAACACCAATTTGAAAGGAAAAAATGGTCATAAATGGTCAACGGTGTTACCTTCCAAGCGTGGAAAACCAAGCACAAAAATACCAAAGCAATGCTAATGTTTCACCAACCACAAAAAACGAGATAAAGGCTCTTTTTGCCATTTTGATAAGGGCGGCAGCGAACAAAGACAAAATCATTTGTCTGCTAAATATATGTTCAACACTAAATTCTCAGGAACATTTTACAAAGCCTGTATGCGTGATGAGCGCTTTTCATTCCTAATAAATGGTCTTAGGTATGATGACAAATAAAAACTATTCGTGAAATATGGGATATTTTTATTTCGATATGTCGAGACTCGTATACACCTTCTTACTTGACTATTGACGAACAGCTGGTGGGATTTCGCGGATGTTGTCCCTTTCGCATGTATATACCGAGAGTAAACTGCCCAAATATGGAATAAAAATAATGATGGTTTGCGATTTGTCTTCGAAATACATGTTGAATGCCAGCCCCTATTTAGGAAAAATCACAAAAACAAATGGGTTGCCATTAGTAACGTATTTTGTACAAGAGCTAACTAAATCTGTCCATAGATAATTGGTTTACATCGGTAAGTTTGGCTGATGATTTACTGAAAGATCCCTATAAACTTACTTTCGTAGGAACCCTCCGTAAAAACAAAAAGGAAATTCCCAAGGAAATGTTAGATCTAACACGGCTATGTTTTGTCACGATCAGATGAAAACCATGGTATCGTACATGCCAAAAAAAAATTGTCTTACTTTTATCTACTCTTCACGAGGGGGCTCAAATATCAGCCACAGGAAAACCTACAATTATAAATAATTATAATGAAACAAAGGGCGGAGTAGACACTTTCGACCAGATGTGTTCGAATATGAATTTTGGTAGCAAAACTCGAAGGTGGCCGATGGTCATATTTTATGACATGTTAAATATTGCAAGTATAAATTCCTATGTACTTTATAACTCAAAATTACTCAGATTAAACACAAAACTATTGAACAGATATCAATATATGATTGAAGTAAGTCAATGTCTTGGGAACCATGGCTGAAAGAGAGGCTCAATAATAAAACTTTTTGGCGCAATATTCGGCAAGATATTGGTAATATCCTAAATATTTCTGTGGAGAATGTGAAACCAGAGTGTCAAAATAAAAAACTGTTTAAGATTTTACCTCTTAAAAACAATTTTTTTACAATATTGTATATTATAAAACTATTGTAGATTTTTTTGTAATAAAATCTTTATCTAAATAGAATGTTTTATTAAACGTAAATTTTACGATACTCCAGTAATTACATACATATAAAATAGTCTAGTATACTAGGGTTAAATATTATAAATAATATGTAATTCATATTTAAAACACTTCCTGGTTAGATAGGCCATACTAAACATTGTTAATAACTTTACAGGAAAGTCATGTGTTGAACACATCATATTTTTAGGTCATTTCTTTTGCTTCTGAGTTCACTGATATCTCTTTGCTCGACCCATAATTTAGTCTTTTTGAATTCTTACACTAGATCCAACTGTTGCCTCATCGCGCTAGGTTCTTTTTGTTTTAACTTAAGTGCCGATTGCAACCTGCTATTCTTTCACAAATGCCTTATAATGTGCTGGTACTAAAGTCCTAATAGGATAATCGAATAAAACATGACCTGCAGATTGTCCATTTTTGAGTATTTCTCCATACCATCAACCCTTCACAAAATTGCCGAATAAAGAATTTGTACGTTTTTATCCTAAATAACGCCAATGCTTCAAAATTCAAACGTCTTTTGTTCTTTTGGTCATACTGTGATTTATTAATAATTTATTTAAACACTTATTTATTTTAAACAATACTATTCTAATTTATATATATTTCGTATGTTCACTATTTATATTCACCACTGTCTATCTACAAACTGATTGCCTGTGTTCCTCCACCAATATTTATATAAAAATTGGAGGATTCCAGAATGATCTTCCATCAAAATAGAAACATCTCATATCTGGAATATACCAGAAATATTATCACGTTGACTCAGGAATGTTCGCCAGACAGAGAGGGACTTGGGGGATTAGAGCATGACTGAATAATGAAATGGCTCACATAACAGTACGTTCAAAATCAAATCGTTGGAGCAACTTAATAGTCACTACATATGAAATAAACATGTTAATTAATAAAAGGATTTATTTCTTATAAAGGCTATGAATTTAATACATGGATGTATGGAAAAATGTTCACAATGTTGAAATGTTTAATCTCTATTTCCAAATTATTATATTCGTAGTCTACGCCAAAAAAAAAAATGAAACAAGTAGCACTATTTTCGCAGAAATGAGACTATTAACTTAGCTGCATCGATTTATTATATTGTATATAAAGTGTATAAAAACAGTTTTTTTTTAAATACGAATCAAATAGTTTTTAATTATATTTTATTTTTCAGCTGAAATGACTATACTAAGCAATGAACATTCAGGTTCAATCACGAGCGATTATACCAGTCAGATAGAAGCTGTTCTAGACAGTAAAGAACTACAACATTTTGCACTTCAAATTGCTCAAGGCATGGAATATTTAGAACGAATCAAAATTACTCACAGGTATATAGAGGGTGTCCAAAAATTTAAGTCTCAATATAATATAAATATTTACAAAAAAGTTTATAAAGTATGTCCTGGAAAAAATCACATTTATGTCTAATACCAGTTGTTTTTTATAATTTATTTATATTTGGTCCTCATCAACGAGAATATTAATACACCACTAACTTTTTCTAAGATACAAAGGCGCCGTAATTTTAAAAATATACGGGTGTCTGTAGAAGGTCTTTACAAAAACATACCACATATTCCTTAGACCAAAATAAGTCGATTTAAGTAAAATTACCTTTGTACAAAGTTGCTTCTTTTGGGCTCCAGAGGGCCTTGAAGTTACAATTTTTAAATCGTTTTTCCCATATAAATTTAAAACGGCTTATGCGATTTTGTTGAAATTTGGTGTATTGGTAGAGTTTTATGTGGCAAAAAAAATGGTATTAAAATTTTGTCCTATAATAATACATAGGCGTAGAACTTGGTTTTTTAAATAATTGCACCTTTAAAAATTCTACGCCAATGGAAGAAAAGGAGTTTGAGTATGAAATTTAGATTGTGCAACTCATTTACTTTAAAAAAGGTACTCTTAATAAGACTCGATTACTCTTATGGTTTTCGCTAAATTTCTGTTTTAATAATTTAGAGTGTATAGGTTTCACAAAAATATTTATTTACAACATAATCAAAATAGAGATTTTACAAAAATTGTTCAAAATGTTCACCATTTTCACGTATAGAAAGATTTATACGTCGAAGAATATTAAAATGTATCCTTTCCATAACTTCTTCATCACCTCTAAGATTGTTTATTGCATCTTGAATACGTTGCCAGAGTTGTTCCTTATTTTCTACAGGTTCCCGGTAAACTGTAGATTTCAGATGTCCCCATAAAAAGTAATCCATCGGTGTTAGGTCTGGGGAACGTGGTGGTCAGTTTACAGGTGCGTCATTACCTCTGTCTATCCATTTGTGTGGATATTGTTCATTCAAGTGGTTTCTAACGTTTAAAGAAAAATGTGGTGGAGCTCCATCTTGCATAAACCACATATCTCTCCGAAGTTGGAGAGGTAAATCTTCTAAATATTCTGGCAACGTATTTTGTAGAAAATCCAAACAATTTTCTACAGTTAATCTTCGTGGAAGTATGACAGGACCAACAATGAAATTACCAATTATTCCAGCCCACACATTAATTTTGAATTCGTGCTGAAAATGGTTTACCTTTATTGCATGCGGATTTTCAACGGCATAAACATGTTCATTATGGGTATTAGTTATACCTCTTCTTGTAAAACCCGCTTCATCGGTAAAGAGAACCTTCTTGACAAAGTTTGGATCTCTTTCTCTTTGCATA
This sequence comes from Psylliodes chrysocephalus, assembly GCA_927349885.1. Classification (NCBI taxonomy): domain Eukaryota; kingdom Metazoa; phylum Arthropoda; class Insecta; order Coleoptera; family Chrysomelidae; genus Psylliodes; species Psylliodes chrysocephalus. The sequence goes on along the minus strand of OV651815.1, from coordinate 57,136,360 downwards.
TTAACAAATCGACAAAAACCCAAACGAATTTGAGGATCATGGACTAATAATTCTTGTACTGGCTTCTTATGGTATGGATATAGCAATTGTTCTCTAAGCACTTTATGAACGACATCTTTACTTACTCCTAGTTCCCTTCCAATTCGTCTGGTGCTTAATTCTGGATCTTCTTCAACACGTTCTAGAATGTCTTCTTCAACTTCAGGAATCCTTACAAAACGTTCTCTTCCATTATCAACAGTGTTGGGAGCAAAGGAACCGGTCTTCCGAAGACGTCTCTCAACAGCAGCAAAAGTTGGGTGGCTAGGTACACGACGATTTGGAAACCTTTCAGAGTACACCCTGACACTCTCTTGAGCATTTCCTTCACAAAATCCTAATGTCAGTAACATATCGGTATATTCTGCATTGGTATATTGTACAGCCATATTAATAAACCACGCATTTGTTTTTTTAATTATTGAGTCAGATAGAACACTTTCAATCGTTAACAAGAGATTAGGTGTTAAAACTTGACAATATTTTTATTTAGATGAAACTATGGAAACCAACAATAAATGTTTTTGTATACGTATTGCAGGCAAATAATTAATATTCCTCAAAAAATCGTACATGGCAAGAATCGAGTATTTTTGTTAAAAGTCTCGATTAGAAGTGTAGAAGATATGATAAAAGTACATTTTTATGTTTTTCATCGTATAACATTTTGTCCGATAATAATACATAGGCGTAGAACTTGATTTTTTAAATAATTGCACCTTTAAAAATTCTACGCCAATGGCAGAAAAGGGGTTTCAGTATGAAATTTGGATTGGGTACTCATTTACTACAAAAAAGTACCCTTGATAACACTTGATTTACTCTCATGGTTTTGACAAAGTTTGTATTTTAATAATTATTGTTTATGTTCTAAAATTACTAAAATGCAAATTTCGTCAAAACCATGAGAGTAATCGAGTTTTATCAAGAGTACCTTTTTTAAAGTAAATGAGTTGCGCAATCTAAATTTCATACTCAAACTCCTTTTCTTCCATTGGCGTAGAATTGTGCAATTATTTAAAAAATCAGGTTCTACGCCTATGTATTATTATAGGACAAAATTTTAATACCATTTTTTTGCCACATAAAACTCTACCAATATACCAAATTTTAGCAAAATCGTATATGCCGTTTTAAATTTATATGGGAAAAACGATTTAAAAATTGTAAATTCAAGGCCCTCTGGAGCCCAAACGAAGCAACTTTGTACTAAGGTAATTTTACTTAAATCGACTTATTTTGGTCTAAGGAATATGTGGTATGTTTTTGTAAAGACCTTTTACAGACACCCTGTATTACTAGGATGAGATGAAGTTTCCTGTCTAACCCGTAGAGGGCATGATTTGACGTCATAGCTTAGTCCCAGTCTATATGGTCCCAGTATAATTAATAATACAGTAGCGACAGCTTGGGTAGGCTCCTTTGATGTCGAGTGGTCAGATTTTTATTGACAGTTGACGTATTTGCCGCTTATTTACAAACATACGCAGAAAAGTATTAATCTCTCATAAACAATGAACTGTCGCTGCTGTATTATTACTTATATTGGGGTTTAGTTTCGAAGTTTGGAGAGAGCACGTCAGTTTTTAAAGTCATAAAGTCTTATGTTTTGTCAAGCATGGGTATGTTATTCAAACAAACAATGGATTTTTTGTCACCAAATGGCGCGAGAAGCAATATATCAGAATGCTTTCTAATAAAACATATACTAAAAACGATCCCCAGTAATAGCAGAATAAATGTACCCATAGTAAAACCGGAATGTATTTCTGAGTACATTCATGGCAAATCATCATTTGATCTAACCGGTCAGATGTTTTTGTTTTGTTACGCTGCGAGTTTAGCCTTGTGGGCCTCAGTCTCGATAAGGTGGGAACCACCATTTTAGCGTCTCTCGAATTTCTTTTAAGTACATGCATGCCGTTGATGTGTAAAAGTAAATGTTATCTTGTTTTTATAGAGATTTGGCAGCTAGAAATATTTTAATGGCCAGTGACAAAGTGTTAAAGATATCAGACTTTGGACTATCGAGAGTTGGAACCTACGTTAGCAGTATTGGCCAAAAATTGCCATTAAGGTGGATGTCCATCGAGGCTATTGAAGAAAAAACTTGTGATAATAAAAGTGACGTGTGGTCTTTCGGAGTAGTTCTATGGGAAATAGGTACATTAGGTAATGTTAATTCGATGAGTACCTTATATATTTTTATAACTTGTTCGGACTCCAAAATTTTCTAACAAATACTAATATGAACGAATAATAAACGTTCTGTTCTGTTAGCACGCATTTAAATATTTTGTTTTCCATTTTTATCATATATTTTCATTTACAAATAATATGTAGTGATCCACAAAAAAATATGTCTAAAGTAGACTCTGGAAAAATTCATGCATGTTCTTTTTAAGTGTCAGTTTGGATTTAATTCTGAAACGTGCATAGTTATCACGGACATGACCCGTATCTCTGTCTTTGTCGGTCATGGTCTGCTTTAGAAAAATTTTTGTTTATGACGTTTCTTTTTCTTCTTGTTATTATAATTTTGTAATTTTAAATAAAATGTGATATTATTATATAAAAAAATATAATTTTCAGGTGCTTTGCCTTATCAGAAAACTCCAAACAGTCTTGTTTTGTACAATTTAAAAATGGGCAAGCGGTTGGAAAGGCCCAGGATTTGTACGGATGAACTCTACACTTTAATGTTAAATTGTTGGAACGAAACTCCTGGAAAGCGACCAACATTCTGCGGTATAGTTCAACAATTAGATTGCCAAAAGAAGAAAGTTTACCTTGATTTTAGTGTTTTAAATCCAACTTATATTTTTCCTTCTGCCGCAGAAGAGAGTACCTGAAGCATTTTTTATTAGACTGATTTGAATATTATTTTTTACTTATTTTGTAAATATTGTTTTAAATATAAAATCAAAATATAGAAATACAAGTTTAATGTTAATGTTATGTTGGGAATGGGGAGTTAATATACTGCGACCTAAAAGATCTATTGTGCAACCTTATGTTGCTAATACAGCAAGAAAATGTCTCGATGGCTTAACGACCCTTCCAATCCTATCTTCTCAAGGAAGTGTAAGATTTGGAGTGGCTTCAAGTAAGGTAACTCTTCCTCCTCTATTTGATATGCCGTTTGGTCCTTCTCCTTACAGAATCTGCACTCACTATCTTTTACTACTACAAATAGATACCGATATTTTCTGATTATATTTACTCAGAAGTCTGCCTTAGTCCCAAGAGATTATTCCAATTATTAAAATGCCCAATTCTTTTTTAATATCTCTTAATATTGTGTTACTGTTGATACGGCAGAATAGCTCAGGTCCCATAAAAAGTGTCTGAGCCCCTTTTCTTGCGAGAATATCTGCAATCTCGTTACCCTATACCTCGTTATGTCCCGGAACCCAAGTGAGAGTAACTGTATTTTCCTGGCCTAACTCATTTGGTTTTTCTAGGCATCTCCAGAGAATTTTTGAGCTGATTACGTAAGCTCAGTCAGCACTATCGGACATGATGATAATATCTTGTCTACGATATTTTCTATCGATATTATACTGAATATATTTCTCAATGGCGTAAATGTCCGCCTGGAAGATGATTGGGTATTTTACCAAACTTTCAGGGGGCCTGGTTCTAGACCCATACACTCGTATTCCAGTTTCTTCTATAGTTTTGGAACCATCCACCGAGTGGCATGTCTTTCGGTTGCAAGCACGATGGACTCTTGACCTCATACTTTTTTGCAGCCCAACTCTGTGGTTTAGAAATTTTTCACAAAACTGTACTTCTTTCTCATTTCATCCTGGATCATATCTCAAATACTTATCTTTGATTCTTATTACTCCGTTCCTGATCACTCTATATCGTATCCTTTTTGCCACGTTCTTTATTATTACGTGTAGAGTGATGGAATTTAAGATCGGTGACGAAGCATCAATTGATGTGGGTAATGCGTCGCATCCCCTTAGAATATTGTCAGTATATTTTTATTTGAAATAAAATCAATAAGATCATCTCTTATAATAAATTAAAACTCTCAGTGAATTAATTCAAATATTTAAATTCAATTTCAGTTATTTATATGTGTATTTGTCGAGCCTTATAGAATACGCTACTACGCTACAAATAGAAATATTTCAACAGGCTATTATGCGAGATGCGATGTCTTTTAATACATTTTGAACGCCTGGTTGGGTGAGCTGAGGCCAGCGACCCTTCCGGTCGTGATTTCATGTTTCAGGTTTCCAGTCCGCTGTTTCCGCTGATGAGTTATGCGGTCTCTTAAACGCATCTCATTCGTCACATATTTATACGCGAATGCGATTATAGTAATCGAGTTCTTTCCCTTCATTTGAAGAAAATGTAATAAATATTTTCACAAATCTGCACACTAGAACTGATCTTAATTTTAAAATTTAAAATCTAACAGATACGTTCACATTTTTGTTTTTTTAACACGCTTTTATTAGCTTCACCTGTATGTATGTATGTTCGTAACTCTCCTTTGGACTAAAAGCAAGTGGCTTATTACTGTCAGTATATCCAAGGCCGCCGAGAGCTAGACCGGGCCCCAGGAAAATTCTCCAGATCGGTTCCCTAGGTCTTCAAGCATAAAAAAAGGTCCTCAAACAAAAATAAAGGTCCTCAAGCAAAAATTTCTCCTCCTCTGCCTAAATTTATCTAAAAAAAAAGTCTTCACGTAAGAACTTCCCCCCTCTTGTGTCGAACTTCTGAAAGTAATAAACCACCACTGCCGGGCCCCCATTTGAGCCCGGGCCCCGGGAATTAGTCCCGGCTGCCCCCCCCCCCTCTAGTCGGCCCTGAGTATATCCCACTACCTCAAGTTCGTTCGTTGGCGCGGGTCGTCGATCGTCCACGGCTGAAAAAAAATTATTGTTTTTTTTTTTTCAGCAATTTCAACTTACAAATTTTTTGTCCTTATTTGTCGTACATCGAGCACCCGACGCTTTTTTCACAATAATACTAGTATTTTCCATTTATTATTGTTTTAAGCTTATTTGAAAAATTATTTTTAACTTTTTAGTTTGATATGCTCTAAAAGCGTGTTTTTTAGTTTTTTTTAAACTATATTTATTTACGAAAACTGTCCTACTCTAAATTAATTTACTCTTTTTTATTATTTTGATTATTCTTTTAACCTGCCACATTTTTTGTATACTTTATTTGTAAGTCCAAAATTAAGGACTTTTATGAAAAAATTTGATTGTTTTTATAAAATGTGAATCGAAATTACTCATTACATTCCCTTGTATCGATGGCACGCTACGTCACTGTTTAAGATCAGCTCCATTGCGGCCGTACGACAGGTTCTTATTGCACCGGTGATGCAAACACAGGCTAGTCTTTGTACTTTTGTGCTAAACTAGTTCTGTTACTCCAAGCTTTTGCCCCGTAAGTGATGATCGGTCTCACTCTTGCTGTATACATCCTTCGCAGTGTGTTCGGATTACATCCTCATCTTTTAGCCGCAATGTGTTTGCATAGCCATTGGTGCTTTTGCGGCCTTATCTACTACTTCCTTCTAATGTATGTTCCAGAGAAGTTCGTTGTCCTAGAAATTTGACTTTTCTTTCCATTTTATATCTATCCCGTCTAATTTGACGGTTTTAAGATTGAGTTTTCTATACCTCGAAAAGGCTACTACTAGTGTTGTTTTCGTGGGATTTATACTGATTGTGAGTCTTGCCTCACGGCACCATCTAGTTCAGTGATGATGTAATTATGGTTCCACTGACAATTAAAGTGACAGTAGATTTTTGAGTGCGTTTTGTTCGTTTTGTTTACCTAAATTATATCGTTTTTTTCACTTTTATAAATATATTCCTAAAGTATGTAGATAGCATGTATCAAATATACAATCGTTTAGTTACCAATTACATACCTTTAAACTATTTTTATGGCCTGTAAACAATATTTTGAGATAAAATAAAAACAGTAAAAACGTATATGTCAAATTTATTGATGTTTTTGTTAAAAGTTTGGTTAGAATTAAATGTCAGTGGAACCAAAATGGCATCACACTGAACTAGCGCATATCACACAGGATATTTTCAAACTTGCCTCTAGCAAATATGAATATATACTATGTTATCAGCATAATCTTGACAGGGTATGCCCAGGTCAGTCAATCTACATAGAATTTCATCTATGGTTAGCTCCACATTAATAGGGTTACAACTCCTCCTTGTAGACATCCTCTGGTTGTGCAGATGGAGATAGTGTGCTGTCCTATCTGTGTCTCTGTAGTTCTCGTAGATAGCAGCTAAGCCATCTATCTGGATGTGGTACTATCTACTCCTCTGTATGCACGTGCTCTTTCGCCAAATTCGTATGATGTGTTGTCTTATTATTATAGGGTGAGTCATAACTATTGGGATATATAATAAGCGCAGGTTATTTGGACCAAAATATGATAATTGGACCGATCATGCCATAAACTATTACTATGGAAAAATAGTAAATTAACAATGTTTCCCAGTGCCACTTTAGGAACATCACTATTAATTGTAACCCACCGGTGAATGGCACTCAATTTAACTAGGTAATAATTTATTATTAAGGCTTCAACCATTGCATTGATTCACCCACTCTTCATTTGTACATTATTTTTAAAAATGACAATGGCTATAATATATGTGATTGGAATTGGTTGGTTTATCTTATAGATAATGGGCCTGAGTTTAGCATATCCTGGAGCTCAGCGGACAGTGGGAGATTTTGGGAGTCAGAGAGTAAATCGTAAGTTAGGCTGATGGATTTTCTTTTTCGGTTTGTGGAATAGTGGGAGGCGCCGAGGGCGTCAGAAGGTTTGTGTTGGGAGTGTGTGTTTGGTACTTTTAAAATGCGAGGGACGTATTGTTTTCTAAGGGTTTGGAAACAAGAAAGAATGGGGGCGTTGGAGATGTTTCCGAAAACTTCTTCGCTGGAAGAAATTGGCATCGCCGAAGTATGCCCTATAAAACGGGTAATTAAAAAACTGTAAGTGAAAATTAGAGTGTTTGAGTTACATCGTCCATATCGTCCACACAAATCTCCAAAGAGACTTGCTCGCCGTCGCATCTTATTAAGAGTGCGTTTGGCATTCGACGACCAGAGAGTGTGAGAAAATCTCAGGAGAAAATCGTATTCCGAAATAGTCAACTTTAATTTATTTGGCGAGTCTGACTTCCAGGAAATTTACATTAATATTCTGGGGAAGCTGGGTGGCTCTATGTGAGTTTGAATGTTTAAAAATGATGAATTGTGTTTTTTGTGGATTGTCTGAGACTCCATCTGCTACACCAGCGGGTTCGATAACTTAGTTGGCCAGAATTTTTAGCTACCGAGAGCAGAGCAGTATCATTGGCATAGAGAATACATTTTCACGATGGGTGGTTTGGGGGTGGACGATCGTGAGTGTATATGACGTATAGAGCAGTGGCCAGAACGGATCCCTGTGGTACTCCAGCAAGTGGGAAAATTGATCTAACACAAAGACATTACAACATAGAGACAAAATGTTTCATTCATAAACCCCATACAATTGCGGACTGTTATTGTTTTAAAATTGTTAGTGAGTGGAAGAGAGAAATACAGATCTCTTAGGACCGGCTGGCAACGTTGTTAGACAGTGTCCATATTATGCTCGCCAGTGGCGTAGAGTTTTAAACTTACCAGTATTGTCAGAGTAGTATGTTAAAAAAATAAGTAAATAAGTAGGTATATTTTTTTAGTAACATAATAATGATTTTTTCATGTAGATAAATTCAAGTACAAGTAAATTCAAATACAAGATAATTCAAGTCACCTTCCGATTTTTAATATTTATTGGTTTATAGTTTATTGGCATTTACTATATATTTGCCTGGTATAATGTTAACCAAAATTATATAAAATTTTAAATTAACATTAAGTAGGTAGTGGTATCTAAATAAAACACTGTCCTAAAAATATATAATTTTTTAATTAATAATTACAAAAAACATGGTATGGCAAAAATATCGTAAAAAAACTAAAAATTTTTAAAATAACGTTCTAAATATATTAAATATCTTAATTTTATTAACTAAAATTTCACTTAATTTTTTTATGCTTAGTTATTAGTGTTATTACTTACTGCAATGATTTTTTTGCAGCAGTTGGTGTTCCAAAAACAGTTAAATTAGAACTAAAAACCCATACATTAGATATACATACATATAGTTAATAAATAATGTTTAGAGGTAAACAAAAAATTAATATTTTGTATTTTTACCTATTGGATAACTCATCCAAAAATAGAAAGCCCTCACACCGTCTGGGGTTTGCATCTTTTCTGATATATTTAGTACCATTTGTACGTACCAAAATATCTTCAGGAAAAAATTGTTCTAAACACAACTCTGGATTTTTACGAAGGGGCTGATTTTCAAGGATCCCTACTAGATAAAACCAAAGTTTTCTTTTCTCGGGATCTTGCGGAAACCTAAATAAAATATTAAAAAAATATGTATAGGTGCCTAATAGGTAAATCATTTTTAAGGTATTCTACATTTTACGTTAAATTTCCTTTGCCACTATTCAATAATTATTTATTGTTATAAGAATAATTTTCTAATTTATAAAAGGAATATCACTTTAAAAACTGTTTTAAGACTGTTTTAGACTACACAAGTTTTTGATACAATTTCTTGTACAATTTAAATTGTATATTATCTAACCTTCAGTAAATTGTCTGAAAAATTAGATTGGATAATCATTTTTCAAACAATTTACTATACAATTTAAATTCTATAAGAAATTGTATCAAATCTTGCACAAGAAATTGTATAGTCAAAACAGTCTTAAGACGGATGCCCTACTTCACTGGTTCAAATGAAAACATCATATCTTAACCTTAAAAAACTTACCGATGAAAGGTTAAATTTCGATTTAAATGATCTACCTTATTGAACACTACACATGCATGTACAATAATTCTTTATATTTCTCATAAAAGTTCACAAAAATAGTATTTTATAAATGAATAAATTAATAAGTCACACAGAAACTGTTAGACCCGATTGGCAACGTTGCGGCTGGTTACGGTATCTACATTTCATTCATAAAAATAAGTACTATACCCGGACAAAATATTGGAGAAGGTAAGTCATATCCATGATCAACACTGTTGTCTATGAATGAAAATTCCGACAGAGTTAGCATAGGCGGCGTATCAAATACCAAATAATTGTTTATTATTTATTAGGTATTTGTTAGTAAACTTTATTAAATTTGTTTGTCAACATCTTTATTTAAACAAAGACGATGCGTTAAATATACGTTTTAATAGTTTTCAAGAAATGAATATATTTATTAACTAATGACTTCGTTATCTGTGTTTAATGGTTTTAAAATGTGTTTCAAGTAAATAAACGACAGACGGGTTACAGATTGAATATTGTCAGCACAGGCACAAAAACAGTTGAAAACTAACTTACGACGAAGTTAGACTTGTATCGCTTTAACTATTTACGATAATTATTTTATATTTTATAAACACTTTTTTGTATAAGTGCTCTTTTCTGATATGCGAGTAGGTGTTCATGTTTGTGCCTTACAATTTGGTAGTGGTAGTTCATATTCGAGGAGTTATATTTATTGTGTAGTATATTAGGTAGGTACTTTAAAAGTTTATTAAATAGTAAAATATTGGTGTCTTTATAAATTTAATAAAAACAATTTAATAGTAGAATTATATTATTACAATAGTAATGGATTCAGAGGCGAATCTACGTGAAACCCAATTACGTCGGCGAAAGCCCTTATCAAAGGATAAAAAGAACATTATATGGAAAGTGTATGATGGGCTGAAACAGACACTTCCTACAAATGAAGCTGTACACCGCAGTTCTTTTTTAACTGGAGTATCTGTTTCAACAATTGAACGTATTGTACGCGAAAAGACAAAAAAAGGCTCCTTAGAAGCCCCTAAAACGCAAACCCGTGGTCGAAAATTCTTGAAATTGGACGATAACCAAAAACAAATCATTCGAAGAACTGTACATTCTTTTTTGTTTTCGAAAACAAAGCCCCAACACTTAAAGTTGTTCTTACGAAATTAAGAGAAAACGAAGAAATTCCATTAATGAGCCGTGAAACTTTACGAAAAATTTTATGGGGCCTAAAATTTCGTTTTGTCAAACGGTGTAGGAAATAAATTTTAATTGAGAGGTCAGATATAGTGTCCTGGCGACGACGTAATTTACGAAATATTAAAGAGTTTAGAGCCGCTAAAAAAAAGATATACTATCTCGGTGAAACGTGGGTGAATGCTAGACACACAGTATCTAAGATATGGAAATATACTTCTGTAACTAGTCATCGCCAAGCTTTTATAGAGGGATTATATCTACTGGTTTGAAAGCACCATCAGGTAAAGAACAGCGCCTAATTGTTACCCATATCGGAAGTGACAGTGGATTTTTGGAAAATAGCGCTCTTGTGTTTATATCAAAAAAACAGGAGACTACCACGAGAACATGAATGCGGAATTCTTTGAAAAATGGTTTACTAAAGTATTATAGCATGTAGAATGAAATTCAGTTATTGTACTAGATAACGCTTCTTATCACAGTCGACGAGTTGAACGCATTCCGATAATGTCCAGTAGGAAAGCGGATATGCAAACCTGGCTGCGGGATAAAGCAATAACATTTACTTCCTAATAAAGGAACACCGCCATTAATATATTCAATATGTTGTCGACACAATGGCTCGTGATCGTGGTATGACGGTATTAAGACTTCCTTCTTATCACTGCGAATACAATCCTATTGAACTAATTTGGGCGCAAGTGAAAGGATTTGTAGCTCGAGAAAATAAAACTTTTAAAATAGCCGACGTTCAAATTTTTTTAAAAACCCGTATAGAACGTATAAAACCTGAAGATTGGCAGAATGCTACTTCCCATGTAATTAAGGAAGAAAATAATATGTGGCGCTTGGACGGTATGATCGAAACGGTAGTTGAACCTTTAGTCATAACTTTAAGTTCCGACGATGAAGACGATTCCAGTGATAGTTCTGCAGAATCATTTGATTACGAAACTTCATAGATTTAGAATTCAAGTAAGTGATACCAAGCTTAATTTACATATTTTTATAATAAACAAAATACAATTATAAACATAGATGAATTATTATAACAAAAATAGATAACCAACCTACTTTCATCTAGTAATATTCACAAATACCCATTTAATTTGCCAATATAGTATTTCTGCGACACTGGAAGAGTGAATTTTGATATGATAACGATACCCTTTGCAGTTTTAAAGCACACCTTCTTCAATATTTTGTTCTAGGATAATACCCCATTTAATTTTCCAATATTGTTTCTACGCCACTGGCATAATATTTACATATTTTAACAATAAACAAAACAAAATTATAAACATAAATGATTATTACTACAAAAATAGATAACCAACCTACTTTCATATAATATTATTTACTATTACTGCATTTAATTTGACAATAGTTTTTATACGCCACTGGCGTAATTCGTTTTGGCAATAAACATGCATTTATGACTAGTTGGCACGTGATTCCGATAACTTCTGCAGTTTTAAGCGCGTGATTCCATTCATTATGCTCTGGTATAATATGATTGTTGTACGTGAACAGGAAGGAATCACCTTCTTCAATATTTTGTCCTAGTATAGTTGTAAATTCGTAAAATAAGATATTCAGTGTTGACGTATTTACGGAGTTCTTTGCAACCCTAATATTTGGTTTAGATTAATATTGATTTTCAATAAAAAATTTAGCTTATATTAAAACATTAAAGAATAATTTGATTAAAAACATATTTTTATGTATGTAATATAAAATTATAGTTATAGGATACATCAAATTTTATTTTTCGAAAGTAATTTCTCCAAATAATTTTTACAGGCTGATAAAACAGGCAAAGACGCAATAAACGAGAATCTGGTGGGAATAATGATTTGCCACATAAAAATGTAAACAATGCGCTAGTTCCTGCTAGCATACAGTGAGCACCATAAGTCTTACCCCCCCTATCTAACTCGTTACTGGAGTCTTGTTAGGAAAATCGCCGAGACAGGTCGATTTTTGATTTCTACAATGTACATTTTTGTATGAATAGTTTACCCTTAATTTCATCCCTTACTGGAGGGGAGCAACCTTTTCGAAAAATTTAAATAGCATGGGGTGGTAAGTGATAGCTCATTTAAAAGAGGGTTTTATTCTCTATTCAACCGTGTAAAAAAATTTGAAATTAGCTTCATTAATTCTAGACTAATTGTTGTTTCAGAATAACGGAAATTAACGTAGCGCACTCATCCTTAGAATTAAAATTCGGCCCTGCATGACTTCGGTTTTGGTTCAGACGTGAAGTAAGACTTTTTGCCATTAGAAGGTCACTGTTAGTCTAGTTGCTTTCCTATTTTGTGAGGTTTTGTTATTTTTAAACATTAATAAATCAACATGTAATGATGCAAATTTCAAAAAAATTTTGCACGGTTAAATAGAGAATAAAACCCCCTTTCAAATGAGCTATCACTCACCACCCCATGCCATTTAAATTTTTCGAAAGGGTTTTTACCCTCCAGTAAGGGATGAAATTAAGGGTTAACTAATCATGCAAAAATGTACATTGTAGAAATTTAAAATCGACCTGTCTCGGCGATTTTCCTAACAAGACCCCAGTAACGAGTTAGTTAGGGGGGGTAAGACTTAAGATGCTCACTGTAAATTACTAGAGCCATCGTCCAAATGGACTTTGTTTTGGTACAGGGGGGAAATATAGTGTCCAGCATTCCCATTGGTCTGTTTCGTTTTGCTTGGCATGTCAAATCGTTCGAAATTGTCAGAACTGTCATTTAATTTGTGACTTTCATTAATTTCTAGCTAATTTTTGTAATTTATAAGTGATTTTTTGTATTTTATTACTTTAGTGATACAAATTTTAACAATGGTGAGAGTTTTTGTAAGTTTTAAATAGAAATACGAAAAGGCATCGTCAAGGTCATTTTATAAGTAAGTAACCATTAGCCTCTCTACCATTTTTTTAAAAGAGACATAAGTACCTACATTTTATGCAAAAGGCCGTTAAACATGAATTTAAAATAAATGGTAAATTTAGTGAATTAAATTTAAAGAACTTGTATTATGTATGAGGAATATTGTTTTAGATTTTGGACTCATTTTATCATGATAATGTTGAAGAAGTTAAATCAATAATTTTTCCAACTAATCCTGCCGAAAAACGCATCTGATGAAACGTATTGAAATTTACTTCAGACAACATTTCAAATAGTGATGTTTTATGTTCCAATAATTTTTGTGGGCATAAGTTTATGTCAAAGACTGGATGCGGAGGAAAAACTAGATTAATTTCAGGTGCATTGCCATCAAGACTTACTGAGGTCCTAGAAGAAGATGAAACTGAAAGCTAAAGAACCCTGCACTTGTAGATTAATCGTTAATCGTTTAATTTTTCAGTCATGATCTAAACCATGAAGCCTCTGTTTCAGAAAAAGAAAATTCAGAATTAGAAAGCAATAAGTAAATAAGTACTTTTTAATACAACATAAATTTTATTTTCAAATACTTACCTATTACTAACTATATTTTTTATAAATCACAAAAATTGACAATCAATATTTTTTATTAAATATGCCTATGTTCTTTAATTAAGTAGACTGCTAGTCGTTAAGAAATAAGCAAAGCCTATGTGATTTTTTCATTAAAAAAGTAATTTTAAGCTTCTTTTATTTGTACTCCTAGTCATTAAGAAATAATCGAAGCTTAAGACAGTTTACCGATAAAAATTAAGCTTCACTTATTTGTTTGGCAGTGCAAATGTACCTAAGTATTAGCATGATTTCTATTTGTAGTATATCGTTTAGTAATCTATTGAACATTGTTTACGAACAATATTTTTATGTTTAATAAATTATTGGAAAAAATTATTTTATTCTAATTCTCGTACACGTGTGTTAATAGATACATAAATATTTTTATATTATACCTAATATTTATTTATATTTTTGATTTTTAAATATAAGCTCTTTATCTTTTTATTGCCTATTATTTCAACCTTCATTTTTCCGTATTACACTTTCTGATGTTTTAATTAAAAAAATCTGATGTGTCCACACAATAATAAATAATAATAATAATAATAATTTACTATTACTAGATACCTAATTAAATAATGCAAGTTTATAAAATATGTGAATAATTTAAAGAATTTTAAAGGTATATATCAAATTTATTATTTATATTAATTGCAAACCCCGTAAAAATGATGCGACACTGAAAATATTGTCTACCTATTACCCCTCATAACCCAAACAAACTCTGTTGAATGCGGACTCTATGAAATATATATGCTCGAAGGCTAGTTCAGTGATGATGTAATTATGGTTCCACTGACAATTAAAGTGACAGTAGATTATTGAGTGCATTTTGTTCGTTTTGTTTACCTAAATTATATCGTTTTTTTCACTTTTATAAATATATTCCTAAAGTATGTAGATAGCATGTATCAAATATACAATCGTTTAGTTACCAATTACATACCTTTAAACTATTTTTATGACCTGTAAACAATATTTTGAGATAAAATAAAAACAGTAAAAACGTATATGTCAAATTTATTGATGTTTTTGTTAAAAGTTTGGTTAGAATTAAATGTCAGTGGAACCAAAATGACATCACACTGAACTAGCGCATTTGATCTCTTAGTTGTAATGTCTTTCATCTAACAGGACGTTGCCTACTTCGACTGTGATAGTTCTGTCAGTGAGGTATGAGTGTATAAGTTTGGAAATATTGAGAGAGAGAGAGACCTATGTTCATAAGCTTTTTGACTAATTATAACGAAATTAATAAAAAAAAATTTTTTGTGAAAGATGAATTAATATTAAAAATTAAAAAAAAAGGGGGAAGAAACGAAAATATACAGGGTATTTCATAATATATGCGCAGGACTTCAGGACGTGATAGCTCGTCCAAAAATATGAAAAAACGTTTCTATTAACTTACCCTCTAAAATGCACCATTTTCGAGATATAGGGTGTTAAAATTGAAAAAAAAATTCTACGCCACTGGATAAAGTACGGTTTTGAGACGCCCATTTGAACCGCCATGGTTCAACATTAAAATTTTATTTTTCTCGAAATCGGTTGACTTTAGAGCGTATGATCAAAAGTACCTTTTTTGTGTAGAAAACATTGGCGGTTCAAATAGGCGTCTCAAAACCGTACTTTTTCCAGTGGCGTAGATTTTTTTTTTTAATTTCAACACCCTGTATCTCGAAAATGGTGCATTTTAGAGGGTAAGTTAATAGAAACTTTTTTCATATTTTTGGACGAGCTATCACGTCCTGAAGTCCTGCGCATATATTATGAAACACCATAGATATTTATGAAAAAGAAATTTCACAAAGAAATATAATTAATTTTTGATTGATAAAAAAAATGCAAAAAAACAAATTGAACTGTAAGTTCACAACAAGCTCAAAGGGAGTGGGTTTTCACTGCTTTGGATTAACAGAGGAATTTTTGCTACTAGTAACTAGTACGAAAAGGACGGCAACAAGAAATAAGGACGCGAGGTATTTTAGGAACAGAAAATACCAACTGTACCTTTTGTGAACATGAAAAAATGTATAATGTGCACAACAATTGTGGTTCAATAGGTAAATAATAAAAATATTAGATAAATAGTGTTTTTATTATTCTAAGATACAATCTATAGCTCTATGGTGATAGGTAAAAGTTATGTTTCGAAACTTCCCTTCTCAACCTTCACGACGTCGGCTGGGCGGTCTCTCTGGAAGCTGCAGGGCCTGGTGTTGGGCCGGTGTTCTGTGATCACTAGTGCTGTTCTGCAGCTGGTGGTGTTGTTCTTCCTGCAGTAAGAAAGGTATCCTTCAGTTCTTAAATTTGGGCTCCAAAACTTGAGTGGTTGATGATAAATCTCTTCTAACTTTGTTTATTATGCAGTGTTCTTATGTGGACTTAGGTGGGCGGCCTTGTTGTTAGGCCTGTAAACATTCCAGGGGTCAGTATCCAACAATCATCGAAAGAAGCAATGTACCATAGTCCAGTATGCCAGACTTGGTCAAAGGTTTGTTGAACATCGAGAAGAATGGTTGAGAAGATTTGTAAAGTTTACTGAAGTGACCGCAGTAATATGAACTGAGGAGTGTAATGATGAGGTCTGAAACGGTGTTGGGATTGAGCAATTATGTTTCGTTCCTCACAAAAGTACCAGATTCTTTTCTGAAGCTCATATTCAAAGAGATTACCTAGTACTGATATGAGAGAGTCTAAGGATTTGGAATCCTTGTCTGGTTTGGGAATTAAAATAGTGTTGACGGATTTTCAGGTAAGTGGAAAGTAAGAATAACAGACGCATGCGTTCAGGATAGGAAACATGGTTTCAGGACGATGTTTCGGCGTTCTTCTGTGTATGGAATCGGGCCCAGAGGTCGTGTTTTTGCCTCATTGATATGCGTATTGGGTGTCATGAAGGGTGAATGGGGCGGTGAGAGGGTTTTCGACATCCAAAAGCGGGACTGTAGCAGCAAGTGTCTAATGGACATTGAGTTCGGTCTCATGTCGAAAGATGTTGTCAAAGTAGAGGTTGTCAGGGGTTTTCAAAATGGCTCAAGGTGTGTAATGTGTGTTAAGTTTTTCTCGTCGGGAGTAGTATTTATTTCACCGTTGATTTGGGGAATACGTTTTGAATTTGTCCCTAAACTTGGAACCATCTCTATGGTTTAAATTAGAGGTGGTATTGATCCATTGTTGCATGAGCATTCAGAGAGAAAACGGTGAATAAATAGTGTAAAAATCACGGTTGCGCCATAAATAAATAATATTAATTTCCGATGAGCTATGGATTATTTGTTAAAACAAATTTTAATTATATTACTCATTTAAAACTTCTAATTCTGTACACGCGACTTTAATTGGACCAGAATGCGACCCTGCTTAAATGTCTTTTAAGCCCCGCCTTGTGGTAACATTTTAATAACACGTATCTTATGGGAAGCAACTATCTTTTAACATAATACCCATATATATTATAAATCATTACTTTTCTTGTAGCACCTTGTTGGTAGAGAGGGGAGCTGATACCTACGCCACTGCATGCACGTGCGAATAATCAGCTTAAAAAAATGAAAACCATAGTGAGCCCCTTTGTGTTTAGGCTCGATTAATTTTACCTTAGATAAACTTGATTGCAGCCTAGTACTTTTGATTATTCATGCCGATTAGATTAGATATCGATATCATTTCCAAGAATTCGTCACATTGTCTGGTCTCAAAGAAAATGATAAAGTTTGTGGTATATTAAATTGGAATCGGTTGTAATTTCGAGAAAAATGACAACACAAACTGACGCAGTACTCTTTAGGGTTCAAACACTTAAAACTCCTTCTCCTTCAAGCGTTGTGCCAGCGACTTCTCAACAGAGGCAGTTTAACTTCGAAAAAGAAACCACTCCAAGTAAGTAAGATATTGACCAAAAGTGAAGTGTATTTCTTTGTCCAATTTTTAAAACTTTAATCAGTTATATTGTGTCAGAAATGGTTTCATTTCCTAATAAAAAAATATTTGGATGACATATTGATTCATTTACTTATGTACTGATGAAAATTTTGTTTATATTGTAAATGTATGAACATTAAACTACTTTCAAAATAAAGTAACCCTTGACTGATAGTTTCCCATCAGGCACACAGAAGATATTGTGGAGAAGTTTTTGGCTCCAAACTTTGTAAATGTTTCTAATAATTTTGTTTTAAAATAAAATAAATATAACAAAAGAACAAACCATGTATATTTTATGGTGTCCTAATTATTTTCCAATGCTGCATTATAACTGCTATCTATAATTGATCTGCTTGTTGTTTATTATCAGGAAGAGAACATTGGAAACAGTAAAATATAAAGAGTAAGGTCAAGGTATATTTATATTATTAGTTCTAGGGTGAGTCACAAAATTATTAAAAATTTAATTTTTATTTTTACTTTAGCATTGCAATTTGGAATATTTTTCGACTTAACATCACACAGAAATAGCCTCAGTTTAATTAATCAAAAAACAAAACATTTCATACAGAATGAGTAAGAAACTAGGTAGACATTGTTTGCTATTTTTGTATATTTTTATTTTATCTGTTTTTCGTCGCGTGTTAATAAACGACCACAAACCTTATTTCAGCATGATATTATTTGAAGAATAATCACAAGTCAAATTAATTTGTTACTCACACTGTACCTAACTAATAATAATTTGCTTCATATTATACTCTGAAAATATTCTTTGAGCATTATTTTTTTTTTAATTATCTGTGATCTAGAAATAAAGACATTTTTTTTAAATCAACCCACTTGCATCTTTAACAACATGTATATTAAAAACTATTGATAGGATTAAATTGTATCCACACTATTATTCAAGAAGTCGATAATTGCAACAAACTAAAAATTCTAGTTTTACCGAAGCTTATTTCTACCTGATCCTTTTATACAAAAACGATAAAATATTCCTTTGTTGAGGTGAGTACAGCACCCCCTTATAATTTTCGGACAAGCATATCTCAAAAAGTAATTTTTTTTAAAGTTAAATTTTTGGCAAAATAAATTAAGCAATAATATTTAGAATATGCTTATATTTTAAAGTTTTAATTATTTTCAGTTTCCATGAAAAAAATCAAAGGGCTTTAAATTTTGAAATATCATAATGAAAATAAATGCATTCTTCAACATCAGTATTCCTAATATAATCCCCAAATTTAAGCTATTATTCTCTTGTTAATGATTTTTTAAAATTCGCCGAAATTAGTGGCTAAAACGCCTCGTTATTAATAACAATCAAAAAAAGGGTAGGGCTTATTACAGAGCCTTGCGGTATTCCATTTTCTTGTAATTTGTTTGTCGATAAAGTGCCATTTATTCTTACTTGAAAACTTCATTTGTAAAGAAAATTTTTAATAAAAGCAAGCTTGTTTTTTTCGATATTCTATTGCTTCAATGTGTGTAAAATATTTATTCTCTTTACAGTGTCAAACGCTTTTGTTATGTCGAAGAAAATGGTTTAACATTTTTGTTTATTTGCTAAAGCTTCGTGAATATCGCTCTCTAAATCTAGGCTATTATCTATGGTACTTCTTTGTTTTCGAAAACCACTTTACTAGCAACAAATCAGTTGGTATTATTCCAGTTGCCATACAAGCATGTTATTAACAATTATTTCGAGTACTTTGCACATTGTGCAGGTCACTGAGATTGGCCTATAAGAATCCGGTAAAGTTTGTTCTTTCCTGTTTTTAAAATTGGGATGATAATATATTTTCTCCATTCGTCTGGGAATATGTTTTCTGTCCATATCCTATTGTAGATTTTCAGGAGTGTTTCGAAAGCATTTTTCAGGGGTTAATTGTAGCTAGATTATAGAACTTTTAATGAAACAACATATCAATTAAAACTATTTATTGGCTAAATAAAGTATTAATGTAAAAAGACAATCTTTATTGATTAAAAGTAAAAATAAAAATTACACATTAACTAACTCACCAAGGGTACACCATTCTGAAAGGGATGATGGATGCTCTTCCAAACCAAATTTACTGCTGTTTTTGCAAATTCAACGAATTTCCATAAAAGTATCAAATAATTAAGTAACCTGAATTTATACTTTCTCTTTAGAAATGATATATTTAAATAAACTAAACATTAATTTGAAAAATTAAAATAATTTAATTTTATGAGATAAATATTTTTTACTAAATGATTAATTCTTTATCTATTTTACCTATAGTACATGAACCCTAGATATATTATTTGACAATACAATAATTTCATTTAAAATAGAATAATTTTGTTCGTTCAAGAAACACAATTTCCAATTTTAATTAAAAGAGTGCCACCACACTACGCTTTAAGACACTGATCTCGCAAATAATTCAAAAACACAATTTTATAGTGGCCACAAAAAATCACTTATTGAAGGATTATTAGAGGGATGCGGTTTACTACAATTGATGTGGTGACGGATAAGGGAATAACTTTACCTCGTGATCGACGGTAATTCGTAAATTAAAGTTTCAACTATTTGCTGGAGTAGTGAAGAGTCTAATGACTCGGTACACCATGGATGTTGATAAATTAAGTCGGCGGCGAAGTAAGACTACAATTATAATGCTGGATTTGCTTCGCTTACGCAACCGTCAGAACTCGCAAAACGGTATTCGATATAAAGTGGGGAATTCAACTATTACTTCGGCTCTAAGAAGTTCCGTCGTTAAAACCAGCCTACAATATTTGCAGGAGTTGCCTCTCTTACGAAAGGCTAATTTTCTCGGACTATCACCAACGATGTATTTTATTAATTCCTAACAAGCGACGGTCGACACAGAGGATAACGAATTAAATTATAATGAAAGAATGGAGAGCCCGATTTTATATTTTATCTTAGATTAGACATTTTTATAAATAAACTAAAGAAAAATATAGTGACTGTCACAACTTACGGCGTACTGATTGGGTGGTTCCCCAAATTAACAGAAATCTATCCAAACGAAGACGCAAAAACGTTTCATGTGTATCCTACTCAAGGTGAAATAAGTTATTTTGGCGGCCTACTGTACTCAATATTTCCCTCTCGTTTGTATTTGGCGAAACCGCCATCACATAAATTTTAGTACATGTACCGTCTTTCCGATAGTAATGGCATTACTGACTCTACTTTTAGCCTGGCAAAGATAAATCTGGCAACGTGGCGATCGAGTCCATTTCACTTTCAAGGCGTAACGTGTTGCTTTTCCGATTTTTTTTCTAAAATCAATTCAGATTAAGTGAAATTAAAAACATTTTTTCTTTGATTAGTTGTTAAAAGTGTGTATTAATATAGAGCTGAAAATTCGTAAATTTTTCTGTGTGATAAACTGTGTACTCTTGCTGAAATTAAGTAACGGGTCGCGTAATATCTGTATTTGATATATATTCCCGTGGTGTGTTAACCAGACTTTTAATCATTTAATTAAAATAAGTGTTAGAAAGTGTCTGGTGGCCCGTTGTTAACCGGTTATAAGATAGATAATAGCTGTAATATTTTATACCTACTATATTCTTGACTTTAAGTCAAATTATAATAATGTTTTAAAACAAGAACAGGGTGAAGAACGATATTTTAAGACAATAATGGTTAAATGCAGTTTCTAGGGCTAACTTTATTCCTTTAAAAGCGGTTTGTTGTAAACACTTTCCTAAAAGTGAAATTATATAAAATGATAATTATTTGCAACCCGATGGAAATTAATTAAAAATAAAAGTTAAGCATAAACCAAATGCATTCCCCTTGTATTTTCTCAAAGCTGTCTAAATACTTGTCAAAACCTGCACCTACTCCTATAAAATCACATACTGAAAGAAGAGAGGAACTGAGGAACACACTGAATTTCTATTAAATTAGGTAATATGTTTGAAAAGGCCGAAAGCTTTTGGGGATCTATTGTCAAATTTGAAAACTGAAATTAATCTTAGTAATGACAGGCGCGTTAAAATAGCTGAAAGTCTTATAAATCTGTTTTTATAGGCTAAATATGGAACAGGAGGGTAAAGTATTTCACTTAATTTTGAAGCACGTATGGGTGCGTTTACTCGCTTTGTTAATGGCTAGAAGTACAGTTGGTAATGGTACTTTATTGTTAAACAAAATTAATTGATTTGAAATGTTTTGTTAACGTCTGAACGACCAAATGTTTATTATATTTAAGTGCCTGAGATAAAAATTCCAATTTTAATGGTACAAAAAAATTAATATACCTATTTTTTTAATATTTTTTAAAAAATTTTAATAGGAATATATGATACGTACGATACATGGCCGTGAAATGTCATTAAAATACTCGTTAACAAAAGTCTTGTCTTTTCTCCTTCGTCGCTATAAACATCCAAACTCAAACTTTAAAGATCCAGTTCCCGGCCATAGTATATACTGTTATTATGATTATTTACATTAATATAAATATATTCTTTTTAGTTCAAGCGGAGAAAAGATTTGTTGAACGAAGAAATCTTAGAACAGATGATGTATTCGAATACAAAAGAAACGGAGATGATCCGGGTCTAATTTTGATCTTCAATCAGGAAACTTACGAGGATGAAACTTTGGGAACAAGAAAGGGAAGCAGAAGAGATGTCAATGAAATTGCTGTTTGTTTTCAACGACTAGGATTTAATATAGACGAACATCATCACATTATGACAGATTTTAAGACAGCTCAAATAAAAGAAACATTAAAAAATGGTAAATATTATAATTAGATGTATATTAATATTGACGGTTATAGTTGACTTTATTGCAATGGTGAATAACACATGACGATCCGACGATCTTCCCTTTTTATCATGAAATACTAGTGATTATTTAACACTTTAATACATCAATCAATTGCAATATTCTTTTATTCCAACACACGATCTTTTCACCTCTGAGTAAAGTTACATGTAGGCACATACTTTGATTACTATACGGTGCAAGAGAGACGTCTGACACGCCCAACGTAGGGCGCGGCCATTTTGATGCAATTACTACTAAGTTAGACAACACATTTTTCCAAAATGTTAAACTGGTAGCCTACATCTTGGTATTTTGAGATTTTAAATAAAGGCAACAAATGTAAAAGAAACGTTTGTTTATTTTAAATAATATACAAAAAACTTCTTTGAAGTAAAGTTTTAATTGCGAGTGTATCTTGAAATAGAGGTGAGTGGTTTTAAATTATTTCTAAGGCTGTGCATATGATTTTACCTTAATTTTATGATATTTTTTTTTCGCCAGTCCCATGCCCATGAACATTTTATTTTTGTAATGTAATAAAAATCTTTAAGGCTAAACAATCTAATATTATTTGGTGTATCTTATAGTAATACCCGATGTTTTTTTCAAATAACTTGACAACCAGGTGACAGATTGCCATGTTTGTTAATGTTTTAGAAACGCCAGTCCAGTACAATTTTAACAATGAATCACCTTACACCACAACAACGTGCTGAAATTGTAAAAATTTATTTTTAAAAAAACTCCTGTTACGCTGACTCAACGTTCGTTTAGAGCGAGGTATCGTGGCCAGAATGCGCCTACCCCGAAGACTATTCGTGCTTTGGTAGCAAAATTTAATGCCACAGGATCTTTGGCAACCTCTGTATGTCGAAATAAACCGCGTACCAGACGAAGTATGAAAGCAATAGCAGCCGTAAGTGCCGACGTCGCGGAGCGTCAACAAGTTTCGGTCCGACACCGTGCTCAGCAGTTTGGCATGTCCACCATGTAAATGTGGCGGTTGTTAAGGGTGGATTTGCGCGCCTTTCCTTACAAAATGCAGACCACTCAACAATGATTGCCAACTGATAGGCCGCCTCGCATCCAATACGGTCGCAATATGCAGAACATCCTTGCCGGTCAACCTGATTTTTGGAGCTGTTTGATCATGACCGATGAAGCACATTTCACGCTGTGTGGCATTTACACAAAATACCTGCTTTTGGGGCATTGAAAATCCTCAAATGATCTTCGATGGGCCGTTGCATTCCCCCAAAGTCACTGTTTGGTGCGGTGTTTGTGCTGAAAGGGTCATCGGCCCGTACTTTTTGGAAGACGATAACGGCGCCACGGTAATAGCCAATGGCGAGCGATATCGGGCCATGTTACGCGATCTTGTGGCAAATGAGGTGGACGAACATGACATTGGCGACTATTGGTTCCAGCAAGACGGCGCAACATGCCATTAAGCCCGTCTAGCAATGGATTTATTGCGTGCCATGTTCCCGAATCGATTGATATCGAAATACGGCGATTTCGACAAGCCGGCTCATTCACCAGATTTGACCGCACCTGACTTTTTCCTGTGGGGATACCTGAAGGGAAAGGTTAACGCCAATAAACCAGCCACTCTCCAACAACTTAAGGCCAACATACGCCGAGAAATCGCTGCCATTCAACCCAAAACACTCCAAAAAGTAATGGAAAATGCCGAAAAACGGGCCAATTTGTGTGTAGCGTCCAGTTGGCCGATGTTGGCCGAAACTGTGTCTAAAAGAAATAGAATCAGTTATGAGCAGTTAGCAGCTAGTCTACACGCACACAAACACCGTGCAGAAGTCTGCCGAACAGAAACGACGTTAGACGATGCACGGCTTTCAACGCCGCACCGCTGTGCCGGTCGGAGTGGGGGGTGTTAGGTTTATTTTCGTTACGGAATTTCTTTTTTGATTTTTTGGTTTTTCGATTTTTCAGTTTTTCAGTTTTTCGATTCTTCGATTTTTCGATATTTCGATTTTCTTTTATTGAATAAATGAGAAGTTAATATTGTTTAACGCCACACCGCTGTGCCGGTCGAAATGGGGGGTGTTAGGTTTTTTCGTTACAGTTTCGTTTTTTTTTTCTTGATTCGGTCGCCGCGCTCAATGCCCGCGATAAAAGCTATGCAATAGCTTAAAAATTTACTGTTTGTCAAATTATTTAAAAAAAACTTTGGATACCACTATAAGATACACCCTTTATATTTTGTATTTTTTCACCTGTAAATATGGTACGAAACTATAAAATAAAAACAAAGAAATGTGAGATTAAAGAAGCTCTAACTGAAAGATATTACCAGAGGTATATACTCTTGCAGGCAATCTGGAAAAGATAGTTGGTTTGTGTTTTAATCTTATAATTTATCTGAGACAGACACGTTGAATTTGTGTAAGTTATTTTTTTTAAAGTTATATGTAGTTGTTAAATTTTTAACTAAAACAGATGTATTGTTCATTTACAAATGAGTCTTCTTTAAGTTTTTACACATTAAGAAATTGCGGAATATTTTCTATTTAAGAAAATACCCCTATGGGTATTACTGCCATCACCTCCATCAATATTCTTATTTTCAAAGATCACAAAAGTTTGTTAATTGTATTAACATTAGATTGCCAGTGTACACTTTCAAAACTCTTGTATATCTCCTTACTCTCTGCTTTTATAGCAATTGATAGTCTAGCTATGCTTTTCTTAGTCCGTCGACTTAATATTGTAAAAAGGATGTCGACATATTATGGTGGCTCTAAAAGACCTTTTTGGTACTTTTATGATTCCTGTGTATGTCTAACGTACAAAATCAATGTACCTGGATTAGTGGTACTTTTGTTTCTCATGAATGTCCATTTATCCGAAATTGTTATACACAGTTTACTGTACCAAATAAAAAAATTATAAATTACAGGTCATTTTCTAACTGTTCCACATAAACTATTTAGCAGAGGGGCTATTTTCTTAGTGAGGCTGTGGGCTACCTCTACTTTCAGGTGTGTAGATGAGCCAGAGGTAGTAAACCTAAAATAAATAAAAACAATTATAATATAAATGTTCCAAAAAGTAAACAATATTACTTACATATTTATTTATATTATTTCGTTTGATTTTAATACTGCTGCTATCTATTGAAGTAAATTATTCAGTTTTCTTGGTATTTGCCTTCATGATTGATCACATACCTTTTTACATAAGAGCAATAAGCATTTTCCTCAAAATGCTGAGAACAGACATAACAGAGTTTAGGTAAAAATAATTTCTAAACAATTTGATTAATGGTTTGTAAACACTGTTCAAGTTAAGTGCTCGAAATTCCTAGGAGATCTGAAAAATAAAAAGCATTTAGAATACAACAATAGGAACATAATTAAAGTAGTTACTGTAACTTACATAAAATATCCAAGTAAAGCAGTTTCCAAGATATTCATTATTTGTTAATGGTTTTGTAAAGTGTAGGTTCGTAAATAATATCTTTGGGGACTAACTTTAATAAATATTATAACATAACCACTAAAACTATTGCGCTAAGATGTAGGCAACACGTAATAAGTGTTCAAAATGGAGGAGTTTTCTATCTCCTTTTAAAAGGTACTCAGAAAGCTGCGCAGTGCGACCATTCTTCGTATAGTAAGAGAAAATCGAAGTATGTGCCTATAGGTCAATCAGTAAGTAGTTACTTTCAACTTTATTCAGATATGAAAAGACTGGCCCTTAATGGTACAGTGTTTTCACTCAATTCCACGAGATGTCAATGTGAAGATTTTCAAAAAGGTGACGAAAAATGGACAAAAATCGTTTTTATTCTTCATCTCACGGAAACTAGGCAAATATTGTATATAAAAGTACTGTTTACATTGTTAAATAATCTTTCCAAGTAGTACGCGAGGTGAGAAGTTTTTTGAGAACATTCTCACCTCTTATAGTATAATTTTACTTACAAATTGGAATAATCAGGTCTGTGAATTTGGCACCACAACATTATAAAAATGATGCAAAAATTTGTGAGAAGGTTGCCTATCGTTATTGCCCATGAAATAACTTTTTTGTCCACCCTTTGTTTTCAAAATATATCAAAAAGTATTTTCGCGGGCCAACTTCCAAACAAAAGTAAACATTTTGATAGTTTAATTCCATAGAATAATATCATTTCGTTTGCACACGTTTGACAATAAATTATTTTAAAAAAAAACATATTTAAATAAATAAAAAAAAATAAATAGTTACAGAAATGAAATATGAAAAGTGCATTAGTTATTCATCATTTTGTGAATGTTTGCCTATTTTTTAGTTTTTCCAATTTGCATGCTTCAAATTCAAATTAAAAAAGTATCGGATGATAATTTCACAGGGCCGTGAAGTTGGCACCACATTGCTAAAATGATACAAAAATTTGTAGGAGGAATGCCCATGGTTTGCCCATGTTTTCCCATCAATTGGTTTTTTAAATAAAAAAAAATAGTAATTAAATTAATAAAAAAAAATACAAAAACTGCATTTGTTATTCATGTTTTACCCATGTTTGCTCACTTTTGTATTTCCAATTTGTATACCGTTTTTAGAAATAAATTCAAATTAAAAAGGATCGAATGACAATTTCACTACGAGTGCTTTTATACATCTATATAAAAGATAAGCAACCAATGTAACAATAAAAAAATAATTATAAGTCTGTTAGAAATGTATTCTGAGGATTGTCCATTTTTTTTTAAAATTCAGAGTTCAACGTGAGTTTGACAATTTAATTAAAAGTGATTGAAAAAGTGTTTATTGGATATTAAAAAATTGGGAAATATCGAATTGATGAAAAAGTAATTGCAAGTCAGATTAAATTATATTCTGAGTATGGCCCATCTTTTTAAAAATCGAACGTTAATAGGGAAGACTAAAAATGCGATAATATTCCATTTGGATGTATTTGTTTACAATAAAAAAATCTGATATGTCCAACACATGACTTTCTTATCTAGTTATTATAGGCTTTTCTGGTTATTTTGTACAACCTATTGCAGCACCTCTATAAATGTTTAGAGGATAAACTAAATATATACATTTTCCACATACATCTACCTCGAAACATTTTTCTATAGATATTCATTGAAAACGAAAATAATGAAAAATTTAAATTTAGCACTTTTTCTTCAATTTTTCCATTACGGTCCATTTTAGAAAAATCATGTATGAACAAAAATTATAGAGATCGATATCGCAAACAACTTTTAGTTTAACAATTTTCTTAAAAATCAGAATTTTGCACAATTTGTCAAATTTCTCGAATACGGACCATTTCATGAAAATTTGACGTAAGGCAAAAATTATAGATAATATTAGAAGTAACTTTTATTTGAACAATTTTCTTCTCCAAACATAAATAACAGATATATTCCATAAAATATAGAAACGGCCCCCACATAAAGTACCCCCCAGATGTTCCGACTTTGTCCAAAATCTAATCGTTTCACGTCAGGTCGAAATAAAACTTAAGTTTAAAATTTAATGTTTTTTTCTTTATCCATTTTTGAGTTTTCTTCAAAATTCGAAATTTACACATTTTCTCAAATATCTCGAATACGGTCCATTTTAAAAAAATAATGTAAAAAATATAGAGAATTATATTACAAACAACTTTTATTTGATTAATTTTTATAAAAAATTATTTTTTTTTACATTTTGTTAAATTTCTCGAATACGGACCATTTTAAGAAAATTTTATATACAACAAAAATTATAGATAATAATATTAGAAGTAACTTTTGTTTACACACACACACACACACACACACACACACACACACACACACACACACACACACACACACACACACACACACACACACACACACACACACACACACACACACACACACACACACACACACACACACACACACACACACACACACACACACACACACACACACACACACACACACACACACACACACACACACACACACACACACACACACACACACACACACACACACACACACACACACACACACACACACACACACACACACACACACACACACACACACACACACACACACACACACACACACACACACACACACACACACACACACACACACACACACACACACACACACACACACACACACACACACACACACACACACACACACACACACACACACACACACACACACACACACACACACACACACACACACACACACACACACACACACACACACACACACACACACACACACACACACACACACACACACACACACACACACACACACACACACACACACACACACACACACACACACACACACACACACACACACACACACACACACACACACACACACACACACACACACACACACACACACACACACACACACACACACACACACACACACACACACACACACACACACACACACACACACACACACACACACACACACACACACACACACACACACACACACACACACACACACACACACACACACACACACACACACACACACACACACACACACACACACACACACACACACACACACACACACACACACACACACACACACACACACACACACACACACACACACACACACACACACACACACACACACACACACACACACACACACACACACACACACACACACACACACACACACACACACACACACACACACACACACACACACACACACACACACACACACACACACACACACACACACACACACACACACACACACACACACACACACACACACACACACACACACACACACACACACACACACACACACACACACACACACACACACACACACACACACACACACACACACACACACACACACACACACACACACACACACACACACACACACACACACACACACACACACACACACACACACACACACACACACACACACACACACACACACACACACACACACACACACACACACACACACACACACACACACACACACACACACACACACACACACACACACACACACACACACACACACACACACACACACACACACACACACACACACACACACACACACACACACACACACACACACACACACACACACACACACACACACACACACACACACACACACACACACACACACACACACACACACACACACACACACACACACACACACACACACACACACACACACACACACACACACACACACACACACACACACACACACACACACACACACACACACACACACACACACACACACACACACACACACACACACACACACACACACACACACACACACACACACACACACACACACACACACACACACACACACACACACACACACACACACACACACACACACACACACACACACACACACACACACACACACACACACACACACACACACACACACACACACACACACACACACACACACACACACACACACACACACACACACACACACACACACACACACACACACACACACACACACACACACACACACACACACACACACACACACACACACACACACACACACACACACACACACACACACACACACACACACACACACACACACACACACACACACACACACACACACACACACACACACACACACACACACACACACACACACACACACACACACACACACACACACACACACACACACACACACACACACACACACA
Source organism: Psylliodes chrysocephalus (assembly GCA_927349885.1). NCBI lineage: Eukaryota > Metazoa > Arthropoda > Insecta > Coleoptera > Chrysomelidae > Psylliodes > Psylliodes chrysocephalus. The sequence goes on along the minus strand of OV651815.1, from coordinate 57,106,220 downwards.
CACACACACACACACACACACACACACACACACACACACACACACACACACACACACACACACACACACACACACACACACACACACACACACACACACACACACACACACACACACACACACACACACACACACACACACACACACACACACACACACACACACACACACACACACACACACACACACACACACACACACACACACACACACACACACACACACACACACACACACACACACACACACACACACACACACACACACACACACACACACACACACACACACACACACACACACACACACACACACACACACACACACACACACACACACACACACACACACACACACACACACACACACACACACACACACACACACACACACACACACACACACACACACACACACACACACACACACACACACACACACACACACACACACACACACACACACACACACACACACACACACACACACACACACACACACACACACACACACACACACACACACACACACACACACACACACACACACACACACACACACACACACACACACACACACACACACACACACACACACACACACACACACACACACACACACACACACACACACACACACACACACACACACACACACACACACACACACACACACACACACACACACACACACACACACACACACACACACACACACACACACACACACACACACACACACACACACACACACACACACACACACACACACACACACAAATCCGTCGAAAACTCGAGGTCGAAAAAATCATGATTCCTATACTTTCGTATGGAACGGCGGAGGAGTGCTGATTAGTCATAGGGGTAGAATCTTCGCGAGTCACTAGCATTTACCAGTAGCGGAGTTGGACTAATATAAATAGCCGACGTATCAGCGCCGAGTTTAGTGTAATATAGAACATTGTATTGAAAAGTTAAAGTGTAAGAAATAAATTAGAATTGTTAGTTAGTGTCTAAATATTATATATAATTTTAAATAAATACATTTAAATGTACTATTGTCTCAGTTTTAGCCACCCTATTGTCCTTTGATTTTTAATTCTCAGAATACATTTTTTAGTAATCTTCAATTAATTTTTCATTAAATCCTTTCTTTCCATTTTTAATATTCAATAAACACGTTTTAAAATTACTTTTAAACAAAATGTCAAATTCCCGTTGGACTTAATAAATGGCCAATCCTCAGAATACATTCCTTAGAGATTTACAATTATTTTGGCATCATGTCATTGTTAGCCCATTTTTAAATTATAAATCGATACCTTTTTGTGACATTTATTCAAATGGCACTTACGATAGTCTGGCAAAAAAGTATCGAAATAAACACACTTCTTATAATATTCTCTATAATTTATGTCCTATACAATTTTTTTTAAAATGGTCCGTATTCAAGAAATTTTACAAAATGTAAAAAATTAAAATTTTTAAGAAATTTGTTCAAATAAAAGTTGTTCGTTATATTATTTTCTAAGGTAAGTGAATACAATATCGCCATGCTAAGCTTATAATGTTTTTATAAAAAAGTACTGTACATTAAAAAAAATTTTTTCGGGGTAGAAATATTATTGATACATCGTACTAATAATTTAAAATAGTAAAAGAGGTTACGGCAAGTTTTTGCATTTTGCGAATATTTTTTTAAAACATTGCACATTGGCGATATTGTCTCAGGGGGGTTAGCAATAACGCCACATAATATTATTCGTACAAAATGTTGTTTTTATCGGAAATTTTACAAGGAAAGTCAGTTTTTCTAAATTAACGTTTATTCAAATAAAAAGATAACATAATAAACAGTAATAAACAAGCAAAAAATTTTAGAAACAATATGGACAAATGTAACCCTCAAATTTATTCTTCTTGGTTAGTCCCAAGCAGTTGTCGTGTAAATAGCTGTTGCAAAACACGCAAAGACGCATGTCTGCGATTCTGTCTATTTTGCATGCTTTGCAATACCAACTTTCTTTACTGGTCGCTTTCTTCGGGCCGAAGGACTTTTTCCCTGGTGCAAGTTTCTTAGATTTGGGAGTAGAAGTGTTGACAGTTAGATCAGACTTGGCGAAAAGGTGTTTGGGAACAACTTGTGCTCTGGAATTGATTACTGGTTTTCTTGGCCTGGTGTCATAATATTTGTATCATTTCAGGTGTGGTAAGCATATCAGAAAATGATGTGTGTTGGTTTTCTTAACTCTCTTCGTCCTGTTCGTCTTCTTTGGCGTCACTATCTGTATTATCGTCATAAGCATTCGGACGGCAGGGATTCACTCTCTTCAGAATCACTTATGTCACGTAACTGAATTTGTTGACGTTTTTAAACAGCTGTCGAGATATCTGGAAGTGATGTACGTGAAATAATGGGACGACTGTTGGAAGGACCTGGAGGGGGTGTCATGACAGTATGTTGCGTAGGCGGTTGTTGGCTAGGATTTTCCTGTTCAGTTACACTGCTTGGAGCATATGCTTCGGGTGGTATAATGTCCGGATTGAACGGATAAATTCCAGTTGCTGCGAAAACAGATTTAATGTATGATGGTGTCATACATTTGTCCCAAACTACAGAAAAAATGTTTCCAAAACGTTGTTTTGTTATAGCACGATCCCTATGTGATTACCAGTATTTAAAAACTTCATCATCCCAATAGTGTTCAAATGAGCGAAACACAGACCTATCCATAGGCTGTAGTTCGGGCGTTATTTTGCTTAACAAGCAATATAATACTATACCCAACTCTTCTGCGACCGTGAGAATAGAATAATCCAGATGACACTTAGCACCATCGAAAATTTAAAGCGATTGACCAGCAACTTTGTATTTGGTAAAATAATGCAGCCATTGTTTAAAAGCATCAATGGTCTTACTACCTTTCGGAGTCATTAACACCATACTAGACGCCGGAAGTGTATCTGCCCATTCAGGCTTCATCCTTTTTCCTTTAAATAAAATTTGCCACAAGGTGCACTCGCTTTGCTCCTTTTTTTTGCAAGGTCTGTTTGTTGGTGATGTAATGCTAACCGACAGCCTTTCTCGTCCATGTTGTAGATATGCCCAGGCTTATCCATGATGTCCATGTTAGCAAGAATTTCGCCCAATTTTTCAAAATGGTCACTTACTATAAACCTATTTAGTTTCTGAGCTCTCGCGGAGTTCATGCTTTGAGCTTTCCGATTCCTAATATTCGGATACCTGTTGAGAAAACCTTTTAGCCAGTATCGGCCTGCCAATTTTGTAACTTTATTGAACGTATTTTGAATTTGGTTGGTCTCACAAAAATTGAACACGCATCGCCGTAAAACTTTCGAAGTTAAGGGATAGCCTACTTCCGCCAAACGAATTATTCTTCCACACCAAATCTTCCTGTTGTTCTAAATTAATAACTGATTTGCGACTTATAGCAGATTTTGTTGTTTGATGGTTACGTAAGTAGTCTCTCAGGGTCTTACGAGGAACCAAAAATTCCTTACTTGCTGAATTCACAGACACGCCATTTCCAACAACTGCACGCTACATATTTTCTTCCGATCATTTCCCTCTGATACCTCGGTTTCTTGCTTTATTCATGACGATTCTGTAAAATAATGAAAGATTCTTTAGTAGAAATTCAAGAAAACATGAAAAATATTCATATCTGGCAATATCGCTATTGGCGATATTGCTACGCGGTCATTTTGGCGATATTACAAACACGCGCACATTTCTATTGTTTCTTGCTTACTTCGGGAAAAAATAGACGATTTTTAAATGTCTACCATTAGTTGATAGCTCATTCTTTACTAAAAACTACTGCTGATAAAAAAAGCACTTACCTGAACAATCTTTGAAATATCCAATAAATATCACGAGTAATCACTTACATCGGTGGTGGTAATGGCAAAGCAGTTTAGGTGGGAAACCAACTGCTAAACGAAAATGTGAGGTTATAATTCACCACAAATTAAAATTTAGATTGCTTTTACTATTGAGAAAGTACCCCCAAGCGCCATTTGTCTTTCAGAAACCAAACCTTCCAAGATATGAACCCTTGGCGTTATTGCCAGCTTGGCGATATTGTATTCACCTACCTTATAATTCTTGTTTCGAGTTAGATGAATGTGGAAAATGTATAATATTTAGTTTATTCTCTAAACATTTACAAAGGTGCTACAATAGGTTGTTACAAAATAACTGAAAACTGTAATAACTATATAGGAAAGTCATGTATTGGACACATCAGATTTTTATTTTAATAAATATCTAGTAGTTCTTAAATGGAAGGATTTGCCACCTTTTTCTGTAAGGTCTCTGTAGAGTGCTGCCTTATTATCGTACACATTTGCAGCTCTCTATATTCTCCAGAAGCATAATAAACTTAATATTCCCAGTGCCGTGCTTATAAATGCAATTTTATATTAGAAAATCTTTAAAACATTTTTGCTTTCGCAGAGGTCCGGTTTACTCTTAATCAAGTTGCCTTTGGAAAAATGTATACGCGAAGAGTAGGCCATAATTATTGTTAAAACGTCACAATTATCTTTAGTTTTAATAATTATTTGAAACGTGTGATTTTATTTTTGGTGAATTGATAGTTGTGAGTAATAAAAATAAAAGTAGTATTTATTTATTTATTTATTTATTTATTTATTTATTTATTTATTTATTTATTTATTTATTTATTTATTTATTTATTTATTTATTTATTTATTTATTTATTTATTTATTTATTTATTTATTTATTTATTTATTTATTTATTTATTTATTTATTTATTTATTTATTTATTTAATTTATTTATTTATTTATTTATTTATTTATTTATTTATTTATTTATTTATTTATTTATTTATTTATTTATTTATTTATTTATTTATTTATTTATTTATTTATACATTGTTCAACAGGTTAAACCCAATTACAGAACAGGAGTACATTTGAAAGAAAACAGTTTAACAAAAGGCATATAGATAATTAATCTAAAATTACAGTAAATAAATTCAAAATTATTTTAAACAATGTGTTTTTATGTTTTTAACACTGCAATTAAATATATCCAACTGTTCACTAATATTATTATAATTATTACACATGTTATATACAGGTGAAAACTTCAGAACGTTTGTCCGAGGAGTCGCTATGTAAAATGATTCAGTGTTTCGAGAGGTTGCGCGTGGGATTCTAAAATTAAGCATATGTAAAAGAGCTTCACAATTGATTTTAAAATTAACAACTTTGTAGAGGGTAATTATGGAGAAGTACTTTCGTCTTACGTCGAGACTTGTCAATCTGTGTCTAGTCAGTAAAGCATTTTGAGTAATACCAATCGGTGGATAAATTTGGTCTGCCCGAAAACTTAAGTATTTGAGGAAACGCCTTTGTGTGGACTCTATCCGACAAATGTGTATTGGATAATAAGGATCCCAAATAAACGAGGCATATTCGAGTTTAGATCGAATAAATGAGAAATACAATGATTTAATAGTATCTGTGTTTTTAAAATCACGGCCCACTCGTACTATGAATCCATACATACGATTTGCAGCTGTTGAGATGTTATCTATGTGGTATTTAAACGACAATACTGGGTCAAATGTAACCCCTAAATCCATAAAATTGTTGGGTTTAGAAAGCAAACGTCCATCAAGGACATAATCGAATTTAATTGGATGCGCTTTTAATGTGTATGACATTACGTTACATTTGACGGGATTCAGTGTAAGACCATTTTTGTTGCATCATTCAACAACTTTGTTCAAATTTTCCGACAACTGTTCACAGTCAGAAATATTTTCAATAGCTGAATATATTTTTAAGTCATCAGCATACAGCAAATAATCAACATTTATAGCGTCACCAATGTCGTTGATAAAAATATTAAATAACAGCGGACCCAAATTTGAACCTTGCGGTATACCAGAGGTGGCGCAATATTTGTTAGACTTGAATCCATTTAATTGAACATATTGTGTTCTTTGAGAGAGATACGATTGAAAAAGTGTGATCAAACTATTAGAAAGACCAAATGCGCAGAGTTTCTGTATCATAATATTATGATCAAGTCATATCCGTATAGATGACGTCAGTTTGGACCCGATTATCAATATTTTCAGCTATTTGCTGTGTGATCACAGAAAGATTTGTTACTGTGGAACGCCCTTTAACAAAACCATGTTGCTGAGCTGAGATTGCATTACAAACATGTTGATAAATACTACGTTCCAGTATTCGAGAGAAGAGAGAATAAAAATGATTTTAATACTTGAAAATTGTTTATTGACGTCTAAAATTTATACATCACGATTTCTCTTCCAAGATGATCCCAGGAAATATGTTTTTAAAGACTTTTAAGAAGATTTCGTGAAACTGGTACTGTTGCTTATGAAAAGTGTATCATAAATAAGCCCACAACAAATGACGAAACTATCCGTCATCGAAAATCCTAACACAAGCACAAGAATTGTGGCAAAGCAGTTAGATTTAAGCCAAAAAAGTTTTCATTTTTATCGTCCATTTAAAATTCAGACGCACCAAAATTTGTAAGAATGAATTTTTAATCTCGATGAGCGTGGCTCGCCCTGTATTGTTATGAGTTTTAAGTCAAATAATAGATTTTTCCAAGTTGTAAATCGGAATAATTAATTTTTTTGATTTCTAATTCGGAAAAATAAAAAATATATATTTTGGTTCTTCTGCGCTTCCATAGATTTGTGTATTATATTTTTTCTTTTTTAGTTGCAGCAAGAGATCTTTCGAAATACAACTGTCTTATAGTGTTCTTTTTATCCCACGGTGAAGAATTCAACCAAATTCACACCAATGATGACCTAATTCGTGCAGATCAATTTTGGACCGAATTTAAAAACAACAAAGGTCTTGCAAATAAACCCAAAATGTTTGTATTTCAGGTAATAGAGAACAATTTTATCTGTAGCTTAAAATATGGCCCCTTCTATGGCCTTTTAGATTGTTAGGTGGTTGTTTAAATCCACAATTTTTAATTTTTATAATAATATTTCATAGTTTTCACAAAAACTCTAATAGCATTACTTACTTCTATATCTTCATCGATTTTATCATTTTCTTACATGATTCAACTACTCAACATACATTTTTTCTACGGCTATAATGCAAAACTACACTCTAATAATACAAAGTAGTAATTTCCTAATTATTTTTATCTTACAATATGCGTGCCATTTTAGTTTTATAAATTATAGGGTGTTATAACCACAGAAAAAGTATAGTGTTCAACTTACAAGGAATGCTCAATTCCTATTCGTATGACTTATAGCGTGAGCCTCAGGAAATAAGTACTTTTCCTTGCTTGTTAAAGAATAAACTATCGTAGCAGCTGATTCGAAGTATACAGGGTGAGGCACCGAAAACTAAACAGATCGCATATCTTGAAGACATATTTTTTTTAAAGAAAATGCAAAAAGAGGTTTATTTTTATTTCAAAGGGGACATCTTTCGATCATATCCTCAACTATCCTACATCCATTCCCACCCCTGTCACTATTACCAATGAAATTGAAATAGGGAAAGTACTAAGTGTGACACATCATTGAAAAGGTAATTTTATAAGGAATTTGACTGTGTGACATGTGACAGTTCAAATAAGCGTATTGTCATGTGAAAGCCAAATTTAAAAATTTAATGCATAATTACCTTTGGAATAAAATTGAACTTACTACGCCTATGTTTTCGTAAAATAAATAAAGGTTTTTATTTCCATAACTACTAGGTCTGTTTTTTAGGGTTTGTTCCAACACAATAGCAAATCGGTTTGCGTACTGTCGGGATTCTGCGCAGTCTAGATTTGGTGTTCCAACAAACTTCGGACTCAAAACTGTACAAAAACCTAGTGTTCCAACACACCCAAACCTAATCACAAACCAGTTTCTGTACTGTCAAATCAGTTCCTGGGTGTGAATATGAACGAATTGTCAAGATATGCGCAAAACGAAAGTGAGCTCGTAAATAAACCACCACCAACTCTAAAAATCAAATAATTAAAATTTATAAATCTTTTCATGAGTTTTATAATTTTTTTACTTCCCAATTCAAAATTTTACATTTGTTAAATTTGCTTTTACTTTGACGTTATTAACAGAGTGTGTCTGACAACATAAAAATGTGTTCCAACACATCCAAGTTCCGAATCGCGTCCCAATCCTCGACAGGTCGTGGACAGGTCGTCGACTATCAGTCGTCGACAATAAGTTGTGGACTGGTTTATGTATGGTCCCAAAATTGTTGTTGGAACAAACCTTGTTTGGCGTCATTGATACTGCAAGCACAGTTTATAGCTAAAGAATCAGTTCGATCAGTCTGTGTCGGCACTTTTGATCTCAATGTTCCAGTTTATACATTGCGCAACTCGGATTTGTATCTCTGGCGCATACAGAATCAAATCATAATAGTCCAAGAGCCCACTGCAAATTTTTACCGCCATCTGATAATAAAATAAAATATACTCCAAAAGCTTGTAAAAACATTGTACTTTGCCAAATGGCAACTGTGCGAATCCCAATCCTGAGCAATGTTGTTAAAAAAAAAAAAAATATTAAAAAAGTTTTCCAAATAATAACATATTCAAATATATCTTAATATATATCGTTAACGGGAAACATTTTCTCCCTCTTAACATCGGACAAAAACATCTACACACGATTAGTAAGTAAAAATCATTAAAAATATGAACCAATTTTTGCTGATTTAAAAATTTATTTGTATGCCTATTGTTATGATTCATTTTTACAGGTTGCCATAGACACTACAAAAAAACTGCTATGAATTTGGTATATAAGAGTTGTCTAACAAGAGTTTATAATTATTATTGACTATCTCTGCAAATGGTTTATACAATGCCATCCTTTTTCCTTTCACACATACACTTGGTTTAAAAGGTAGGTAAAAATGTTAATAATTCAGGTTTAAAAGCTAGGTTCCAATGAATTAGGATTGTAATTTTCAGGGAAAACACAATTATCGCTGTAAGTCTTATGTGATTTTTTGGATATAAATTTTTTTTTAACCAATTTACTCAGAATAGAGATTGGCACAGGTGCAATTTGGTAAAGTACAATATTGTTACATGTCTTTGGAGCATATTTAATTTTGTTATCAGATGGCGGTCGTAATTTGCAGTAAGCTCTCTTTCTATAACCAATTAGACATTCCAACGACCTGTCAAACAAAATAGCTGCCAGTGAAAAGGTTTGGTATATCTAAGGGGGGTAGCGACATAGTTTTGCATCTTGAACGCTTTTTTTATTCGAAATAATAGTCACCAAGTCTGCCAATTTATGAAAGAATGTATAAGCGGTTTCTTACTTTTATTATTATTTTTATTGTGTTTGACATAAAATATTTAAATGTAATCCATTATTCATTATTTTACGTATTGTAAACAGAATACATCGTATGTCGCAACCCTTGGATATATCAAATCTTCCCACTGGCAGTTCATTTATTTGGAATGCCTAACCTAACCTAACCTAACCTAACCTCCTATATTTAAACAGCAGTCTTCTTCGCATCCAGAATGTGTATCCCTGAAGAGGATGTTATTTTGGAACATCCAATTGGTCCGAGTGAGCTAACTGATTCTTTAGCTATAAACTGTGCTGTAGCTCTATTAGCGAGTAAAACATAAAAATTGTTTTGGAACTTATTTCAAAATTTCGACAAACAGGATCCGTTCAAAATAAAAAACGGCAGATTCAAAATCCAGTAAGAAACGAAGCCGTAGAGGTACCCGTTTTAAGACAAGTTGTTGCAGATCCAACTCTTAGTACAAGGAAGCTTGCAGAATTATCTGGAGTAAGTGACCGTATCGTCAGGAGAATTTTGAAAGCTAACAAATTCCATATCTATAAAATTTATTTAGTTCAGGAACTTAACGAAGACTATTTTGATCGCCGCTTGCAATTTTGTGAAATCATGAGCGAGCATGCTATACAAGATGCACATTTTCTTTATAACATTTGTTTTTCAGATGAATGCAGTTTTTATGTTAACGGGACTGTCAAGCGACATAATTGTTGATACTGGTCAGATTCCAATCCAAGAGTATTTCATGAAACGCATACTCAACACCCAGAAAAGTTAAACGTTTGGGCTGGAATATTTGGCGATCGTATTGTTGGTCCATTATTTTTACCAGGTAATTTAACTGGGGATATGTATTTGAAATTACTCGAAAACACCGTTGATCCACTGTTAACAGACACAATAGAAAACGATAAGCGATACCTTGAAGATCACCTAATATTTCAACAGGACGGGGCTTCTCCACATTTTGCTGCAGCGGTTCGTCAGTACTTAAATGAAAACTTTCCTAGACATTGGATTGGACGAAGAGGATTTATTGAATGGCCCCCACGATCTCCTGATCTGTCCCCCTTAGATTACTTTTTATTTGGATATATGAAAAGTAAAATATACGCCACTCAGCCAGGTTCCTTAGAAGAGTTACGTGAACGTATTATTACCGAATGTCGTCAAATAACTCCAGAAATGCTCCAAAACGCCAGACAAAGATTTGAGAATAATTTATATTCGTGTATGGAAGTTAATGGACAACACTTTGAGCATTTACTTTGAAGTAATTTAGTTTTTAATTATGGGAGTTGTCCTAAATTTTTCAATTTAATTTTTATGTTCACTTTTCTATTACTTTTTTTATTTTTATTATGAATTGTCAATTAAATGAGTTTTATTTTCAAATTTGGTATTATTATTTAAAATACGGAAACTTTTTCCGCAAGATGGCGCCAAAATAAAAAGTTACGTAATAAACTGTCACACAGTCAAATTCCTTATAAAATTACCTTTTCAATGATGTGTCACACTTAGTACTTTCCCTATTTCAATTTCATTGGTAATAGCGACAGAGGGGTGGGGAGGGATGTAGGATAGTTGAGGATATGATCGAAAGATGTCCCCTTTGAAATAAAAATCGATCTTTTTGCATTTTCTCCAAAAAAATGTGTCTTCAAGATATGCGATCTGTTACGTTTTCGGTGCCTCACCCTGTATAGAAAGGTTCTACTTTTCGATTATGTTTCCAGTCAGAAAAACCGACGTTTTTTAACACATCGAATAAAAACAATTTTGTATTCTTTTAGGCATGCAAAGGAGACAATTATTCAACTACAGGTATTCAGAAGACACCAAGTTCTTCCACATCTTCAGTTATCGCTCCTTCACAAACATTTAATACCAATTTTTTGTATCCGGATTTACTAATCGTATATTCTTCAGTAGAGGGTAAGTAATGTTACATTGGTTCTTGGTATAGTTAATTTATTTTCAATACTTCTATTAACATTAACAAAATATAACGGCTATCATTAAAATTTTGGGAGGTCAAAATCATCGCCTTATATATCTCCCTTGATTTTCTCGAAACTTCCAGATATTTCTAAACACAGAATGATATTTCTAGACATTTGTACACTGTTATCTCTTCTTCTTTTATTCTTACTTTTACTTATAACAACCGCAGCATACTTTAGGGTGACGGGTAACATTGCACTTCTTTTATTCGTAAGTTTACCTATAACAGCCACATGTTACTGCAGGGTGCAGGGTAAAATTATGTCTTATACCTAGATACTAGATTTAATTTATTATAGAAATCAATGAGAGAAATAAGATGCCAAAGCAGCTAATTCATAAAACTATTTACACTTAACGACTTCACATTATCTTCTTTTAATTATTTCCCCCACTGATCATTATATCGGTTGTTTTTTCTTAGGCAGCATTTATAATCTAATAATATTATAATCTGAGTTTAGCGTCTAATAGTTCGCTTAGAAGGAAAAAACTTCAAATCATGCTATTTTTTACAATCAAAATAACTCAAAATGTGAGATGCAAAATCTTTGATCTAACCAAAATTAATATACCTACTTGGAATTATATTTTTTGGTTCTACTTTATCTAAAAGAAACTAAATTAAAGGGAAATAACTTTGATGTAAACTTACCATATAAATTGTGAAAAATTTACAACCGATCTGATTATGTTCTAATTTTAATAACATATATAAATAAAATTTTCACAACTATCAACATGTTCTAAATGGTAACGAAACATATATAAAAAACAATAAAATAAGTCCCCGAAACTGACACACTACAAATCCAACTATTAGATTTTTAAAGTACTTCTTCAGATAACGGTCTAGATTTGTTTGAAGCCAGCATGAACCGATTTTTCTATTACTTTCCCTTTCTCCTGGGTCTTTGATATGATTCGTCTATTTTAAATAGCAGCACGAAAATTGTTTAGAGTTTCTAGAAGGTTCCTTTAAACGAATTGTGTTAGTTGTAAGTCTAAAAATTACTATTCAATGTCTGTTTTCCCTAAATTTGGAGAAGTTTCACGTCGTTTCAAAGGTAAGTAAATAAAAAACATGGGTGGTACACATATATTGTGGAACATTATTAGTAATGTTTTATGCAGGTTTCCTACAAACTTTGAAGCGATGGAAATTTGGACTCAAAACCTAGAATTAGGAACGGTTGAAGTTGATAAAATTGAAATACCCAAAAATTGGACATGTTTCCTTTTCCAAATAAACGATTCAATTATAATTTGCACATACTGGATCATAAAATTCAAGTTGTTTCACCGACATTGCTCCAGAAGCTATAGAATAGGTTATTCAATTTATAAAAAAGACATCTATAAAAGTGCCTAAATTCAAAGAAAAAAAGTTATGCTAAAAATAGATAAATTTAAAATACCCATTTTTAGAAAATATATATGGCACTTATTATTTTGAAGATTATTAAAATATCTTAAATTCCAAAAACTTTAAAAACATGTTGAAAGTTTATTAATAAGAAGTTTGTTAATCTAAAACAAGTCATAGGGGGTTATTCTCTAACTTTCAGCCGAAAACGCATAGCAACAAAAGCACCAAGAGGACTTGGCAACAAAGTTCGATCACCAATACGACAAGCAGAGGATTATGGTATTCTCTAATGCTAGACGATTTTTCTATTCGAAAGTGATTTTAATTTTTGTCATAAGTCAAAAATATTAGCCTTATATGTCAAACCTGGGTTATCCATATATTTCTTTGAAAATTGACACTCCACGTACCAATTTTATTCAATTTTTTTTATTTATAATTACAACTTTTATGTTGTAATTTTTTTTTTTTTATTTATTTTATACTCGATTTTTATATTTAATTATTTTATTGTTTTTAAATTATTATATCCTTTGCATTAATTGTATTTTTATACATTTTTGGATAAACCTTTATTGAGTCATATACAAAACATTATTACACACAAGTTGTACATAGACAAATCTAACAGTTATAACCTTATTTTTAAATTATTTTCATATTCAATCAGGGCCGCCGAGAGCCAGGCCAGGCCCCAGGACAATGCTCTAGATCGGGCACTGTGCATGAGAAAAAAGCTCTTCAAACAAAAACTTTTCATCTTCTACTTGAATTGCTTTTTCTAAAAAAAAGCTCCTCAAGCAAAAACTTTTCTTCCTCTGCTTGAGTTGCGTTGCTTTTTCTAAAAAAAAAAACAGCTCCCCAACCAAAAACTTTCCCCTCTCGTCTTGTGTCGAATTTCTCATACAAAACAAACAATATCCAGTTGCCGGGCCCCCCTTATACCGCTGCCGGGCCTCTATTTGAGTCCGGGCCCCGGGAATTAGTCCCGGCTACCCCCCCCCCCCCTAGTCGGCCCTGTATTCAATAGACAGTTATTGCAAGTTCATTTAACGTCAGTCACTATTAGCGCTGCTATTATTTTGACATCTGAACATGCGCAGATCGTTTACGTTCGAGAACTGAGACTTTATTAAAGATTGTGATTTATTTAAAACTCAAATTTTAATATTTATAAGGTTTGTCCTTTATAAGCGATTATAAAGGTATGGATTATTTGTACTGAAAAGAACCGTTTCGACCGAAGAATTTGGTCAGAACCGAACCGAAATATTTTTAAAAGAACCGGACCCAAAATGTTTAGTTTAGAACCCGAACCGAACCGGAACCGTTAAATTCATTTCGGTCCGGGTCCCTGATAAGGACAAGGACTCTAATGTCAAAACTTCAGGTTTGCAATAAGTCTTATTTTAGCATGGAATGTATGCGTCTTATTACTTTATCATTATTAGTGGCTGACGTTATAGAAATTTGCAATAGCTCTCTATTAAGTCCATAATTAGTAATATTTTATTCAGGAAAAATACATTAAGTGACTAATGGATTTTTCACCAAATCTGACTTAGTGTGTTTTGCTAGTAAACAGACGAAATTTATGTGATTTAAATGTATGAGGAGGTTTTTCAGACATAATGCATACAATCTAGAAATGAACTGGCTAGATACTAGCGTCAAATTTACTTACCAGAAGTTACTTGGCCTCGGCCGTACATTTCTGATTCGGCCAAAAAGATCAACTCTATACTTATAGCCTTTGGTACACAAATATCTATTTTATTTCTATAAATGACATTTGTGTGAAAAATGTATTTCTCATTTATAAAATTGTTATTAATGATAAGAAGTTCTTTTAGTTTATTAAAACAAAAATAAAACCTGAATATGTTGCTAGATTTCGGACGTTTTTATGGAAAATGTTGATATTACTATTTTACTAATAAAGCTACAGTTACTTTATCTTAGCATTTTACTAAACTTTAAATATATTATCTGAATGAAATAAATGCCGCTAGTCAAGGTTTTAAGGCCTCGTCACTTCAACCTTTTTATGCTTTGTAAATAGATCTATTGTTTCTATTAGGCTTAACAGTCTCCATTAGATTCTTCTTGGAAAAATGTTACATAAAAGTAAGTTTTAACAAATTTATAGATTGGTCTATCTATTACAAATTACTTTCAAAGCATATAGTACGTTTATTCTTAGAGTAAGAAATGATAAAATCTATTACATATCAATTTTTTTGAGATAGAGACATTCTATATAATATTTTTCCTATATTTTTAAAAGTAAGTGTAACTCTGTCCTAATTCCTCTTTTTTGACATCCCCGTATATGGTAAAAAATTTGAAATTTATCACTTCAAGTGGTAAGAATATCACCTTCAGGTATATAACGGGATTAAATTGGATTTTTTGTATTGTTGAGTTTCAGAAATATTAATTTTTCCTGATTTTAAAATAAGTACATGAAATTATAAAAACGGACCTGCAAAAACACTTTGTGCACAATCTCAGCAGTAGTCCTGTGACGTAATGCGCGAATTCAATTTGGCTTAGTTTTGTCAATAGGGATTGTTGTTCCATTTTAAATATACAGTTTACTGGTATCTACCTATAAACAATATTAGCAGTGTAATAATTTGAAACCTAATTTTATTTTATAAATATCGTTTATTACATTTGAATAAAACATAGAATTTATTTTTTGTAAAATAACATTTTATGTTTAAGTTGCATTTTTCTTTAAATTTGTCAATGATAAAATATTTATAAAACAATAATAATAATAATAAATCGTCTTTATTATTTTCAAATAAACAGTAAACAATTATAAATTACAATATTTATATTCTTTGGCGTAAAATGCGTAAATGAAAATAAAGGGCGAAGTCTAGATAATCCTGTATTATTTGTAAGTACCTAAAATTACTCGAAATACAATCAATAAAAATTATAAAAAAATATATATTATTATTTATATGAAAATATAAAAATATGTGCAAAAGTTTAACCTAACCTAACAATATGGAGCAGAGCAGTTGTACAACAGAAGTCTTTGCGAAAGCCCGATTGAACAGTGGGTAATAACGAGTGTTGATGTAGGTAATCTTTTATCTGACTTTCTATGGCCTTTTCTAATATTTTTGATAAAGTAGGCAAAATACTTATTGGACGTAAATCTTTAAAACTTACTGGGCTTTGCTTTTTTGACAGAACCTGCTCTCCTCCACATTACAGGATAGACATTTTCAGTAATACAGAAATTTAGTATATGGGTAATATAGGGTACTATATGAGGGCAGCAAATTTTAATCAGTTTTATATTCAATCAATCACTCCACTTGGCATTAGTTTTAATATCACAGATCGTCTTAAAAACGAAAAGGTCATTAACTTCTCTAAAATTAAAATTAAAATCAATAATTTTATTATTTTTGTAAAAATTTCTGACCTCTTCAGGTGGTTCGATTATTGGAATAGATTCAATAAAATAACGATTAATTTCATTTGGTTTCATTAGGTCTTCAAGTATATTTGGGTTTTTACTTGGAATAAACTTATTTGTTTTTAAAGTTCGCCACATCTCTGTAGAAGAACTATTATTAAATTGATGTAAAAAATAGGACCTTTTTCCCTTTTAATAGATTGACTAGTGAAATTGCGTAGTTCTCTGTAAGCCTGTAAATGAACATTAGATCTAGTTCGCATATACTTTCTTAGCGCCTTATCTCTTTCCGAAATCATTAATTTTATCGGATAAGTTAACCACTGAGCTTTACATTTAGTCACCCTCGATGTTGTAATGTTAATTAAATATGAAACTTTCTCGTCAACTGTTTCTTGATCAGAAATTCTGAAAAAGGAAGTATTGAAAAGATCACGCTGCAAAATATATTCGTCTAAAGGTTTAAAATTTCTATAGGTTACCATATACATAAAAGTTAAAACGGTTAAAGATGGAGGAATCTTGATTGCCTGCAAAACCAAGTCAGATAATGAAAATTTGAAGACTATTGTTCAAGAGAAAATGTCAAGCGGATACAGTATCAGAGAAATCGGTGGTATTCTTCAAAAAATACGTATCGTTGGCATGACCGTTAACTACTCAACAGAAGATCTTTATAATTATCTTGTTACATGTAACACAAACATTATTTCTGAAAATTCTGAAGTTAAAATTGTAAAAATCTTTCCAACTAAAAAAAAATCCTAATATATTTCAAGCTATTGTACAGGTAGATAAGTCAGTGTATGATCGGGCACTAAAAACAGGAAATTTATTTGTTGCTTATGACAGCTGCTTTGTGTATGATGCACTTGAAGTTTACAGGTGTTTCAAATGCAATGAGTTTAACCACTCTGCACAAAGATGCACTAAACTCGTATCTTGTCCAATTTGTGGTGAGGGTCACGACTTAAAAGACTGCAAATCTAAGGGTAAAAATTGCTCCAATTGCGTAAAATTAAAAAATCCAATTATAATGACTGATCATGCTGTATGGGATAGGGACAAGTGTTCGGCTTATATCGATACTCTGAATAAACTTAAATCTAACCTCGGACTGGAATAGCAACCACAGACTAATTTCCTACTGACCCCGGTAAACTCATTTCAGATCAAGTCAGATTCTAACGATAATGAAAACCAACTATCAATCCTTTATCAGAATACTCGCGGCCTTAGAACAAAAAAAACAGAAGTTTTTAACTCTGTTGTTCAAAGTAATTGTAAAATTTTTGCCTTAACTGAAACTTGGCTGGATTCGTCAATAATCAACTCGGAATTATTTAGTACAGAATTTAATTATTTTAGATCTGACAGAAATTTTTCAGTAAGCGATAAAACAAAGGGTGGTGGAGTGCTGATTGCGATCCATGAAGAATACGTCTCTACCATGATAAATCTTCAGGAATATTCTTTCCCTGTTTTCAACTTTGTAGACTGCCTTTTGATAAAAATTAAATTTAAGTTTACGCATATATATTTGTGCAATTTATATATACCACCAAAAACGCCTCGAGATGAATTCGAAAGCCTTTTTGAGTCACTGGAATCATTGAACTTTTTGTATGGTGGTAAAATTCTAATCCTTGGTGATTTTAATACCGCCGATTACGTTTTATCTCTTTCTATCACACAAACTAGCTATAAGCTAACTATTTTAAATAATTTCGTTGATGTCACAGATCTAACACAAAATAATTTTGTTTTCAATAAATTTAATAAACTTTTAGATTTGGTATTTTACAACGGCCGCTGTATTGTTGAGAAATCCTTAGATCCCTTAGTAACCGAAGATAACCATCATCCAGCTTTAGATATCAGTTGTGAATTAATGAAAAACCTGACAACAAAAATAACCTAGAATCTTCTTATACAAATTGTTATAATTTTCGTAAGGCAAATTTTCCACTTATGTATAATATGATATCAAATATTGACTGGACTTTTTTAGAAAGCTTTTATAGTGCCGATGATGCCTGTACATATTTTTATGGCAAGTTGTATAATGTGTTAGGTCGTTGCGTTCCCAATTATTCAGTGCATAATAAAAAAAACATATCCTCCTTGGTTTAATCCCAGTATCATTAAAAAATAAGAGAAAAATCAAAATTTTGGCGTCAATATAAAAAAGACAATGATATCAGGGCTTTCGAAAAATTTAAGCACATAAGAGCTGAAGTTATTGCAATTAAAACAGCACATGAAAATTATCTGTTAAAAGCAGAGAATGATATATCTATTAACTCTAACAAGTTTTGGGCCTACGTCAACAGTAGAAAAAGTTCTAGTAAAGTTGCTAATAACATGACCTATGAAAATAATACACTGGACAATCCTGCTAACATACTAAATAGTTTTGCTGATCTTTTTAGCAAGTCCTACGTTCATTCTAAAGTTTCCCATGTTGATGTGAATGAACTTCAATCAACTTGTTTAAATATTGACAGTTTTGACGAAAGCCAGGTACTTGGCGCATTAAAATCTATAAAACCTAAGCATACTACGGGACATGACCATATTCCTGCATTCATTTTGAAAGATTGTGCCCAAGTACTCGCTTATCCTCTGACAATCCTGATCAATATTTGCATCCGTTCCAGTACTATTCCGTCCATGTGGAAGAGCTCTAAAGTATGTCCGATTTTTAAAAATGGAAATCGAACTGACGTTAAGAACTACCGACCTATTTCTATTATTTGCAATTTTTGTAAAGTATTAGAAATATTACTGGAACGCAGTATTTGTCAACATACAGTGAGCACCATAAGTCTTACCCCCCCTATCTAACTCGTTACTGGAGTCTTGTTAGGAAAATCGCCGAGACAGGTTGATTTTTGATTTCTACAATGTACATTTTTGTATGAATAGTTTACCCTTAATTTCATCCCTTACTGGAAGGGAGCAACCCTTTCGAAAAATTTAAATGGCATGGGGTGGTGAGTGATAGCTCATTTGAAAGAGGGTTTTATTCTCTATTCAACTGTGTAAAAAAATTTGAAATTTGCTTCATTAATTCTCGACTAATTGTTGTTTCAGAATAACGGAAATTAACGTAGCGCACTTATCCTTAGAATTAAAATTCGGCCCTGCATGACTTCGGTTTTGGTTCAGACGTGAAGTAAGACTTTTTGCCATTAGAAGGTCACTGTTAGTCTAGTTGCTTTCCTATTTTGTGAGGTTTTGTTCTTTTTAAACATAAATAAATCAACATGTAATGATGCAAATTTCAAAATTTTTTTGCACGGTTGAATAGAGAATAAAACCCCCTTTCAAATGAGCTATCACTCACCACCCCATGCTATTTAAATTTTTCGAAAGGGTTTTTACCTTTCAGTAAGGGATGAAATTAAGGGTTAACTAATCATGCAAAAATGTACATTGTAGATATTAAAAATCGACCTGTCTCGGCGATTTTCCTAACAAGACCCCAGTAACGAGTTAGTTAGGGGGGTAAGACTTAAGATGCTCACTGTATAAGTAATGCGTTATCCACTCAACAACATGGATTTGTAAAAGGTCGATCAACAGTAACAAATCTCTCAGTCGTTACTCAGCATATAGCAGAAAATATCGATATACGTACTCAGACTGATGTTATTTATACAGATATGACTAAAGCATTTGACAGACTTGGAATTTTAGTAAAATTTTAGTAAAAAAACTGTCTGCTTTTGGACTCTCAGATAGTCTTATTGACTTACTAAAATCATATTTGTGTAACCGTTCACAATACGTTCAGCTCAATAGGTTCAAGTCTGTTAAGTACCTTGCCACATCGGGTGTTCCTCAAGGGTCGAATCTTGGCCCACTCTTATTTAATATTTTTATAAATGACATTGGTAGTGTAATTATTGTTAATTATCTACTGTATGCTGATGACATTAAAATTTATGCTTCCATAAATAGTATTGCTGACTGCGAACGACTTTCTGAAAATCTAAAACAAGTTAATGAATGGTGCCATAGAAATAATTTAAAATTGAACCCAGCGAAGTGCAATGTAATGTCGTACTCCTTAAAGTCAGATCCAACTTTTTACCAGTATATTGTTGACGAAATTCCCTTAAACAGACCAAAAAACTTCGCCGATTTAGGAGTCCCATTTGATTCAGCACTTTCTTTTACTGACCATGTCGATAGTACTGCATCCTCATCCAATCGTACATATGGATTCATAATCAGAAACAGTCGTGATTTTAAGAAAGTAGATACCATAAAATGTCTGTATTATGCTTTTGTTCGATCCAAGCTTGAATACGCGTCACTTATATGGAGTCCATTGTATCAAGTACACATTGGTCGTTTGGGAGGAATTGAGAGACGATTCCTAAATACTTAAGTTTTAGACATGATCTAGTTTATCCACCCATTGGCACCCCACACGACGCCGACGCCTTATTAAATAAACATGGATTTTCAAGTCTCGATATAAGGCGAAAATATTTTTCTGTAATTATGCTGCATAATGTCATAAGCAATCAAATAAACTGCGAATGTCTATTACATGTGCTTAATTTAAAAGTTTCACGTCTAGCCTCAAGATACACTGACTCATTTTACTTACCAACACCTCGTACTAATATTTTAATGAACTCACCGTTGTATAATATGTGTAATAATTATAATCAGATAAGTCAGGAATTGGATATATTCCACATTAGTATTCAGGATATCAAAAGGCATTATTTAGGATAACCATCATTGTACTTTATTTCCTGTAATATTTTTCATTTTTGTATGTTTCGTCTAAATATTTTTGTCATATGTTCCTATTCTGTGGGTATTACTTGTAAAATAGTGTATTTAATAAATAAATAAATAAATAAATATTAGGTGCGAACTGCTCAGTACTTACTCTAATTTTACAAAAAACTAAAGACTGATCAGAAATTGCATCATGTATTATTCCCTTTTCAACAGGAGCTCCTTCTTGAACTATCACGTAATCAAGAAGAGTAGCTAATGTTACTGTAATTCTTGTAGACTCGTCTATTAATTGAGAAAGATTAAGCGTTTCTAAAAGTGAATAAAATCTTGATACAGTTATGTTACTAAAATTCAACAAATATAAATTAAAATCCCCCATACATACTATCTCATCAAAAATTGGCAAAATAGAGGTAAGACTGTCTTCAAATTTATCTATAAAAGAAACAGTATTTTGCTCATGAGGCTTATAAATAACCCCCACTGCCAATACTTTTTTATTAACAACCAATGTTATCCACAGTTGTTCCCAAATACAGTTTTATCTACTAACCATTACCTCGTAGCGAAGTCCGTGTCTAATATACTTGCATAAACCCTTTCCCCTAGCATTTCTATCAGCTCTAAGTAAGTTATAATCTTCAATATTTTGCATGGTCACTAATAGAATCTTTTAACCAAGACTCGCAAATTAAAAATATATCAAAATTATTTTCTCTGATTATATCATTTACATCATGAACAGAAGGTGGTAAAGATCTAACATTTGCACAACCAATTTTTAAATATTTCATTTATACTATTAAATCTGTATTTGATATAAAATAAATACAGAACGCAAAATCAACTTTATTTACTAGCGATAAGAAATAAAATACCTGAGAGGTGCGACACAATTGCACATGTACTGCGAAAAATAATCTAAATAATTTAATTGTTTTAACCTGCAAAAATTAAAAAAAAAATTCAAAAAGTTTTAATTTATAACTATTCACATAACTAAATATAAATTGTGTTTCAACAAGAAAGCAAAAAACAATAGTTTGTATTAATTAAAAAGTTCAGTATCTTCCAATTCATTGATTTTGATAATTTGTTCTTTATCATTGAGTTTTAGAAAAATATTCCCTGACATTGTCCACACTTTTCCTCTTTTTCCCACCTTCTTAAGAGTTTCTTTTATTATATTTTGTTGTTCTTTAGACAAATATTCTCTAATTACAATTTTGGTTTGTTTTAAAAATCCTTTCGATTCTGATGAAAAAACTATTTGATACGCCCATGGAGATCACAGTTGTCAAAAGCTCGTAGATACTGGCTTCAAACTATGACTTCAAACAAAGCCTATGTTATACGGCACCCGTAACTTATCTATATTTCATTTGTTTATCTGAGGAAATGACGTAATTTAAGGTGGTTTCTGTCAGAAATTGACATTTAATAGAATGATTAGTGACTTGCTTTATTTTCTGCTTGCAATAACAAGTACCTAGCATACCTATATGAAATGGATTTATTTGTTATGCAATATATTTAATATAAATATTATTATTATTCTTTTAGGTAACTCATCATTCAGGAACTCCTTAACGGGGTCTTGGTTTATACAAGAGCTGTGTAAAAATTTTTCTGTTTACGGAAAAAGAGATGACGTCATCAGTTTGATAATACGAACTACAAAATGTGTATGTGGAAACTATTATCATTCTATCAACATTTCTGAAGAGCCTTATAAAATCAATAATGTGAATCAAAAGCAGATGCCCTTTTTTGTATCAACTCTAAAGAAGAAGTTTTATCTGAATAGGAACAAAGACAGAGATTTACTTATTAGAATAGCTGAAAGCAATAAAGAAATCTTGAAAAATTTGGAACAAATTAAAAAACAACAAAAAACACTATTGGATAGGTTAAAAATGAACTAGGTATTGCTCAAAAATAAGGAACAATACTATCGATCTTATAATATATTTATCCTTAGATCATTTTAGTTATTGTTTAATTTAATGTGTTAATAAGTTGTTAATTTTTATATTATAAAAGTACTTATACCTAATTCTGTTAAATTAATGATAATAATAATAATAATAATAATAATACTCTCCCTAATTCACCCCCTTACGAGTGAATTTCAACCCCTGAAGTCGACTGAACGACTTGTGTAGGGGAAGGGACGGCTATTATTATTATTTGCCGTGGCGCTCCGGGGCGACTTAAAGATGATTGATGGTGCCATTTGACTTACAGGTGAGGAAAACCCGGAAAACCTCACCCACCATCATAAAACCTCACCCACCATCATAAAACCTCACCCACCATCATGATATTACCTACATTATTTCTTATGTACATAATAAATAAAATTTTCCAAATAAAACATTACAAGTAACATTCAATAGGTTTATTTAAAAACAAAAAATCTCAGACCATAATCTAAGTATCCAATTACGTGTGACTATTTCTCCAACTGTTGCAGCAACGTTGGTATCGGTGAGGTATCTGCCTGTCTTTTTTTCATCAATCTATCAATGATGAACTAACAGCACTGTCTTTTAATTCAACGCTGCTGTAATCGATACAACACCAATCCATCAGTTTCAATGAATAGTTTTTCCAATCAGGCATTCTAAGCAAAATGGCTACCAGTGGGTTTTGGCAGGTTATGATATGGCAAAATTATGGCAACCCTGTAGGCCTGATGATTTGACAAAGTCAATGAAATAGATAGTTACATAGATTGATCATCCATATTTTTCGAAAATAAACAACATAAGCGTATGCCTTGATGCCTTGAAGTAAAAATGTAATTATTTTTTATACTATATTCGAAGGATAAATATTGGTTTGTAAACACATTTTTGCAAAATCGATTCTGATTAATGAGCACTTGCGAAGCAATATGGCCGCTCATAAACGACCCGCTTTGAGCAATCTATATATGTATCATTGACTCTGTCAATGACAACAGGCTCCACATACTTTGATTTTTATACGGAGAATGGTCGCACTCTCCGAGCAATTGTCGCACTGCGCAGGAGCGCGTTTAGAAACCCCGCACGGCGCGTCTGACCACATGCATTAGAATAGGGCCCAGACGCGCCGTGCGGGGTTTCTAAACGCACTCCAGCTTTCTGAGTGCCTTTTAAAAGGAGATAGAAAACTCCGCCATTTTGATGCCTTATTACGTGTTGCCTACATCTTGGCGCAATATTTTTAATAGGTTCATTTTAATCATCCGCTTCTGCTTCGGAATTCTCGGTTTTCTTGTTTTAATCTGACAGGTTAAAACGATTAAACCGACAATTCCGGAAGCAGAAGCGGATGATTAAAACGCACCTGAGATTTTGCTTGCTGCTGTCAGTGTCAGTGAATATTATTTTTGAAGTCACAGTTTATTGCTAAAGAATCAGTTAGCTCACTCGGGCCAGTTGAAAGTTCCAAAATAACATCTACTCCAGGGATACAAATTCAGGATACGCAGAAGACTGCTGTTTTATTATAGGCGGTTGTCATATATTGTATTATCCGAGTTGCACAGTGTATAAACTGAAACATTGATATCAAAAGTACCGACGCAGAGTGAGCGATCTGATTCTTTAGCTGTAAACTGGCATAGGAATCAAAATGGCCGCGCCCTATATTGGGCGTGTCGAACCTCTCTCTTGCACCGTATAGTAATCAAAGTATGTGGACAGGCGTGGGCAGATACTTTGATTTTCTTTTACTATACGGAGAATGGTCGCACTGCGCAGCTTTCTGAGTGCCTTTTAAAAGGAGATAGAAAACTCCGCCATTTTGAACCCTTATTACGTGTTGCCTACATCTTGGCGCAATATTTTTAATAGGTGCGTTTTAATCATCTTCTGCTTCGGAATTGTCGGTTTTCTTGTTTTAATCTGACAGGTGTTATTATAGGCGGTTGTCATATATTGTATTATCAGAGTTGCACAGTGTATAAACTGAAACATTGAGATCAAAATTGCCGACGCAGAGTGAGCGATCTGATTCTTTAGCTGTAAACTGTGTCACAGAGTTAAAAATGGCCGCGCCCTATGTTGGGCGTGTCGGACCTCTCTCTTGCCTCGTATCGTGGGACAGGCTCACAGATGTGACAAGTGACAGTTGGTTTGACAAAATTCGTGAGTATAAAGCCCGGTATGAAGACTAGAGATAAGGAGGCGAATCGGCAATGGTCAAATTTTAAATTTTTGTCCTTCTTTATGTAAAGTTCGCGAAATTGACTGTAGTTGGCATGTCTAATGACAACGCAGTCAATTTTCTATGTAAGTCAATGTAAAATAAAGTGATTTTTTAAAACATTGATGATAAGAATCAAAATAATGTGAAAAAAGTACCTGAGTACAAGTAACATGAGTGACAAAAAACATCAAAGCAAGATTTACGTCGTTTCAGATTGTAAAACAGGATAAAAATCAAATGCAAAACTAAAGAAAACACAAGAAGAAATGAATTCAATGCCTTTTTAAAGCTTTTAATGTAAGTAAAAAAAATAATGTATTTATATTTAAATATAATATTTATTGTGAACTAGTCACAATATGTATCTTACGAAGTGTAGTTATATATGCTGACTTACAAACAACAATAATTATGCATTAAATTTAACTTACTAGAAAAGAAAATGTATTTTTTATACAGTTTCAATGTTAGATAAAGAGTTGCTATTGTTATTATTTTTTTTTTTGACCCCAATTGAGTCATTGTAAATGTTTTTTATAGGATACTAAACGTTTAGAACAGTGGCAGCATATATATCGTTCCGTGCCGATAAAGCATTTTCTAGAGATGATGCTGTTCTATACTTTTTAGAAGATATTATTAAATATTATGAAAAATTCAAGGATGAGGTAATACCATGTACATTCCCAAATTTCCCTTTATACTTGTATTACAACAATAAAAAATCTGTTAACTGTGTTTTATTTTACTCTTAAAACTACCATATATTGGTTCAATTCAAAAAAAAAATTGCCACAAAATTGTACTTTCAGCAATTAAGAAACCTTTTCGAATTTGGTCATACATACCTAATTTGTATTTTATATAGAAAAAATTAAATAATTTATCAATTAAAACATGCAAGACTTATTTAGAAATAAATACAACAGTATGTTCTGTGCTTTATTTGGCTATAAATAAGTTAATTTTTATTATTTTGACAAAATTATTTATAATGTCCATAAGAAGCCATGTATTTTGAACACCGTATGTAGTACCAGCGCCCGTGCGGTTAATTATAGAAGCTCAATTAGCATGCGTTTTTTGTGACCGTATTTTGAGTATGCCGATTCGTCTCCTTATCTCTAGTCTTTATAGAGTTAAGAAATAGAAAAATTAATGTCAGTTATGTCTTGTATTTGAAAAAACTTATTGAAAGAAAATTAAATTCATTATAAAATTAGGATTTTTTTGTAAATAAATTAAGGTTTCAAAAATGGAAGAAAATCATATAAATTACAACATTCGTTAATCAATGTTCTTATGAGGTTTTAATAAAAGGTACGAATTATAATAGCCAAATATTAGTGTATACATTATTTATGAAAAGTTATTGAATGCCAAATTATTAATTTACATTCAAACATTAGAAAAACACATTTTTTTTAATAAACAATATTTCAGATCCATCCACTTAGTAAAGGTATGCAAAATTAGTGTTTAATAAGGAATATGTGAATAGTAATGATCTGTGTGAGATAAAGAAAATGAAAAATGTTATTGATCTGAAGATAAAATTATTATTAGAGAATAGTAGTCCGTGGAAAAACATTTCAAACCACCGAAATGCTCAAAAAAAAATTGTTGAACATAATTGCAATCGACTTAAACAAATTTAATTAAAAAGTTTCCGATTTAATGTGTCATAATAAATATATAAATTTATTGCATGCATATAAAATTAATAATAAAAATAATTTAAAAAAACCTACTCTAAAGTCGTGCTAATGTCATCATCACATCTTGACCAGAGGACCCCGCACTTTTTACATTGATTTTGAGTACTGAATTTTTTCAAATTTTACTGGCTTATTTTTCAGCTCTTTTTTACTAATAATACAGGGTGTGATAGAGCTACATAAACAACTAAGAATTACAAAAACGCATTTAACGAAAAACTTGGTATACCTAAAATATTGTAAAAGTCTTGAAATTAATTCAGTTTTGCTCGTATTATAGTCATAGCTCGCTTGAAATAACCAAATTCCGTTCTACTCCCACTTAAATGTAGAAATAATTCTACTAACTCTGACTTAAATGAATGACTGAGAAGCCATATTCTAATTAAAAAGCACATTCTGATTTTTATATACAGTACTAATGCCTACTTATCACTTTACTTATAAATATAATTCCATTTTTGTGGATGTAGTAGGTTTATTTTAGTTAATTTAAAACCTGATAAAAAACAGTTTTTATAGTATTACATTAATAAAAAAACTTCGTGATATGAATACTGATGGTATTTAATCCTGGCAATTTCTTATTGTTTAGCTATTCCATACCAATACATACTTTTTATTTCTTTGTTTATCAATCATAAGCTAAAAGGTTGGCGAGTGTTAGATTAACTAACAGCTAAATTATCATGATAGGGTTAACATGCCAGCGTTGTAATCTTTGCAATTTCAGACTATATGCTTTTTTACATTGTATAAAATTTAGTAAATTGTAAAAATTGTATAAATTTTTGATAGTAGGTAGTAGGAAACTTTCCATGTAGGGTGCCTTCGTTTTTTTGCCATATATTCGAGATTTGCGAATAATGTGAAACAGATGTTAATTATAGAGTACAAAGATATTCAAGTGAATCCCATTACTAAATATTGCTGTAGATACTACTGATTCAAGAGCTATAGACATGTGTGCTCATACTTTAAGTATTCTGTGGTACCTGGAATACACATGATTCGAACATTATATAACGCTGAAAGATGAGTCAGATTTTGATGGTGTTTAATTAGTTAATGTATGTTATAAAACAGGTTTATAAATATGCAGTTTCCTGTTTCTTTTATATTGATCTAACTTTTTGGGAAGTTTAAAAGTCTATGTAAAGAAACTGTTATTTTTGTATTAGATGTTATTTGTTTCACACCCTATATTATAAATAAATATTATCTAGTCTTTAATATAACAAATAAATGATCAGAAGTCATGTTCTAATTATGTTAATACATAAAAATGCACTTTATTTCTGTAATTAATATTCCATTTTTTTAACACTCTTTTTACAAAGTGAAAGTAAGCATTAACAAACTATTTACAAATGTAACACATTAAGAGCTACAAACTTGAGCCCCATATTGACCTAAAAAAGTAACATAATAAAATTTGAAAAAATTCTGTCAGTACCCAAAACCAATATAAAAAGTGCGGGTCCTTTATAGGGAATCACCCCTGAGGTACCCCCTTACTAACAAAAAAAATCATAGAAATCGGACAAGGTGGTAAAGAATTACCGCTAAACATAAATAAAAATGAAGAGTTTGAGGATTTTATAATGGACCCAATTATTAGATTTTGACAAAAAAAAAATCATTGAAATCGGACACCGTGTTAAAGAATTATCGCTGAACATACATAAAAAAATTACAACAAATTGAGGACCTCCTCCTTTTTAAAGTCGGTTAAAAAAAAGCAAAATACTACTGGTGAAAGAACAATAAGGTAGGAGCATTTTGAATTATTTGATAGAGTTTTAGGGAAAAAAGATTCTTCATATAACCCCCCAAATTAATTTAGGGTCAACTATAGAAGTAGTTTATGACAACATCCATAAAGCAGTTAATGAAATGACTAAAGCAGGCAGTAGCAGCCAACAAGAAGGAGAGACCTGAAAAAGAAAATCAGTAATATTGTAATTATACTACTTCTACTACTAATTTTTGTGGGTTTTTTGTTTTTGTATTTATTCTACTTCTACAACTAATTTTTTTGGGGTTTTGTTAGTACTTCTACTACTAATTTAGTAACGTCAGTCAAAAATTAATTTTGATAATGACAATTTTAAGTTTTAGAATGAGAAATAATATTAAAAAAATTGATGATAATGATGAAGATGAATTTGCTGGGACCCACAAGAAGTCAGTGAAATATCAAATGCAGCGAAATTAAACTTATTACCAAATAAATCAATAAAACAATATGAAATACATTATAATAGTTTTATTATTGTTTTGGTTTTTGAATGAACGTAGAAAAAATTAATAATTTATCTTCATTGTCGCTTTTTTTTAAATTTCTATTAATATATTTTAATGTATAATATACTCTTAATCTAAAATACAACTTAATAACGTAAATTAATAGAAAATTTGTACAATTAGAAGGGGCAATTTCATCAAATTTGCTCTCAAATAATGCTCTCAGTCGAGCAATAAATAAAATAAAATTATCATCAGGAATAAGCAAATTTCCAAATGGCCTAAGACTGTGAGATTCATATGCCTTAAAATAACAAAACAGTACTATTTTCAACATTTTGTACACTCTGAGCAAAGTTTATGATTTGTGATTGAGAGCGATATTTAAAAAAAAAACATAATTTATTTACTTATTTAATTCATTTCAATTTTTTTAAGTACGGATCTTATCAATGGTAACTACAATTTTTAAATACGATCCTGGTTTCTCCTCGCGAAGGCGTGTTTACCGGTGCGCCAGAGTAGCAGCGCTTACTTTCTCCTTCCACATGAAGTTGATCTTCTGTATGTACTCTGCTCTGTTGTCTTTTAAAACAGGAACTGCTGATAAAAGTATAAATGAACATTCTCGAATTTACAAATTTTATGAGTTAGTCTTAAGACGGTCGCTGTAACGATATAATAAATAAAAAGCTCTCTCGATCTGCCGCCGAAACACCTGAATTGAGAGCTTTTTAGGCCTTTCTTGTTAGCAGCTAGCCCCAGCAACCTCAGGAAATAAGTCACGAGTAAAGCAAAATATATTAAAGGCCAGGTATGGACGGACAGATAATGACTGGAACAACCGACGCAAAAGCAGCCATATGTAAGATATAAATAGACGTGGAATATAATATTTTTTTTTATTAAAAATAATATTGGTAGATAACATAATACATTTTCATTTTTTATGTATTGGTTTCCCCTTGTACTAGGAGGATGTAGCCCTACAGCCGATACAGACAAGCCGGCACTGGTTAACTACTTATTCCATAATAATTTCTCGACACTGTAAAGGATCTGAGCATGTTATATTTTAATTAACATGGTGAAATTCAAATATCAAAGTCATTAACTGTCAACAACAACTACTACTACATGCTGGCGCCAATTGAGCACTTTATTACCACCAGTTAAAAATGCATAGCGTTGCCGGACACGTCAATTATTGAGCATCAGGTCTAAACGGAGACCAGCCAACTGAGCACTTTAGATTAGCCAATTGAGCACTTTATTACCTCTGTTTGTTCATTAACAAACTAACAAATTTTATCTTATTAACCTAAAATAATTTTTAATATTTGTATATTATCGTTAGTGGGTCGTAGAAAAAATATACTGTACAACTCGAGTGGATTCTCCATATCGCACTTAGACGATTGAGCACTCCGTCTACGGCGTCGTGCTCAAATTTCGTTTTCGTGCGATATGGCCATCATATCCACTCTTGTTGCACAAAGTACTATTTTAGTCTTCGTATTTTTGTTTTATTTATCTTTTGTTATCGTGATTAAGAGCGGTATTTATGAAAAAAAAAATTATTTTCCTTATTTTATCTCAATTATTTTAAGTACGGGTCTCATCAATGGTAACTACAATTTTTAAATACGATCCTGATTTCTCCTCGAGAAGGCGTGTTTACCGGTTTCAGATTGTGTCAAAGAGACCCACGTCGAGTTGATTCTCTGTATGTACTCTGTGACAAGACAACAGTCTTTGAGTGTACTATTAAACTCCTAATTTCTCCTCTTTGTATTCTAGTAAAAATATAAATTTCTATTATATTATCTAATATTTTATATAAATTAAATGCCTTTCAAAAGTAGCGCCTTTATAGATTAGGCCACAAGCTGCTATACTATTTATACGATATGCGATACACTGTCGGCTATCGAACGTTTTCCAATATGTTTTGTTTATGCCCAAGTGTAAACTACGAAGAGTTAGCATTAGGCGAGCAGGAAACGAATATCAACGTAGCCAGTCGGCTGCGTGACTGATATATCTCGCCGTATTTCTGTTTACACTAATGCTAACTCTCTCTAGGTTTCGCTTCGACGCTAACAAACCATATTGAAAGATGTTCAATCTCAAATTTGTCAAACGTATCATAGATAAATAAAGGGCACCGTTCATCTTTACTGGCGGAATTCATAACAAAATCATAATTTATGAAATATGTCCAATGTATTTTAGTGTATTTGTTAATTTTATCAACTTCAACCGTTCCTAATTCTAGGTTTTGAATCCAAATTTTCATTGCTTTAAGGTTTGTTGGAAACCTTGTAATATTATTTGTTAATTGTGAACGGCCAAAGCAATGCGAGAATTATATTTGATTTTATGAAAAATAAAATAATTAAATGTAAATCTATTTAATTTTATATAATTTAGACTAGCTCATAGATATATTTATATCAAATTTATTACTTACCTTAATAAATCTTAATCCAATTAGAAACAAAACGAGCATATGAGACTTTAGTTTTCTCAATCGTGAATTCAGGCTTTTCTAAGAGAAACTTTTGGGGAATATTTATAGGGCATATGAGGGGCCAATAACTCTCTTTTTATTTTTAAAAAGCTAGTTGGGAATTATAAATTACAAAATAAACTGATTAACTCAAAGGTATATATCGGGTGTTCAAATTAAAGTGTTACAGCTAAATACCGCCTTTTATAAATAAAACGTTTCAGACGAAAGTTTTATAGTTTTGTGGGGAAAAAATTTTGGCTAAAATCGTTTTTTATAGCTAACCATAATATGAACAACTTTTTTTTCGCCCAGCAAAATTTTCAAGTAGATGTTACTCAAAAAGTAAAAGTCCAATAAAAAAAATATTTCCTTCAAAAGTTTCTTATTTTTTATGTACTTTAAGAATATGTAAACAAAAAATGGGGTTCCAATTTAAAAAAAACAAAGTCCACCTCGATATGGCCATATTATGGTCAGCTATGAAAAAATGATTTTAGCCCAAATATGTTTCCCCAAAAAACTATATAACTTTTGTCTGAAACTTTTTTTTCTAAAATGCATATTTAACTGTAACACTTTAATTTGAACACCCGGTATAATTTTAGGAAAAATATAATTATCGCACCAAGAAAGAGATTAAAAATAATATTTAAAAAGAATATATATATTTTTTTTTACAAATACCAAAATTATCCAATAAATTTTGTCCAAAAAATTTGAACATCGCAAAAGATATTTTTAGCAGTTGGCGTCTGCGATTTCACTAGCAATAAATAGGCAAAATACAACCTCACTCTCCTCGGTTGGCAGATACAGAAGTAGGAATCTGGACTTTGATCCTCTGTAAGTCAACTCAATGAGTATACTGATACTTTCCTTGACGTATTATGTTTACAACAAGGTTAAACTTTGGTAATTGGAAGTTGTAAGTTGGAAATCGGAAACCGAAAATCAGATATCGATCCTCAGACTGCCATACATTCGCTCTCTAAACAAAAAACTAATTCTGTTTTTCACGATGACTTTACAAGAAATATAAGTAAAATTTTCAAATAGTTATTTTAAAATTTCCAACAATTATTAAATTAATCAATAAATTTACTTTTTCATGATACTAAAATAAAAATTAATCGTATAAAATTCCAACAAGTATAGGAAACATAAAAACACATCGAATAATTCAAAATTGGTTTCCAAAACTCATAATTAAAAAAATTTAAAGATTATTTAGATTTTTCCAATGGTATTAAAAACCGCTTTATCGCACTCGAGGCACTTCACCGAAATGTTATTTCAAGACAACGATTGATGTAGAAAAAGAAAGCAGGAAATGAATTCAAACACGGCTTCGCCAGGTTTCCCCTTTTCAACAACGGTCACCGTACAATTATATTTTAAATAATTTTAATAGAAATTAAACTATATATACGGGCTCACTCTCATTTAAAATAACATTTTTAAAAGATGATTTTTAAAATGTTACAACCTAATAATATTCTACAATATACAGGGTGTTTCAGATTTAAACAGACACAGCTTAATGGGAGGTAGAGTACACTT
The DNA here is from genome assembly GCA_927349885.1 of Psylliodes chrysocephalus. NCBI lineage: Eukaryota > Metazoa > Arthropoda > Insecta > Coleoptera > Chrysomelidae > Psylliodes > Psylliodes chrysocephalus. The sequence continues at coordinate 57,073,027 of OV651815.1, read as the reverse complement.
ATCTGAATGCAAAACGCTCCCAGACTTAGCCTTTAATCTCACTCGTTTCTGAGATATAAGGTGTTTTATGATTTTTTGCCAAAACTAAAGTCGGCCATTTTGTTTGAACGGCTAGAGATATTTTGATAAAATTTTGTACAAAAGTTACACTCTCTTAGGTTTTTTTTTCTCCTGGGCTCGTCTGACTATTGTCTCCGAATAACACTGAAGCCTGGTGGCTTATTGTGTTTTACCCCATGTTAGTTCATAGCACCCACTCTGTCACCTTTGTACCTTGTACAAGACTCTCTTAGGTTAATCAAAGCCTTATTTAATTTAAAAAAAAAATTCCAGGACCGGACTCTCTTTTTTTATATTGCTCTTCTTAGCTAGAATATCACCCTGTATTTCGGATTTTAATAAATGTTACTGCACATTTAAATAGTACGTGGAAATAAAATATTTTTAAAACTCTACACAAATTAGGTACCATCTTCATTTATTTTTAATTACTGCACTTTTCAATAAGAAATTGAGTATCTTCACAGGACCGGACTCACTTTATTTGATAAAGAAACCCGGTCCTGTGTAGATGTTCAATTTCCTAATGGAAAATGCTGTAGTTAAAAAAAATAGATAATACCTAATTTGTGTAGAGTTTTAAAAGTACAGAGTAAAATATTTTTTTTTTATGTCATCGGCATCAACTGCTATGGTTATTATCATCTTGTTCTGTGTAGGCTTTGTTACTGTTTCCCAGCGCCACTTTAGGAACAGCACTGTTAATTAGAACTCAACAGTGAATGGTCGAGTGGGGAATCCTACCAAGGCATCAGAATTAAATTTAAATAATTAAATTAAATGAAAAAATCCCGGCCAACGGTGGGATTCGATCCTGAGACCTTCCGATCTCAAAGTCATGACTCTAACCACTGAGCCAACCCACCCCAAAGAGTAAAATATTTGATTTTAATATTGTAAATACTGACTAATAATATTCTAGTCGCCAATATAAAAATTTACTGTAAGAAAATCAAGAAGGTGCCATTAAATATTATTACAATATTTTATTTATTGATCCACGTACTATTTAAATATGCAGTAACATTTATTAAAATCCGATATACAGGGTGATATTCTAGCTAAGAAGAGCAATATAAGAAAAGAGAGTCCGGCCCTGGATTTTTTAAATTTAAATTATGGTTTTGATTAACCTAAGAGAGTGTAACTTTTGTACAAAATTTTATAAAAATATCTCTAACCGTTTAAACAAAATGGCCGATTTTAGTTTTGGCAAAAAATCATAAAACACCCTATACCTCAGAAACGAGTAAGATTAAAGGTTAAGTATGGGGGTTATTTTGAACTCAGCTAAGTGTACTCTACCTCCCATTAAGATGTGTCCGTTTAAATCTGAAACACCCTGTATTTGTACCGCCTATGTTTTTTATTTACTTAATTTGAAACGACAAGGAACTTCTCCAAATGTATATTGTAGGGCAAATAAAACATTGTATAGTAATTTTTAGACTTACAACTAATAAAATTCGTTAAAAAAACCAGAAATTCTAAAACTTTAAAAATATGTCCTGGGAATATAATATCACACGTAATTTGCAAACAAAACTGATAATTCCCAAGTACTTGTTGACAGTTGTGACTAAAGCTTGGCGCTGCTATTTAAAATAGAGGAATCACATCAAAGATTCAGGTGAAAGAGAAAGTAATAGAAGAAAGGTTAGATACTGGCTTCAAACAAATCCAGACTGTTACTTATCTGTATTTCATTTGTTTATCTGAGTTCATTAGACGATATTGTATATGATCTGAAAGCAAATCGAAGAAAAATTGAAAAACCCAGATGCACTGCCTTAACCACCTCAATGGCAAGCGTCTTGAGATCGAGAGATTATTATATCGTGTTGTTTACAATATTTTAATAAACAAAATTGAAGCAAATTTCGTAAAAAGATACCTTTGAAAAGTACCTATACGTTCAAATTTATTAAAAATAATTTTTTATCAATTAAAAACAAAGACTTCGGGGTTAAGATAAGAATAGGTACAGATAAGCGTGGTTCCCTTATTGGGGCCCATTAAATAGATTTTTACCTTGATTTTTGCCTAATGATAAAACCATTTGTATAAGGAATCTAGAAAATGTACCACATAAATATTGTGATAATTAAGACGACTGTGCTGATTATTATGGTTATTATTTTACCAATATGAGGTAGCCCTCATATAATTATTTCAAAAAGTTTTATTAAATGGTCTTTATATCACAGAAGGTAAGATTCTATGAAACCTCGACTCCAATGATGACTCCATTTTTCTTAAAAAATATGCATCCAACATGTAGGTATCCAATATGCATCTAACATGCCAAATTTAATGTCTTTAATCTGGTTAATTTTTTAAGAAAGCAGTTTATTGGATCACCTTGGGCCTATTTTATGAAGTTACTATGCAACTTTTCGCTTTGCATTTTGCAAATTTACTTGTGTAAAATATTTGTGTTTCATAAAATACTATCGTTAACTTTGCAAATAATTAATTTTTCATTTTTACTTTGTAAATTGCTTTTCAAATTTTACTTTTTTTCTCGTCAAATTCCTTTTTTAATAAACATAAATTTAATGAAATATGCAAAGTGCAAAGTGAAAAGTTTGCAAAGTAGTAGTATAAAATAGGCCCCTGCAAAGATAACGACGATATTATTTTATGAAACACAAGTATATTTAGCACTCGTAAATTCGCAAAGTGCAAAGCGAAATAAATGTTGCAAAGTAGTTTTATGAAATAGGCCCCAAGTCTACTTGAAAACAACATTCAATAGCAAATATGAAAATCGATCATTTATCGTATTTATGCTTTTTATTCAAAAAATTACATTGGCCTTCACAAGATAATGTCGTATACATAAAAATAAACATCGTAACACTGATATCAATGAAAAAATTTGGGCCTCGTACTTATTATTAATTATTACTAGTTTTGTTTGAAAATTATTTACAAGGTAATTTTATTTATCGGTATCAGGATTATAAGCCTTTGTTTTACATATACCTGACAAAGTAGAATAATTATAATGAATTATTTCATTCTTACTCTTCTGAGTCACCGCTTCTGAGTGAGGTTGGTAATACACATATAAGTGTCTCTCTAACCACTGGGTGGGAACCGCCGAATTGCATCCCAGACAGAACAGGTAGAATTTTTAACGTCCGAGTTGTATCCCAGGACCATCCTATTGACCTATTTTATTTTAACAGTAAAACTAATATACTATGTGATATTAACCGACAGCGTTGTCAGGTTTACTTAACATTAAATATTGTAATATATTATAAATGAAATATATTGTGACGATAGTCTAATTTATTTATAGTTTATTTATTTAAAATTATATTTACAATTTATTTATGACGTACTAATTAATTTATATAATACTTAGACATTAACTAACAATTCTAATTTATTTATTACAATTTATGTGTTCAGTCCAATCTAATAATAATAATAATAATAATAATAATATAATAATAATAATAATAATAATGTTTATTCATGTAAGAAATTTGTTTACAGTAAATATAATAAAAATGGGTAATTCAGAATAAACATAAAAAAATCACAGAAGTGAAAAATTTCACTTGTATGTGATGTAGATACATTAAAATAAGTTTTATGAACAAGTTAGTGTACATATAACGTCACAGTAGAGAACAAGTCACAATCAGAAGCAAAATAATACTTGACATATTCGGTTAAAAAGTCACATCAGGGTAAGACGTAATTTGGGTAAAACGTTACAATAAAGACCGGAAAATGCAATTTAATTTAAAGAAGTCAGTTTCCATTTTCATTATTATAAAAATAAATAAATAATTAATAATTATTAACCACTTCACTAAACATTAATCCTCCTCCATTTGCAAATAAAGATTTTAGTTTAATTTTAAAAGCACTGTAGGAGCATGCATTTCTTATCTCTGAGGATAATAAGCTATATAATCTTGGCGCTAAAAAGTTAGTGTTTCGTTGTCCTATAGTTTTACTGGATCTAGGAAAAAATATTTATTCGTTCCGTCTTGTATGGTAAATACGTTCGTTTGGAATTAATTTAATTCTACCCTTTTTTTATGGATAAAAGGATTCTGAAACAATATAATTGTCTAATATCTTTAATATTTAGGTCATTATATAATAGACGGCTTGAAAAGGTAATGTCTTTCCTATAAATGATTTTTAGAATCCACTTTTGGATGACATGAACATCATTTAAATGACAATATGCACTCCACCCCACCCTAGTATACCATAGCTTAGTATTGACTCAATAAGTGAAAAATAGAGCACTTTAAGATGATTTAGTGTAAGGTAATCCTTTAGATGCTTAAACTTTGATAGCAAGCCTCTTACTTTTTTTACAATTTGGTTTGTTTGCAGGTCCCATCTCAAGTGACGGTCGACCATGACACCTAAATACTTAACTGACGTTGACTCGGGAATTTGACAATTTAATCCTACATTAAGTGGTCCTAAATTTGGTAAACCAGAATTATAAGAAGTAAAAGGCAGATAACTTGTTTTATTGTAAAGTTAATTTATTGTAAGCTAACCAGTTTGAGATTTTTGGAAAATCATTCTCAATTTTTAGTTTCAAACTTTGCCACGATGAAGATTTGTATAAAACAGCAGTGTCGTCCGCGAAACTGATAATTTCACCACAAGTGTCAAGAGACAGCATATTGTTTATATACAGAGTAAATAAAATTGGACCTAGCACAGTACCTTGTGGTACACCAAATTCTCTACTATTCTCTACTAAACTTAACTAAACTGCCCGACGATTAGTCGGCTATTTATACCAAGCCAATTCTGTGCTCGTAGTTTCTAGACGCTCCCGAAAATTCCATCTCTATGACTCAACGGTGGTTTCTCAAAGCGTCAGCGGCATACCTAGAAGATTCCGTCGTCTCTTGTATATTCGAAACGCGGTTCGACTGTCTTCACACGTCAGCGTTGCTTCGATCATGAATCGAGTGAGAGTCTTCCAAAGACATTACAACATAGAGACAAAAATGTTTCATTCATTAGTCCCATACAATTGCGGACTGTTATTGTTTTAAAATTGTTAGTGAGAGGAAGAGAGAAAGACAGATCTCTTAGGATCGGCTGGCAACGTTGTAAACATAATATGCTCACCAGTGGCGTAGAGTTTTAAACTTACCAGTATTGTCAGAGTAGTATGTTAAAAAAATACGTAAATAAGTAGGTATATTTTTTTAGTAATATAATTATGATGATTTTTTCATGTAGGTAAATTCAAGTACAAGTAAATTCAAATACAAGAAAATTCAAGTTAGCGTCCGATTTTTAATATTTATGGTTTATAGTTTATTGGCATTTACTATATATTTGCCTGGTTATGTTATGCTGGGAATGGGGTTTTAATACACTGCGACCTAAAAGATCGATTGTGTCCCCTTCTGTCGCCAATGCACCAAGGAAATGTCTCAATGCCTATAACGACCCTTCCAATCCTATTTTCTCAAGGATTTGATGTGGCTTCAAGTTAGATAAATCTCCCTCTTCTATTTGATATCCTCCTAGTTATAGTACCCTTAGATTCTGGAGTGCTACACATTCAGTTAGGATGTGAATGGAGGTTTCGTCCTCCTCCTCTTCCTCCTCCTCTCCTCCTCCTCCTCCTCCTCCTCCTCCTCCTCCTCCTCCTCCTCCTCCTCCTCCTCCTCCTCCTCCTCCTCCTCCTCCTCCTCCTCCTCCTCCTCCTCCTCCTCCTCCTCCTCCTCCTCCTCCTCCTCCTCCTCCTCCTCCTCCTCCTCCTCCTCCTCCTCCTCCTCCTCCTCCTCCTCCTCCTCCTCCTCCTCCTCCTCCTCCTCCTCCTCCTCCTCCTCCTCCTCCTCCTCCTCCTCCTCCTCCTCCTCCTCCTCCTCCTCCTCCTCCTCCTCCTCCTCCTCCTCCTCCTCCTCCTCCTCCTCCTCCTCCTCCTCCTCCTCCTCCTCCTCCTCCTCCTCCTCCTCATCCTCATCCTCATCCTCCTCCTCCTCCTCCTCCTCCTCCTCCTCCTCCTCCTCCTCCTCCTCCTCCTCCTCCTCCTCCTCCTCCTCCTCCTCCTCCTCCTCCTCCTCCTCCTCCTCCTCTCTCCTCCTCTCCTCCTCCTCCTCCTCCTCCTCCTCCTCCTCCTCCTCCTCCTCCTCCTCCTCCTCCTCCTCCTCCTCCTCCTCCTCCTCCTCCTCCTCCTCCTCCTCCTCCTCCTCCTCCTCCTCCTCCTCCTCCTCCTCCTCCTCCTCCTCCTCCTCCTCCTCCTCCTCCTCCTCCTCCTCCTCCTCCTCCTCCTCCTCCTCCTCCTCCTCCTCCTCCTCCTCCTCCTCCTCCTCCTCCTCCTCCTCCTCCTCCTCCTCCTCCTCCTCCCCTCCTCCTCCTCCTCCTCCTCCTCCTCCTCCTCCTCCTCCTCCTCCTCCTCCTCCTCCTCCTCCTCCTCCTCCTCCTCCTCCTCCTCCTCCTCCTCCTCCTCCTCCTCCTCCTCACAGAATCTGCCTGTCTCAGCCCCAAGAGATTGTTCCAATTATCGGTTCTTCTACTATTAGCCTGGTATGATGTTAACCAAAATTATTTAAAATTTTAAATAAACATTAAGTAGGTAGGGGTATCTAAATAAAACACTGTCCTAAAAATATAAAAATTTTTAATTAATAATTACAAAAAAACATGGTATGGCAAAAAATATCGTAAAAAAACTATAAAAAATTTTTAAATAACGTTTTAAATATATTAAATACCTTAATTTTATTAACTAAAATTTCAGTTAATTTTTTAATGCTTAGTTATTAGTGTTATTACTAACTGCAATGTTTTTTTTGCAACAAGTGGTGTTCCAAAAACAGTTGAATCAGAACTAAAATCTCATACATTAGATATACATACATATAGGTAATAAATAATAATGTTTAGAGGTAAAAAAAAATTATATTTTGTATTTTTACCTGTTGGATAAGTCATCCAAAAATAGAAAGCCTTCACACCGTCTGGGGTTTGCATCTTTTCTGATATATTTAGCACCATTTGCACGTACCAAAACATCTTCAGGAAAAAAGTGTTCTGAACACTACTTTGGGTTTTTACAAAGAGACTCATTTTTTAAGAGAAAACCAAAGTTTTCTTTACTCAAGATCTTGCGGAAACTTAAATAGAATATTAAAAAATATGTATAGGTGTCTAATATGTAAATCATTTTTAAGGTATTCTACATTTTACGTTAAATTTTCTTTGCCACTATTCAATAATTATTTATTGGTATAAGAATAATTTACTAATTTATAAAAGGAATATCACTTTAAAAACTGTTTTAAGACTGTTTTAGACTACATAAGTTTTTGATACAATTTCTTGTACAATTTAAATTGTTTATTATCAAATAATTTACTATGTAATTCTATACAGTTTAAATTCTATAAGAAATTGTATCAAATCTTGTACAAGAAATTGTATAGTCAAAACAGTCTTAAGACGGGTGCCCTACTCCCACTGGTTTAAATGAAACAACATATATTAACCTAAAAATACTTACCGATAAAAGGATAAATTTCGATTTAAATGATCTACCTTATTGAACACTACACATGCATGTACCATAATTCTTTATATTTCTATAATAAGTCACACAGAAACTGTCAGAAACTCTCAGAAATACAAAATAGCTGTTAGACCCGATTGGCAACGTTGCGGCTGGTTACGGTAACTACATTTCATTCATAAAAGTTGTAAATTCGTATAATTAGACATTTAGCGTTGCCGTATTTACGGAGTTCTTTGCAACCCTAATATTTTGTTTAGATTAATATTGATTTTTAATAAAAAATTAGCTTATATTAAAACTTTAAAGAATAATTTGATTAAAAACAAATTTTTATTTATATAATATAAAATTATAGTTATAGGATGCATCAAATTTTATTTTTCGAAAGTAATTTCTCCAAATAATTTTTACAGACTGATAAAACCGGCAAAGACGCAATAAACGAGAATCTGGTGGGAATAATGATTTGCCACATAAAAATGTAAACAATTTGGTCTCTTAGTTGTAATGTCTTTGGAATCTTCCAAGGTCGCGCTTACACAGGGTTGGCTCCGCGTCACAATATTCTAGTAAAATGTATAAAAAACGCAGGAAACCATTATAATATTGAATCTAATATATGTAGGTCTGCTTTTGGATGAAAGCTGTTCTACAAACAAATTATTTGATTATCCAAAATCTATTGACCTATTGTATAAAGTTTAAACATTGTATGTATTGTAACTTAATATTAATGGTAAATATCTCTGTTCCGTCGCTAATAACCTTTCGGTTGATGCGCCTTTAATTTTGAAATAAAAAAATATATTAAAAAATTATAATATTTTTAATATTGCAGGTTATAACACGTTATATGATCAAAGCACATCAAATTAAAATTTCTCAAAGATTATCTTTGGATTATCTGGGTATGAGATTTTTGAAATTTTTATGATAATATTTATTATCATTTTATTTTTTATTATACATTTTATTTATGAAATAACAAATTGTTACAGAAATATTAGTTTTTGTTTTATTAGATTTACTGATATTTTTTATTTTATTACTTTCTTGTTTTGTTAGGCGAGACAAGTACTTTTTTCTACACCCACATGGATATTACCTTATCTACGCACAGATTACAAAACGAAAAAGTATGCTATTGCCTTCAACTGAACTCTAAGTCACAGTTTATAGCTAAAGAATCAGTTCGCTCACTCTGCGTCGTCACTTTTGATCTCAATGTTCCAGTTTATACACTGCGCAACTCGGATTTGTATCCCTGGCGCATACAGAATCAATTCATAACCAGTTCAATATATGACAACCGCCTATATTCAAACAGCATTCTTCTGCGCATCCTGAATTTGTATCCCTGGAGTGGATATTATTTTGGAACATCGAATTGGTCCGAGTGAGCGAACTGATTCTTTTAAGCTATAAACTGTGTCTAAGTAGTGAGAACACTGTAAAAAAATGAAATCCGCCAATCACCGTTCATATTTTGATCAACCGACTGCTATTATAGGGACCGTGCGTCATGACTTTAACGCTAACTGGTGAAAAAAATTTGAACATTTGTGGGGGTATTTATCAATATTTTATACGGCATTTATTGTTTAATAATTATTAATTAAATAAAGTCGAATTATTTTCGTAATATCCTTATCGAAAAAACTTGTTGCATCCGTGGATGTACGAACACGTTACTTTGGAAACCAGGATTTCATTCGATAGTAAAGAAATTTTATAAATTTCCACAGAGTAAAATTAGTGTCTCATAGCCAATGATATACATAATTACATAGATTGCTTATCCATATGGTAAATTAGACGACGAAAAGCGTATTTTACTGGGCAAACTTTTTTTTTATCTAGCTTGTATCAATTTTGAGCACTTATTTTTAGTTGTAAAGAAATCATTTACAGAACCGGTTTAGAAATTAGAATCTTTAGTGTTTTCTTGTCATTAAGATTTTTATATATTTAAATGAACATTTTATATAAATATAATTTTACAGATAATTAATGGTTTATTCTGTTGATTAAAACTAATGTAGAATGTTACTGTGAAATAAGTATGTCCAATTTGACAAAAATATCATAGCCCTCTTTACAATTTATTAACTATTTCTCATTTATTACTAAAATAAACAAATCATAAATAAAACATTGCAAGTACTGTCAAAAGATATTGCAACAAACTTTAAAATATTAAAAATCCAGTGATTTTTGTAATTTTTTTTAGTGACATTACCATTAAACATTATTCAGAATAATATATGTGTCCAATTACAACTCTTACCAAAGTTGTTTATATCTCATATCAAAGTTGTTTACATTTCCTTTTCAAAATTGTATTACATATTGCAATTATGTATTTTATGTAGTGTTATTTCTGAAATGAGAGTGGTCTAAAATTATTTATATCCATCTGTTTTAAAAATTGTTTAGATCTCTTAATATTATTTAACTACATGGAAACTCAACTTTCAAATACATAATAACGTGTCTTGAACTAAAACTTTAATTATTTTCATTTTCTAAAGATTAAAATGCTGAAATTTTATATTAAAACACATTTGGGCTAGAACGGCTCTATTTAGTGAGCACTAGGAAAGGCACATTGCAACCCGCTTTTAGTATTTTTTTATAGATGGGTGAGCAATCTATAATATGTATATCATTGGGCGTCTCATAAATGTCAGTGGATGAATGACATTTCGACTAGCATAAAGCCCATAAAGCTAAAAAGAATTATTATTATTATTATTATTATTCCCAATCTTTTTTATAATTTACATTTTTTAAATGTTATTGTAATACTTTTAAATTTAGTGTTACTAAATACCGATATTTTGACATTGGATACTTTTGTTTGAGGTACAACTTTACAATTTATTGTCACTTAGCCATTTAAATATTTTTGCTTAAAATGTATACAAATGTCCAGATTTTAATAATGTTTTACATTTTATATCATTTTGATCACGTACTCGATTGTTTGGTACGGGCCGGTATCTACATTTAACTATACCTATTTAATATTTTAAAAATTATCCTTTATTATTTACTTGCAATGTTTACCCCATTTAATTCTAAAATTAAACACTAGAGAGGGCTAACTTCGGCAGTAGTGCTGCCTCTATATTTCACGCACGGTCCCTATTTTTAAAATTTTAAATAAGTGACAATTCTGTCAAACTAATTGTCAGTATATTTTTTAGTTATTGAGAATAAACATACATTAAAATGGTTTATTCTTGTGTAGAATCAATAAATAGTAGCATTTGATTTTTTATTTCGTCTATAATTATAAATAATTTGTTAATTTAAATAAAACTATATGAAGTCAATTTAATTATGAGTATTAAAGCAACAATAATAAAAGATTAGGTGGTCTTGTGGTTAGCGTTCTTGCATTCCACGCAGAGGATTGGAGTTCGATTTTCGGATGGGGAAAATGATCTTAACTTTTTTTCTTTTTTTTTGTTTACTTTATTTTAAAAATTATTAAAAGTCATAAATTATTTTAAAATTAGTTATTTTGTCTTAATAACCTAAAATATTTTTTATTTGTAAATTTTCGTTAGTGGGTCGTAGAAAAAATATACTCTACAACTCGAGTGAATTGTCCACATCGCACTCAGACAATTGAGCACTCCGCCTACGGCGTCGTGCTTAAATTTTGTCTTCGTGCGATATGGCCATCATATACACTCTTGTTGCACAACTACTATTGTAGTAGAGTTTAAAAATGATTCTATCGTGTCATTTCCTTTATTGCTAAAATGTAACACCTATCTTACGTCATCGTGTGTTGGGGGGTAGTTAGAGGTGGTTTTCCAAAAAATTGAATAAATTAACAACAGTTAAATTATAACACAAAAAATATGATCATTTCAAAAAATTATCACATATTATGGGTGCTTGTGGAGTCGGTGTACCGTAGTAGAATATTCTATTTCTGTAAATAATACAAATAATTGGTAAATAAATAAGAATTTATCAATATTTTTATCTTACAGCATTTAATCAGACTCGGAATTGTCTTCACTACCAGATAACATATTCTGGGACACATTTGTGCTTTTTAAATCTTTTTTGTGAATAAATAATTTTTAATTGATGTTTTTAAGTATTTGTAAATATCTTTTAAAATTTGCAGGTAAATTTTCAAAGTAAGTAAATATTCAAATAATTAAGTAGGTGTTAAATCAGAAACATAAAAAGTTGCCGTAGGAAATTTTAAACAGACAGAACATTGGTAATTCTTTTAAACGTACTGCTTTGAGTGATATGTGTGAAAAATCTATAAAACTTATTCGGAAAGAGATATAAAATATGGAAATACATTCTATAACAACTAAGGATGTAGAGCGAATACGAGAAAACAATCATAGTTCAAGATCGTCAAATGGCAGTGGCGTAGCTACACCCCCGCAAGCCCCCGCGACGCGGGGGCACCTCTAGTATTGGGGCCCTTGCTTGACCGGTTGGACAGTGCAACGATCTTAAACGTTGTAGATACGAGCGGCGCGAGTGTTCATGTTAATATTCAGTTATAATTATCCCAAGACCAACTTAATGAAAATTTCATAAAAACATATCCCATGAGCATAGACACTGTAGATACCAATACTACTCAACCAGGTATCGATAGTGAGGCAGACACAGCAGGTTTGATGATAGTGGTTTCAGAAGTTGAAGAAAATAATTTGGTTCCCCTCCCTAATGTTAATAATACCTTTCCTACTGATTTTGCGCATTTTTCAAATGTTGACATTTTAATATGTAATAAACTAAGGAAGCTAATTATTAATTATGGACTATCATGGCCTAATTGTCCTTTTCCGAAGGATCAAAAACAAAGATCCTTTTCAGAAAGTTATTGTTACACAAAAAATAATAATTGGGTGTGTTATTCGAAAAACAAAGATCTTGCTTGTTGTCAGTTATATTGGCTGTTAAGCATAGATTATGGTCAGGATGGATATCGGGACTTAATGACTGGCAGGGTTTATCAACAAAAATTACAGAACATTTTTTAACTCAGTCCCAACTGACGTGTTGTTTCATATATGATTCCTGGAAAAAAAATTGTACTATTGACAGGGAAAATATAGATTTGCTTAATCGTGAAGCTGAGTTTTGGCGGCAAGTCCTAGATAGACTGTTTAACATAACTTTGTTACTTGCGAGACGTATGTTAGCATTTCACTGATACAGAGAAGACATCCATTTAGATTTAGATAATGGAAATTTTCTTGCTTTGGTACACTTTCTCAATATGATCCGATTTTGAAACAAGTACTTAATATGCCAAAAGGAACAGTGAAAAAATAAAAAAGCTCCGTTTTATTCTATTTTAATAAATACTACCCAGGATATCACTAAAGTCGATCAGCTCAGTATGGTGGTGAGATGTGTGGAGTTCATAAAAGGTCAAAACAATTTAATAGAGACTATAGTTATCCAAGAAAGTTTTTTGGGATTCATTAAAGTTGAGTCACAGTATGCTAAAGGAATAACACATGTGATCTTGAACACCTTAAATTGCTTAGGATTAGATATAAATAAGTGTAGGGGACAGGGATATAATGGGCCAATGTAATGAGTTGTATATACTCAGGAGTTCAAAAAAGAATAAATGGCAGAAGGTCTGATAGACTACATTCTCTAATTTCCATAAGATTTCGGTTCACAGACATAACAAAAGCTCTAAATAAAATTATTTTAACATCTAAAAAAAAGGACGAGCGGGCCGGAGCAAAAATTATATTAAAAAATATTGAAAGTTTTGATTTTGCTTTTTTTTACCAAGTATTACAAGAGATTAACAGTTTATCAAAAGCAATGCAAAAATTTGATGCAATGCAAAAATTTGATGCAAACCTATATGAAACCTTTAATTTGTTAAAAAAACTATAGAGTGTTTTTCTGAAACTAGAAATAAATAATCAGATATTAAAAACGAAGCTGTAAAAATTTCACAAAAATGGAGTATAACTCCACAATTTGCAAATAAGGGAGCAGCAAAGGTAAAATCTCATTTTGACGAACTTAGTTCTTATTATAGATTTTCGGATTTCAAACATAGGTTTAAAATAAATATATTCTTGGCAATATTGGATATTATAAATGTTCAAATAAAGTGTTGTTTTGAATCATTTTGTCATGTAAATGAAAAATTTAGTTTTCTAAACCCATCTATGCTTTTTAAATTAACACCGGAAATTGTTGTCAAAAAAGGCGATGAGTTGCAAATATTTTATAAAAGTGATTTTAATAAAACTGAATCCTTAGGTCTTGAACTAGTTGCCATAAGAAATAATAAATTATTATGTAAAGACCTTCAGAATATTGAGAGCATAACTGAGTTTTTAAAATATTTGTTAGTTGATAATCCTACATACGTATCTAGCTTCTCTAATACAATTAAAGCTCCGATAATGTATTTGACTTTACCCGTAAGCGTCGCAAGTAATGAAATGTCTTTGTCTAAATTAAAAATAATTAAAAATTATTTGAGAAACAGAATTTCTCAAGACTCTCTAGCACTTTTGGCAATCGCAAATCATTTGGCGCGAGAAATTGACATTGGCCAAGCCATTACTTCTTTTTCTGAAAAGAAAGCTAGAAAAAATCTTTTTAGTAACTTTATAGATTTTGTTCATTTATTTTTTAATACAGTTTACTTATACTTATCAGATTTAAGATAATTAGTGTAATAAACAAGTTTATAAATTTTATTGTTTATTTTAGCTAACAAACATGTAGCCTACGTATGTACTAGGATTGACATCCAATCCAACCCTTCGTTATTTTAAAGGGCAGTTTTATCTAAAATTCTAAAAAAAATACAGCAAATCCAAACAAAAAAATTTTTAGGTTTTATTTACAAAATTCTTATCTATTAGGACCTATGTTGAAAGTTGCAGGGGGGCCCTAAATTTGTTGTTACGCCACTGTCAAATGGTCTAATATAGGTTCCAAAAAACATCACAGAATTTTAAAATTTAATTGAATCTGTCACAAATAAAAATGAAAATTTCTTGTTGAGAAACAATAAGAAAAATAACATAATTATATTTTCCTATCAAACTTATCTTAGTTTCTTGTAATGTTCTGCAGATTTATACTTAGATGGTACGTTTCAGTACTGTCCAAAATATTTTCTCCAATTGTTTACAATGCATGGTTTAAAAGATAATAACTATAGTTCACTAGTTTTCTGTTTACTTCCTAACAAACTCTTTTTCTCATATTATCTTGTTTTTCAATATTTAAAAAAGAATGCTTAAATCTAAATGTTTCTCTAGCTCCTAAAACAATAACTGCAGATTTTGAAAATGCAATTCGTGAAGCTATTTCAGAAACTTTTCCTCTAACATCTATAATTCTTCTTTCTTCTTTTTTCTTTTTTTCTTTTTTTTTTTTTTTTCTTTTTTCTTTTTCTTTTTTCTTTTTTCTTTTTTCTTTTTTCTTTTTTCTTTTTTCTTTTTTCTTTTTTTCTTTTTTTCTTTTTTCTTTTTTTTTTTCTTTTTTCTTTTTTCTTTTTTCTTTTTTCTTTTTTCTTTTTTCTTTTTTCTTTTTTCTTTTTTTTTTCTTTTTTCTTTTTTCTTTTTTCTTTTTTCTTTTTTCTTTTTTCTTTTTTCTTTTTT
This sequence comes from Psylliodes chrysocephalus, assembly GCA_927349885.1. Taxonomy (NCBI): domain Eukaryota; kingdom Metazoa; phylum Arthropoda; class Insecta; order Coleoptera; family Chrysomelidae; genus Psylliodes; species Psylliodes chrysocephalus. The sequence continues at coordinate 57,057,796 of OV651815.1, read as the reverse complement.
CTTTTTTCTTTTTTCTTTTTTCTTTTTTCTTTTTTCTTTTTTCTTTTTTCTTTTTTTCTTTTTTCTTTTTTCTTTTTTCTTTTTTCTTTTTTCTTTTTTCTTTTTTCTTTTTTCTTTTTTCTTTTTTCTTTTTCCTTTTTTTTTTTATTATAATTATTGTTATCAAAAAATATCAGTTAAAAACAGTGACACATATACCAGGGGGCTAGTTGGGGTAATTATTACTCCCCAAGAATTTTTAAACCTAACTTTTTATATAGGTACTAAAATGCAGTATTATCAAAAATAAAGTCTTAAATCTTACCACTACCCCCAAGACTTAAACTCTAATACCACTACCCCCAGACTTAAAATCTGGATGCGTCAATGGTTAAAAACAAAAATCGAATGTACCTAAACTGCCGTTAAACGGCCGTGTACTAAAATGCCGTTAATAGATAAAGCGTTTGGTCGGAAGGTGAATTTGGTTTCCAAAGTGATTTTATGTTATATGAGACTTTTCATTTCAATTTAAGCTATGTCCAGGCCGTTGGAGTATATGCCGGTCGGCGAAGCCGCCACCCTATGAGAAGCCGTTGCTTCGTCTTCTTGTTGTATATTTTCTTCTTTAAAAAATCTCAAAAGACTTCAAATGCGTCATTTGAATGACATCACGTATATTAACGGCATTTTAGTACACGACCGTTTAACGGCAGTTTAAGTACAGCCAACAAAATATACTTCATTAAAATAAATACAGTAGGCAGATACGTATCATCTGATTATTGATAAGTAGAGAGCGGAATATATGCAAAATGCATATATATGCATTTTTTGCATATTTTACCAAAGTTCAGAAAATATTGCATATTTTTCCAAAATTCAGAAAATATTGCATATTTTACCAAAGTTCAGAAAATGTAAGAAAATATTGCATATTTTCGAAAAAAAAATGTATTACTATACTGTGCAAATCAAAAATTGTTTTAACAGATTATACAGATATATTTGAAATAAAGACCTTTTAAATTTTTGTATTTGTTTTTAAGTGTCACTTCTTGTAAATTCTTGTTAATTAGTTCTTGGAGGGTGGCATGCACTGGGTTTTTACCTTCTTAAGAGATTAAGCCCATTAAGGTAATTGTTAATAGATGGTATTTACACAGATAAAGTATTACCTACAATGCAATAAAACGGTTTATATAAAATTCTCAGTAATTTCTTGTAACCAATCTACCCTAACATCGGAATATTTTGAATGTTTTTCATTCTGTTTAATGAGATAGTATCCTCGTTATTTGCCTTGTAATAATTTGTTGTTTTAAAAGTGTCCTAAAATGTCGAGAATTTCTTCGTGGATTATTAACTTTCCAGAGTTGGAAATCAATGGGGATAAAGTTTTTTGTAAAGCTTGTGCAAAAATAGTGGTTTACAAAAAAAAGTTCAAAGTGGTTCAACACGTGAAAACATCATTGCATAAAGCCAAATTGCAAAAAATGAAATCACAACCGGTTCAACAATGCGTTGTGAGCTCATTTCAAAACGCCGACAAAACAAAAAGTGACAAGGAGGTATTTAATCAGGACTTGTGCAAAGCTCTTGTTGCGGCAAATATTCCATTAAAGAAGTTACAAAACCTACATCTAAGACAAGTTTTACAAAAATATTGCAATCAAACCATTCCTGACGAATCTACACTCAGAAAAAAAAATGTACATGCTCAACGGGACGGAGCTTTATGGGAAAACGACCAAAGATATAAAAAATTCGTTTGGGAGGAATACGTAGGTTACAGACGGCTACAATTTAAAATTTGTTAGATGTATACAGGATGTCCCACATAAGAAAAAAAAATAGTTCATTAAAAATTATTCAAACAAGAGTAAATAATTAATTTCTGGGAGACTTTTTTTCCTTAAAAATTCAAATAAATCGAAAACTAATAATAATAGTAATAGGGAACCTTTAGTTAACTGACATTATTTTTGATGTAGTTTTTAATTCTAAAATAAAAAACAGGGTGTTCCATTAAAAATAATATAACTTTGTATATTTTCTCTTATGTGGGACATCCTGTATACATCTAACAAATTTTAAATTGTAGCCGTCTGTAACCTACGTATTCCTCCCAAACGAATTTTTTATATCTTTGGTCGTTTTCCCATGAAGCTCCGTCCCGTTGAGCGTGAGCCACCCTGTATATAAATGTAATAGAAGAAATTAAAGTTTTACTGGATGATAGCAATTTTTACATCATTGTTGATGAAAGCACAGATGCCTGTGGAAGATATATGGTACATCTTATGATTGGAGCCTTAAAAGAAAATGAACCAGGTACATCATATTTAATTGCATCAAAACAGTTAGAAAAAACTAACAATACAACTGTTACCCAATTTATTCAACAATCTCTAGCAGAATTTTTTTTACCAAATCAAATTCCCTCAGAGAAGTTCTTAGTGTTTTTGTCTGACGCAGCACCATATATGATAAAAGTAGAACAAAACTTAAAAATATTTTATCCAAATATGGTCCACGTTACTTGTCTTCTGCATGGAATAAACTTAGTTGCAGAAACTGTGAGAACACAATATCCCTTGGTTAACAAGCTAATTTCGAATGTGAAAAAAATATTTTTAAAAGCCCCTTTAAGAGTACAGTTGTATAAAGAGAGAATGGTAGTGGTGTGTTTCCCCCCAGAACCCGTAATTACGCGATGGGGGACATGGATTAAAGCAGTTATATTCTATGAAGAAAATTTTGAAGCAATTAAGGATTTAATTTTGGATATAGAAGACAATTCACAATGTGTAGTGCAAAGTAAAGAATTGTTAAAAAATCCCCTTGTGCCTAAGCAACTCGTGTTTATAAAGGTTAATTTTAGTTTTTTACCTGATGTAATAACTTCATTGGAAAAGAAAAATTTAAGTTTAATCGAATCAACAAATTTTATTGCAACAGTTTCCGATAAATGTAACAATGTTCCTGGTGACATAGGCCTTAAGATTAGAAAAAAATTTAATACAACTTTATTAAAGAATGAAGGGTTCAATGAAATAAGGGAAGTGAAAAACATTTTTGAGGGAAAATTTTCCAAAGAAGTTTTACGTTGGCCCTGTACATTACTTCCAAAATTACGGTATTGTCCTATTACTTCGGTAGATGTTGAAAGGACCTTTTCTATATCAAAACATATTTTTACAGACAGAAGACAAAAATTTTTAATAGAAAATTTCGAAAAATATTTAATTATAAATTCCTATTATAATATTACTATTTAATATTTTTATACTATTCTATACTTAACTTCTACTAGTTTTTGTGTTTCGTTTGTTTTAAATAAATTTTTATATTACATATTTTCTTTTGATTTTTTTTTCGTGTAATGGCTTTGATAGCGTACCAAATTAGGAACAGCAATGTTAATTAGAACCCAACAGTGAATGGTCAAGTGGAAATATTCGCTAGGCATCAAAATTAATTTTTAAATAAATTAATTAATTTAAAAAATCGCGTCCCGGCTGGAATTTGAACCCGGGACCCCTAAGTCCACAGGCCAACGCACTAACCACTGAGCTACCCACCCCCTATTTTTTTTTAAGTATTTTTAACAAATATGCATTTGCATATTTAGGCATAATTGGACAAAATAACTGCAAATTTTTGGTAAAAACGATGCATATATATGCGCATATTTTGTTATATTTTGATGCATATATTCCGCACTCTATTGATAAGTAAAACATCGAGTTTTACGTAAAAATCATCAATAAGAAAAATGTATTTCTTTTTTAATATTGTAACGTTTTCTTCTAAAGTGCAGTCTGTATTACAATATAATCTGTTTTACAAAGCAATCTGTATTACAGCTATATTTGAGATGTTTTAAAACACTTGTTGCGTTGTAATATCTATTAGTGTAATTTGTTTTTATAAGGTTATCCTTCCACTTTTTCATCGCACGCCGTTTCTGCGAAATAAAAATATTTAATTAAATATAAACAACTTTTAAAGGGTATCTGTTTAATAACGAAATATTTATCTAATCTAATCTAATGAATCATTGAATCGATAGGAAATCATTGACACATACGTGTATTGGTTAGTAGTTAAATTTTATTCTCTAACAAAAAGTACCCATTGTTAATGTGATAGAATATTATTAGCATGTCGTCTAATCCCAAACGAGCGTCCTATTTTGAAGAGGAACTAATCACAGTAAAGCCATCCACAGAACTGATACCAGACGAATATGAACACTTCCAAGAAACCCAATATAAAATTGTATTACATACATTTGTCGCCAATGACGAATATTGTATGAATCTAGAACAAGAATTTTTGAAGACTCTAGAATACATTGAATTTGAGACTGGTTCCACAAATAGACATAATCTCGAAACCGACAACTTTCCTAAAATAATGAATGAAAGTAAGTAAAAGATAAGAACATTTTAAGAAAATATAAGAATATTTGAACAAGTACGTAGAGGTAGTGTGGTAATTGTGTTTGCAATTAAAGGAAGTCGCAATATTTTTTTGCATACAAACTCACATAATGATTTTCAATAAGCATAAATGTGCATAATACCTTAAAAATTGTGTCTCCTTTGAGCATTCAATTTTTTGTCGCTTCAGCGCTCGTCCATTTCCAACATAAAAAAACACCTTTTTATTATGAAGTCTAGATGACAATTTAATAAATATGACAATGTTGCAGGTAAAGAAAAAGAAGGGAGTAAATTTTATTTTAATTTCGTCTTGGCATATTTCTAGGTAAATACCAACAAGTATAATTTAAATATTTGTAAATTTTTAATATTGCAGAAATATTATCTCTATCAGAAAATAAAACTGAAGTCATATTACTCAATAAAATAATATAGTCAATAACAAATTTACGGCGGTTTAAGCATAAGTACTTGTAGAGAACATGCATGAACTGGGCACTCTAAAAATCATATTGCCTCAGGTTCCTCCGAAATGTTTCACTGCCCATGGGATTATCCCTCTCCAGTCAATTCACCTAAATAATTTTATATGTTTTAAAATTAAATTAGTGTAGGTAAATCCTTAATTTTAAATCTTCTTGGGGTTATCCCAAATATAAAACTGATAGGATGCCGATTCCATTTAGAAAAGTGTTAGTTTCGAAAAATATAGGACCTAGGTCTGGTGACCGAATATAAAAGTAGAAAAATTGCTAAATTATATATTTGGTTTGCCATTTTTAGACCCTTTCCAAGTAAAAGACTGCTATATTTTTGACTTGATGGCGATTATACCGAACGATCCTCGAGTTATAAAATTTTCCGATTTTATTGTAGAAAACTATATTGATATATCATTTTTTTGGTCCCAAATATTGGAAAAAAGAAAGAAGATATTTTGTGCGGATTAAAAGAAAATCTCGTCTGGCAAAGCTGCTGATACACGCAACTAAAAGTCTGTCGATACCTGTGGCGTATTTAAATATAAAAAATAAATCATGAAATACTAACCTATATAGTGTGCAATAAATTTTATTATGGTGTAAATTTTAAAACCTATTGGATTTGGAATAAGGGTCTGCTGTTGAGTGAAATGTAGGTAAAAACTTAAAAACACTATTTTTTTTTCCAAGAATAGTTCAATATTTATTACATATAAAGATGTTAAACAAAGTAAAATACAATAAATAAAATAAAAACAAAATAAATAAATTAAGATTTATTATAAACAAATTTACGAATCCAATTTTGGAGTTAATTTGAACAGTTTACAAATTGGTAATAATGAGAGATTTTTAAATTAAAATTCAGATTTTTAAGACTAATAAATTTATAAAAGTTAATAAATCAATAAGTTTACCATATATAAAAGGCTATTTTAAATGGAACAGCGGTTCTGCCGATAAGAATTTTGTAAAATCCGAAAACACGTAGAACTAAACAACAATAAACCTACGATAGTACTAGGCGTTGAAAAAAAAACTAAGTTTTTATTTAAAAAAGAAAATAATCGTTTTTAAACAATACTACTTTTGTATTTATACTTCTTATACTATTTTTTTCTTGAAATATCCAACTTTTTTGTGGTTTTATAATGAATGCGAATATTAAAATAATGTTTTAATATCAGCTTTATCAAATCTAGTACGTGGTTTTCAAAAATATCGCCATCAAAAATGTGATCTCCAAAAAATTTAATATGTTAGATTCTAAGGTTTTTACAGTATTTAAAATTAATATATCCAAAACCCTCGAAATATGCTACTCTTTTTCGGATACCTTCAAGTGAAAGCCAAATATTTCTTGTATACCTATCAGTTGACAATTTAAAAAGCAAGCATTGACATATTTATTTTACTACTAAAGTCAAGACTAAAGTGTTTCCATTAATAACAATTTTTTGCGAAATTAATAACGTTGAAATATCAAAGGTAATAAATAATAGTAAAACAAAGGCAGATTTAAGCCGAGTTTAAATATCCACATCAAATGCACCTGAGATGTTGTAAATCTTTGATCACGTGATTTAATATACGTAAATGCAGTAGGACAAATGTGTCCGATGTGGATAAACAAACGCTCGAGATTCAAAAAAATGCATTTTCTTCTTTTAGTTTTGGTGCACTTTTCTTGGGATTTATAATTATTTGCCTAACAATACTAGCTTCTTCACGCGAAGTCAGTTTCTTGGGACGACCAGAACGTGGTCGAATCTTGTAGGAACCCGTTATTTTGTACTGGTTTATAATGTACTGAACGGTAGTATACGGCTTCTTAACAATTTTTCCAATATTTCTAAGGGATTTTTTTTCTTTCCATAAATCAACTATCAACTTTCGAAGTGGAATTGCAATTTCACGATTTCTTTCTCTCATTTTTAATGCTAATTTGAAACTTCACTGCAAATCTACCAACAACAAATGACAGATAATAAATTATGGCCGATAATTATTCATTTGTTTTTAGGCTGGCGAGCCATAGGTGCCTTGATGAAATGCAGCTAATTATAATGTGCTTTTTTTAATGAAAATTATGAGTGTACGGAGACTTTTTAACATAAATTTTGCATAGATTTTTATAATGCCGATGTTTCTTTTAAATAAAAATGTCCATTTATTGTAATTATAACTTTATAATCGTTACTTATGCTTCAGTTATTGAAAAGAGCGTATTCTCTCGTAGTTTCAATTAATAAATTAAATGCAACAGAAAAATTCTATATAAAGCAGGTAGTGTACGGAGACTTTTTGGACTAACTGTAAATCTAATTAAAAATGTTTTCTAGTTCCCTTTTGAAGGAAACTAACGAGATCATTACAGTATTTATTATTGTTTATTGAACTTGTAATAATAAACCAGTTTTGAAATGAATCAGAATTATTAGTATTGGATAGATAAATTTGTTTCCATTTCAAAGGGTCAACATCAGTGTCACTAGCTAAGCCTACTTCGGTATGGTTTGCCATTTAGGATCGGACGCCGAGGCGCCGCGCGCCGGTCAAACAAGCATTAATTACTGGTGCCCAGTTCTTAATCATCTATCGAGTGTGCAGTTCGGATAAACATTCTATATTCTCAGATAAATAGTGCCCAATTCGAGGCCGCCCCTTGTAGAGGTAGGTAAATCAACTACGAAGTATAATTTAAAATAATTAAATATTTTTAATGATTGCACTAATCATATCTTTTATCATACATCTTTTCTTATTATTTGTTAGTTATAGATGCTCGTCCATAAATTGGGACGTCAAACAATATTTGATTTAAGATTCCGATTATTTTTCTGAGACTTTGTTGTTAGGTATTATGACATAACTTTTCTAAACCGCTAAAAAAACTGGATTTAATTACGTAAATCGTTTTTATGAAAAATAAATAAATATGTAAGTTAATATAAATAATTTTAAAATAAAACAAATATTATAGGTATAGTCCACTAGGTCAGAAAAATTAAATTTATAATCAAAATTAAATGTTTCACACTTCATATTCACTATCAATAATTTTGATAAGCCAGGACAAAGAAAAAGTAACAAAAGAAACATACCTTATCAAACTTATTTTTAAATTTGATATTCTTGAATCTTTACTAATCCTGCTATCTTTAGTTTACTCACAATTTTTTTTTTTTTAATTTTCATACATTAAAAAAATATTTTTATTTTTTACTTTCCTGTCTGTGTCTACTATCAAATGTTTATCTTTTTCTTATCCAACTATATGTACTTGTTCAAATATACTGTATCTCTATAGTTTGTAAAAACAGTTTTTATTGAGTCATGGACGAAGTAAAAATTGCTAAATAACTAAATTGAATTTTGCAGTTGCCAAGGGACCAAACACAAATGACGCTGGATTAATTTTATTTTTTGCTGGGTTTACAAAACCAACGAGTCCAGGTCAACTAGAAATATTTGACGGAGTCAAACAAGATACTATAAATATTCAACAAATATGGTCCAAATTTGATTCATACAATTGTCCCGGACTGAAGAATAAACCTAAAATATTTATCTTTGCAGTAAGTATGGAGTTAGTATACGTAAAAAATGTTTCTAAAGTAGGCCTTGAAAAACTTATACAATAATTCTCCTTCTTCTTAAGTGTCAGTTTGAATCACGTTTGGATTTAAATTTACATACAATATTTTGTATATCACTCTTTATATTTTACATTATCCTTTTTTGACAATTCGTGCATACAGATAAATTTATCTAAGTATGCAATCAAAAATGTGTATTTAAAATTCAGCATGCTTCTACTTAATTGAAATAAAAATATTCTTTATTTGAATACTGACATTCATAAATTAACATTGCTGTGTTCAGTTTATTGAATTGAAAGCTATAAATAAGCAAGAATGTTGTTAATTTCAAAAATAAGAGCATGCGTGATAAAAATTTCTTAGATAAAGATTGTAGCATGCTTGGCTCAAAAACAAGCACGAAAATATTTAGTTTTTGCCTAATACAAGAATGAATGTATCTCTGAGTGAATTAATAAATACATAAGCTTTGTCCCAACATCTCACAAAAATATTACGGTCATCGTCATGCGCAGTAAATAAAAACCTATCAATAAAGCCCAAAGTCGAACGGTTTTTATTTACTGCGCATGACGATGACCGTAATATTACGGTTTTGTGAGATGTTGGGACAAAGCTATAGTAACCTGTTCTAGGACCATCAAAATCATCTGGATTACATTTATTATTGGCCGCGTCTATTCATCGGGGCGCTCCCTCAGATAGAAAAATATAGGTACTATTCGTCCGAGCGTGCTTGTGCATGCTTATTATCCGCCCCGAAAAATGGAAATCTGTTCTCTTTTATTATTTTGCAAATAACTAACCTTAAAACAGTAAGGGAGAGTGGGGGAATCGTGCGCGTTGAGTAATCCACGTAATCCATCAAACTATTTCATATTTCGCGGGCTTTTAGGCGCCTCCGACTAGTGCTGCACTCTCTCCTTTCTACTGTGCATCACTGGCGCCATACTCACATTAGTTGTTCACGTTTGCACGGAAAGAGCCCTGTTTATTTGAAATCCAGCCGGTTTCTGTAATTTTTTGACATCGGAAAATTAGACGGTGAGTCCACTTTTTTCCTTAATCGATAAAATATATTTATTTTATGGAAAAGTATGATCTTTTGCATCTATTGATACTTGTTTTACATTGTTAGGTTACGTAGTTTACTAACTGTATTACAGATTGTCATTTAATGTCTAAAGGGGTAATGATGCTCGTTGATACTTTTTTTTTCAGATGCCGAGAAATTTTACAAGGAAAACCATAATTGTTTCATATACAGAAGAAGATTTACAAAACGCATTATTTGCGATAAGAAATGATGGCAAAAAAATAAGGGATGCAGGAAGAGCCTTTAATATTCCTGAATTGACACTCAGAAAAAACTGTCAAAAAATGAGCCGAAGCCTCCTCGTTTGAGTTGCAAGCCTGTGTTTTCAGAGGAAATAGAATCTAAGAGTACGTTTTAACGCTAGCTAAGCTATTTTATGGCCTAACACACAGGTGATTTAGGCGACTAGCTTTTAGATATGCTGAGCAACATGACATAGCCCATAAATTCGACAAGGAAAAGGGATTAGCTGGAAAGGACCTGGCTGTATGGATTTTTAAGAAGATCACCTGATATAAAGCTACGACAGCCTGAAGGAACCAGTTTGAATAGGATTTGCATCTTTTAATAAAGACTCAACCAAATTATTTTTTTCACACCTTCAAGTTTGAACCCAAGAGTGTTTACAACATGGATGAGACAGGCATCACCATGATGCAGAACAAATGCCCTAAGGTTTATGGTCGTAAGGGATCTAAAAAAGTAGGAGCTGCAATTTCTGGCGAAAGAGGAAGGACAATAACAGCTATATTTTGTATGAATGCGGCTGGGAACTACATCCCTCCCATGATAATATATTCTAGGAAAAGGATGTCCAAAACTCTTGAGAAAAATGGACCAATTGGGGCGTTGTACAAATGTCTAAGAACGGTTGTATTAATTCCGGACGTGGCTGGGTCACTTTCAGAGGCATGCTAAGCCAACTGTTACTGATCCTGTCCTTCTGGTCCTGGATAACCATTCCAGCCACATTTCAATTGCAGCTTATAATTTCTGCAAAGAAAATAACAACCACATGGTCTCGCTTCCTCCACACACATCTGATCACCTTCAGCCTCTGGATCTGACATTTTTTAGTTCTCTGAAAAATGCACTATTTAGGAAATATGACCTTTGCTTGCCAAGTACCGGTCATCAAAAAATAACTGAATACGACGTAGCCGAACTTTTAAACAAAGCCTTCATGAAAGTGGCTACAATGAGAAAAGCAGTTTCAGGGTTTCGGACGTCTGGAATATCTCCATTGGATCCCGACAAATTTACCGATGCTGATTTTGAACCTAGCCACCAACTTACATTAGAAGAATTTGAAACTTCATTCAGTCAAGATAGTGCAGCAACACTTCCAGATAATCACCCATATTTACAACATCAGAGAGATCCGAGCCCTCAGCAATCTACGTCTTATGATAATTCTTTCTTTGCTATGGCTCCAATACAAAAAACAAAAGTTAACCAGGCAACGAGAAGAAAATCTAGGAACAAACAGAAATCGGAAATTCTTACGAGCACTCCCATCAAAACAAAACTAGAAGAAGCTGAAGAGATAAAAAGACAACAAGAAGAAGCAATCAAAACCAAACAAAAACTGAAAGATAAGAATAGTAAAGGAGTTATTCGTTTGGACGGTGAATTATTAATTCCGTCGTCTTCAAAGAAATTCAAAAGCAAACAAAAGAGACCGCCAACGCCTGAATCATCAAATTCATCAGAAGATAACGTGTCGGATATTTGTGACGACGATGAGCTGGATGATATTGAAGATGATGTTAGTCTGAGCTTCGTACCGCCACCTTTGAATCGCCAGGGAAACTAACCGAAGTTTGTGGTATTTGCGGTGAATTTGGCAAACAACGATAATTGTGGTATAGATGTATTCTTTGCTCAACTCGGAACCATGCCGAATATACTGGCTCAGATACACCGAAAAATTATAAATGTGACCTATGCTCAAATTAGGAGTTAGGATAATGTTCCACAACTTCAATAAATGTTTTTAAAGTTAGTGTTGGTTTTATCTTATACTTAATACTTTTAATGCGCACGATTCCCTAACACTTGCGCACCATTACCCGCAACGGCGGGGAATGGTGCGCAAGAGCACTTTTGTACTTTTAGCAGTATTGTACTTTAAATATTTTATTTTTTTCTGCTGAGAGTAGTTCTTAACAGCACCCCCATTACGGTATTTACATTTAAATTATCTACAATGCTATCAATGCTATAATGATTTTTGCTTAAGTGCGCACAATTGCCCACTCTCCCTTACCGTGATTGGTTAAATATACAGGTTGATCTATTAATGTGTGGAAATCCAATATATCTGTTGTTTTTAAAATTACGAGAAAATTTCAAATACAAATGTTTTACGGTTCGAAGAGGCGCCTATTCTGAATAAAAATTTTTCCAAAAGGCAAGAAAGAAATATTTTTTCAAATAGATTTTATTTTAATTTATTTTTGTATTCTACTAAAAAAAATTAATTATTTTTGTTTTATACACAATATGCCTAAATTCAATTGCTTTCAAGATTTTGACATTCGAAAATTAACTTTTTCTATAACCATTTAAAAATCAACAACTTTCGTCACGTTTTACTCCAACCGAAAACGCCAGATCCGACACCAGTGATAGAATAACCCATAACTTTAACTTTTGTCTCTAGTGACGAAAGTAAGTGGTTGCAATTTCAGATGTTATAAAATTATTGTTGCAGTCTTAGAATTCATTTTTAGGATTTTATATAGGAAAAGTTCAATTATAATATATAGGTAGATGCCAAAACAAACATGGTAAAACGGGGTTTACCCCTAAATCGCAGATATCGTCGAGATCACTTTAAAGATAATTCAACTCATTCAAACTTCTTGTACATCCTGTATAGTAAGCTATGGTTATAGAAAAGTATAGTGTTTTACTCGTCGAAAAGCATTTTCTGCAACATGAGACCATTATCAAACTCGGCTGCGCCTCGTTTGATAAACTGTTCTCTCGTTTGCAGAAAATGCTACTTTCATCACTCGTTAAACAATATACTATTTTCACTCTTTGACAAGCTCTAGCACCCAAACAGTTGAAATTATGATAAAACCATTCACATTTTCCCGTCTTAGTTTTTTATACTTTATGTTAATAATATGCAATAAAATAATCCACTTCCTGATTAACCGGAAGTTAGAATATTTTTTAGATTCAGTTAAACCAAAAGTTGGTATACTAGATATAGATATGAAAAACTAAGACATGGGCATGTAAACCGTTTTATCCTTACTTCAGTCGTTTGGGTGCTATAGTTTGTCAAAGTGTGAACAAGTCAATTTTCGAATGTCAGAAGCCTGAAAACAATTGAATTTAGATATATGGTATTTTAGACAAAAGTACTTATTTTTTAGTAGAAAAAAAAATAAACGGTGTTCCATTTGAAAAAAAAAGTTTCTATGTTGCTTTACTTTTTTGAAAATATTTTTACAATAGGCACCTCTGTAAACCAAAAAACTTTCATATTTGACATTTACTCGTATTTTCCAAAAACTCCGAGATATTAGACTTCCACAGACTAATATAATTTACTAAACAAGTTAAAAGGGTTTCCTAAACATATTATGGCACAAATGTAACAAAATATTCCTTGGTCCAAAATGTTAAAGTTTAAGTTTTTTTTATAACGAAATTTCAGATCATCGTTCAGTTTTTTGTGATTTCAATCTCTTTAAAGTTTTAGAAAAGGATTCAAAAATGAATGTAGTAAAAAGAAATGTTAGCGAACATAATATAGCACAGTTTAAACAAGCTCTTTCCAATGAAGACTGGATAATTTTAAATAATATTAGTATTCTTGATAATGCATTTTCGTACTTTTATGACATTTTTAAAAATCGTTTTAATTTTTGCTTTCCTGAAAAACAAAGTACCTTACAAAAAACAAAAAAAGTTGGATAGCCTCAAGTCGATCACTAAAAGACCTTTTTATATTAAAAAAAATGTAATCCTCATTTTACCGATATATACCGGGTGTTCAAATTAAGTTAAATACCGCCGAAAATATGCATTTTAGAAAAAAGTTTCAGACAAAAGTTTTATAGTTTTTTGGGGGAAACATTTTGGCTAAATTCATTGTTTTATAGCTTTATGGGAGGCCGTTTTTATATTTTATGGAATATATCTGTTATTTATGTTTGGAGAAAAAAATTGGTCAAATAAAAGTTACTTCTAATATTATTATCTATAATTTCTGCCTTGCCAAATTTGCCTGAAATGGTCCGTATTCGAGAAATTTGACAAAATATGCAAAATTCTGATTTTTATGAAAATTGTTGAACTAAAAGTTGTTTGCGATATCGGTCTCTATAATTTTTGTTTATACATGATTTTTCTAAAATGGACCGTAATGAAAAAATTGTAGGAAATAAAAATTTTTCAGTATTTTTGTTTTCAATGAATATCTATAGAAAAATGTTTCGAGGTAGATGTATGTGGACAATGTATAGGTATATTTAGTTTATCCTCTAAACATTCATAGAGATGCTGCAATAGGTTGTACAAAATAACCGGAAAAAGCCTATAATAACTAGATAGGAAAGTCATGTGTTGGACACATCAGATTTTTTATTTTTAAAAGAAAATTAAAAGGTTTTTTACTAGAATATTGTTTTTATGATCTCACTGAATTTTACAAATTTGATGTATAAGTCCTACCCATATTTTATTCTATTTTCTAGTTTTATGTTTTTATCAATTTTTATTTTATTTACTTGTATTTTGACGAATCCTATACAATTGTATTATCTCATAGAAAATAAATAATATTTATTTTATTTATTTGATCTGTTTTTATTACTATTCAAAAATTGCTTTATGCCGATTTCATTAAAAATTTTACAGTTAAACATAATAAGACCTACACCTAATAGTAGATTTCTGCAATTCTCTTAATTATTTTAAATAAAGCTTAAATTACAATTTTAATGTCTTGCTTTTTTTCATATTTCACTTCGTTTGTATAATTTCACTAAGATGACTGATGTTTATATCAGGAGCAGACGTTGGAAAGGCTTTTGGTAGTAAATGTCAAACCACGTCGGACCACTTCCAGAATTTCGCGGTAATGTTTACCTGCCAGTGGTGTTTCATAGAATAAGTAATTTTAAATTGTTACCGGCGGAACCGTACAATCGCGTGTATTTATTGATTAGAAATAATTATTAAACCAGTATTATAATATCCCAAATCATAAGTCTACAAAATTTCAAAAGCTATTCACAATTTAATAAACTATTTACCCAAAATTGTTATTCTTTTGCAATTTTAAAAAAAATATAGGGATTTAGACGGGGGGATTCCATTGTCAAATGATCATTTTTACTTTCCTATCTGTATAAGGAAAGTATAGGAATCATGATTTTTTTCGACCTCGAGTTTTCGACGGATTTTTACGTTTTGAGGTCCCCTGAATCCGTTTTGACTATTTTCGCGATGATGTCTGTGTGTGTGTGTGTGTGTGTGTGTGTGTGTGTGTGTGTGTGTGTGTGTGTGTGTGTGTGTGTGTGTGTGTGTGTGTGTGTGTGTGTGTGTGTGTGTGTGTGTGTGTGTGTGTGTGTGTGTGTGTGTGTGTGTGTGTGTGTGTGTGTGTGTGTGTGTGTGTGTGTGTGTGTGTGTGTGTGTGTGTGTGTGTGTGTGTGTGTGTGTGTGTGTGTGTGTGTGTGTGTGTGTGTGTGTGTGTGTGTGTGTGTGTGTGTGTGTGTGTGTGTGTGTGTGTGTGTGTGTGTGTGTGTGTGTGTGTGTGTGTGTGTGTGTGTGTGTGTGTGTGTGTGTGTGTGTGTGTGTGTGTGTGTGTGTGTGTGTGTGTGTGTGTGTGTGTGTGTGTGTGTGTGTGTGTGTGTGTGTGTGTGTGTGTGTGTGTGTGTGTGTGTGTGTGTGTGTGTGTGTGTGTGTGTGTGTGTGTGTGTGTGTGTGTGTGTGTGTGTGTGTGTGTGTGTGTGTGTGTGTGTGTGTGTGTGTGTGTGTGTGTGTGTGTGTGTGTGTGTGTGTGTGTGTGTGTGTGTGTGTGTGTGTGTGTGTGTGTGTGTGTGTGTGTGTGTGTGTGTGTGTGTGTGTGTGTGTGTGTGTGTGTGTGTGTGTGTGTGTGTGTGTGTGTGTGTGTGTGTGTGTGTGTGTGTGTGTGTGTGTGTGTGTGTGTGTGTGTGTGTGTGTGTGTGTGTGTGTGTGTGTGTGTGTGTGTGTGTGTGTGTGTGTGTGTGTGTGTGTGTGTGTGTGTGTGTGTGTGTGTGTGTGTGTGTGTGTGTGTGTGTGTGTGTGTGTGTGTGTGTGTGTGTGTGTGTGTGTGTGTGTGTGTGTGTGTGTGTGTGTGTGTGTGTGTGTGTGTGTGTGTGTGTGTGTGTGTGTGTGTGTGTGTGTGTGTGTGTGTGTGTGTGTGTGTGTGTGTGTGTGTGTGTGTGTGTGTGTGTGTGTGTGTGTGTGTGTGTGTGTGTGTGTGTGTGTGTGTGTGTGTGTGTGTGTGTGTGTGTGTGTGTGTGTGTGTGTGTGTGTGTGTGTGTGTGTGTGTGTGTGTGTGTGTGTGTGTGTGTGTGTGTGTGTGTGTGTGTGTGTGTGTGTGTGTGTGTGTGTGTGTGTGTGTGTGTGTGTGTGTGTGTGTGTGTGTGTGTGTGTGTGTGTGTGTGTGTGTGTGTGTGTGTGTGTGTGTGTGTGTGTGTGTGTGTGTGTGTGTGTGTGTGTGTGTGTGTGTGTGTCTGTATAACGCATAACTCATGAACCGATACCACGGAAAAACACCAAATTTAAAACTTAAGCTTTATTCCAGCGTCTAATGAGCTGATTTTATTTTGGGCAGAGTCGGAACATCTGGGGGGGTACTTTATAGGTGGTAATTTTTATATTTTATGGAATATATCTGTTATTTACGTTTGGGGAAGAAAATTTTTTAAATAAAAGTTACTTCTTATTTTATTATCTATAATTTTTATTATTTACAAAATTTTCCTAAAATGGTCCGAATTCGAGAAATTTGACAAAATGTGAAAAAATATTTTTTTTTATATAATTTCTCTAAAATGGACCGTATTCGAGATATTTGTGAAAATGTGTAAATTTTGAAATTTGAAAAAAACTCAAAAACGGATAAAGAAAAAATCAATAAATTTTAAACTTAAGTTTTATTTCGGCCTGACGTGAAATGATTAGATTTTGGACAAAGTCGGAACATCTGGGGGGGTACTTTATGGGAGGCCGTTTTTATATTTTATGGAATATATCTGTTATTTATGTTTGGAGAAGAAAATTGTTCAAATAAAAGTTACTTCTAATATTATTATCTATAATTTTTGCCTTATGTAAAAATTTCCTGAAATGGTCCGTATTCGAGAAATTTGACAAAATGTGCAAAATTCTGATTTTTATGAAAATTGTTGAAATAAAAGTTGTTTGCGATATCGATCTCTATAATATTTGTTCATACATGATCTTTTTTAAATGGACCGTAATGGAAAAATTGTAGGAAAAGTGCTAAATTTAAATTTTTCAGTATTTTCATTTTCAATGAATATCTATAGAAAAATGTTTCGCGGTAGATGTATGTGGACAATGTATATATTTAGTTTATCCTCTAAACATTTATAGAGATGCTGCAATAGGTTGTACACAATAAACGGAAAAAGCCTGTAATAACTAGATAGGAAAGTCATGTGTTGGACACATCAGATTTTTTTTAAGATAAAAAGATTTTTTTCAAAAAATACTCAGACTACAGTAATAAATTACCTAAACATCAATAATCAAATTGATTTTCTAAATAGGTTTAACAGATTATTTCTTTTATAGCTGTCTACTCCAGAAACACCAATTCAAAGAGACGGCAAGAAACATTTTAAAACTGCCTACGATACCCCAGCTGAAGCAGACATATTGGTGATTTACAATAACCCAATAAGTGGTAAGATTTTTAGAACATCATTAGGAAAGCATATGTAATTTTCAAAACGTGTGCCTAAATTTTAACAGACGGATGCGTCTTCTGGCTCCATTTTCAAAATAAACTCATACTACGAGTATTATAGCCAGAATCTTATATTTAATGCACACTTTTTAGGTATAACTCGGCAATATTTTTTAAATTATAAAATTTTTCAGGTAGTGGAAATTTCTTACAAAATTTTTGTGAAAATATTAGATTATTTGGCAAAACAGAAAATATTATAACATTAGCATCGTGCACACCATCCACATCTACTCTTATAATATCAACTCTTACCAGAAATTTCTACTTCACTGTTAGTAACTTACGAGGCCACCATCACATTATAGACAAGCATAATGACGAAATTAAAGCACATATAAAAGAGATAAAAGAAACTTTTGAACAAAAGACAATAAAAGAAACTTTCGAACAAAAGACAGTAAAAAAGGAAAAACGTAATTTTCTAGATAGAATTTTGGGTTCTAAACCTTCATCTTCAACTAATCCATCTTTACGAGAAAATATAGAACCATCACGAACAAGACACGTGTCTTTAACTGAATACGATGGGGGGAGACCCAATTTAAGAAGAAAAAGTGAAAAAAGTGAAAAACCAAGATGGCGTCCTTAAATACTATTCTATTCTACTGTCGTAGGTCACCAAAGACTTGTAAATGGACTCCAAATGAACTTCATTTGAAACATATCACATTAATTTTGTTGCGATTTTATTTTTTAGAATATTTGCTCTCTAAACCCATTCAGGAATAGTGTTTAAAAATGAATATAATTTGTATTTCCTACTAGTTCATTATTGTGTTTTTATAACTTAGTTACCAACTACATAATAATGTACTTTATGGCTCGCATGCACATAAAGACACATAAAAATAAGTTTTTGATTAACCTTTATTAATAAAATTACAAAAAATGAAATTAATTTATTATGTAAGTATCTACTTAACATTGGTTTCTGACTGTGAAAAGTACTCAAAACACGTATTACAGCCCTGCAGTATGGGACTTGTCACGGTTTGGATGGGTGACCGAATTCGTAGAGTTCGGGCGCAGGCGGGCGGTGGAATGTATGAGTATAATGTACGAGTTGAATGAATAGGAAGGAGTAAGGCATCCAAATTATGGCACTTTAAGCCCGTAAGTCTACAATGCAGCCGTACGAACGACACAGGAGAGAAAAAATATATTTAACATCATTTCGTGTCAATTATGATAATTTTTTTTATTAAAATCAAATTAAATTTAAAATTTTTATTCAATATTTATAGTATGGATCAGAGTATAAACATCTAGTTGATACCCTTATGGTTGCCTTGATACATAAATAACCATTATTTATTAACATAAAACATGTGTGTGTTTGTAAAATTATCCATTTCTTATTCCATTTCAATCTAACTACCATGTATCTGGAAATGTATATTTTTAATTATTTATACCTATTATTTAAAAATAAACCATGTTTATTCGAATAAGATGTCTTTTTATTATACACCTGGTAAGAGAGTCCAATAAAGTATGGAGTGATCCACAAAAAATGATGCTAAAGTAGACCTGTAAAAAATTTACACATATCAGAACATTCAATTCAATTTATTAATGATCTGTGTCATCTCTAACAGTAAATATCTCATGTTTTCTGATGATTTAATAGCTATTTATGAAACCAGTTGCAAAATGTCTTATTTTATGTAACGAGTGAATATTTGCGGGACGAGCAGAGCGAGGTCCCGCAACATGAACGAGTTACATAAAAAGGCATTTTATAACGTGTTACATACAATTTTTTTTTTAATTTTGACTAAAATTGTGTTTTGGTTAAACGTTCCTGACATTTAGTTAACCAATATTACTTTCTTGTATTGTTAGTTGCATATGGATCATTTTCTTGACAATTCGAACCACAATTAGAACATTATTATTCTCAACGAGTTGCAGTGTGTTTATATTCTAAGTATGTGGTTTATATTGCTTATTAAAGTTATTTAGTTCTTAAAAAAAGTGTGTTATTTTGTCGTCTATTGTGTGTGAATTATTTTGTGCTGATTTGGACTGGAAAATACTATACGAGGCAAGAGAGAGGTCCGACACGCCCAACATCATTGATAAGGCAACGTAAGGATACGTCATATGTATTATTTTCATTGATAAGGAAACGTAAGGATACGTCATATGTATTATTTTTGATATACAAAAGTGGGACCGGTAGGCGTGGCTTTTGCACTCACTAAAATGGCGGAAGAGCAGAACCGGATTTACAAGTTTTTATTGTACTATTTCTGGTTAAGTATCATTATTTGAATTATAAAAAAATTAATTTCCTTTTTATGGACATTGACTTAAAAGGTGGTGGAAGGCCGAGGTTATAAAAGAAGGGGATTTAAAAGCTTAAATATGCCCGGTTTTCAGCCGAGAGGTGCTGAATAAAGTAAATGAAAGAAATAAAATATAACTGATTTAATTATCACTCAAGTGACTATTAAGCGCTGGAGAATATATTATTTGCAAAATTGCAACTAATCAATGACCATGATATAACTAACTTGGGGCCGATTCCACCATTGGGTTTAACGAAGTTTAAAATGACATTTTTATATAAAATGTAATTTTAATCTTCAATTAATAGTTTAAACTTTAACACAATGGTGAAATTAACCTTAAAGCGTTGAAATCATTCACAGAAAAAATAAATAGTACATTTTTGATTCACATAAGCGACAAAAGTAAACAGAGTTCGATTTATTGGATCAGTCGTCACACGTTTGCACTAGGGCACATAATTAGCCCAATCTTTAGTTTTTTGTTTTTCTATGAGCCCAATACTTTCTGTCTTTAAATCGGAAAGTACAAGGTCGCAAATGTTAAGTAATCTAACCTTACTTTAATTAACAGCTTTTTCGAAATTAAGAACAAATGTTCATACACTAAAAGCTCGATAATCAGATACGAAACTTAATGCAAGGCTCGCGGAAAATGGCTAATAAGCAATCTCTGTGTAGGTAGATGCACTATTCAGGAAATCAAAATGTGGATTAATCTTACTTGGTCTTGGTCCTTTTGTAGATTCAGACTGAAAGGTGTATATCTTCATGCAAGACATTCAGTAAATCAGCGAAGCCACAACCAGCGATGTGCAGGTGCACTTCTAACAAATGTAAAATATGAAGAGATCTTACTTGAGACCTATAGATCCAATGACGATATTATGGTAGTTGGTTTGAGCTGGGCTTCTCACCAGCTGCAGAGATTATGGCTACTTATGTAAAGGCCTACCGTAGTAACACACAACATGCACCACAAGCATGCCGGTCCAATTTAATTGATCTGTGCACAATAATCATGCATTTATGATTGAAAGTCAGACAAAGAATGTGAAGATAAAGTTGAAGTCTTAATCATAGTTAAAGTCACAGATGAAGTTAAAGTTAACAGCAAAAGAGTTGAAATTGTAGGCTGGTGATAAAGGGAGGCCAACATCTAGGTAATAAAAGTTTATCGAGTTAGGAAAAGTATCCACTGTAAGCGCTTTTCTTGATCACTGAGGTAAAAACCAGAATATTTCCTTATACACAATTTCTTCGCTAGGCAAAATAAAAAATAAATTTGTAAGAGTACTTCCCAAGTGTTTTTCCAAAAGCTCTAAGAACAAAATTGACGAAAATGGCCCAATCCAAGTTTAAATTCTAAAACTTGAACATTAAAGATAAGTATATTACTGTAAAACAAGTAAAACCCCTTTGTTGACTAAATGGTTGAATAATTCATTACCTACGTGAAGGTAGAATAGGGACTAAAGTTTAGCAGAAAAAGCCACTAGAAAAGGTGAACAAAATAGACTGGAGCATATGAACGACAAGCAAATATCGTAAATGCAAATAATGTGTACTGTGATTAAATAAAAGTGTACAAGGAATAAAGTTTTAATATTTTCTTATCCATATATATGAGTGATATTTATTTTTAAAACTAGACAAACGGTTATGGTTTTGTTGCTAGTCTCATTAAAAAAAAACTAAGTGAGTATTGATGTTAAATATTTATTATTATAAGAACTTATATACAGTATGTTCATAATATGCACTATACAAACTTAAATATTATATTCCTGAATTCATTTCAAGCATAAAATGTCCTATGAACAAATATCCAATTCTACATGGTTACCAAGCTACAAGATATATTAACATAGTATGTATGCCATGTGTTGGAATATGTCGAAACACAGCACTGAATGTTTGGTGCCTTGGAACTTGTCGGTATGGAAATTGTCACTGATACTCCATACAAGCAGCTCGCGAATATTCATGACAAAATCATTAAAGGTACACTATTTTGGCATATTATTAATTGAAATTTATCATAAAAAGGAAACGTAGTTGACAAGTGTAGTACTGAGTAACCAACTGACGATTATAATTATTGTTGATAAAAAACCAAAAAATTTGAAAATGTGATATTTAAGTTTGTATAGTGCGTCTTGCAAATTTTTTTTTAATAAATGCCCCAAGTAAAGAAACATTTACGATTATTACAATCTAATCATTAAAATCATTTAGAAATTTTATTCTAACTTATCAAGGGATGAAAAACTTCACAAATTGATATTCTACTATCTAGTATACCTTAGAGTCTAAATCACTTAACTGCACTATACTATGCTTTAACATCACTGAACTAACTCAAAAGGCTTGGTCTTTTGAGTCTTCTTATTAGATTTGGCATTGTTGAGGAGCTGGATAATCTCGAGGTTTCCATGCTGGTACAGTTGTTGTTGGTGACTACTGGCAAATTTTTGTATTGTATTTTCAACAGTCTCCACTTTAAGGTCCCTATGAAGATCAGTATTGTGGCAGTACCAGGGTGAATTGACGATGTTCCTTAATGCTTTATTCTGGAACCGTTGAATAACTTTGATGTCACTTTTCTGGCACATCCCCAAAGTTGGCGAATCGCTTCATTTTCACCAATTCCTTTAAAAGCACTAATCTAAAACAAATTATAGGTAATTAAAAAGGTATATTAATATTGTTTTAAATTAACTATAATGAAACAAACAATACTCATGCATACACAAAACATGAAGCTCTACTTTTCAATCAGCTGTAGAACTAATAAATAAAATTGGTGGAAGGACAGCAAATGTAGGTTATATTTAAATAGAAATAAGAATATAAAATGCCTATAAATTAAATTTGATAAACGAAATGGCGTACGATTAATGTACTTCTCAAGAAAATGCTTGAAACATGTACTGCTGAATTTAGAAGGTTACCAATTATACTTGTTGACAAACTGTATCCACGCGCTACGTTTTATAGGATTTTTTGGAAATCTATAAATATTATTTCGTATGAAAAAGTATTATTCCAATATAGGTAGGCCCAAAAGTTGATAGATGATTTTTTTGCATTTTTAAAAGCATACTTTTACACATTTTATACAAACCTGTCATAATACTGTCCTGTATAATATTTATAATTTTGATACTAACCTATGAAACGTAATTCCAGTCGATTTTTCACAAAAACGTCTATCGCTAGAGCAGGAACGTATAACACAGCAAGGCATTATATACTTTATAAGTTTGTAACACTCAAAATTTGCTCAAACACAAATTAAATTCAAATTTAATTACACAAATGACACTAAAAATATAACCTATAAAATTTGACAATTTGCACTCACAGTAATGGCGGACCGGTCCCACTTTTCGCTTACGCATGTCGTATCCCTAGGTTGCCAGATCAATGCCCAACATAGGGCGCGGCCATTTTGAACCCTGTGACACAGTTTATAGCTAAAGAATCAGATCGCTCACTCTGCGTCAGCACTTTTGATCTCAATGTTTCAGTTTATACACTGTGCAACTCGGATAATACAATATATGACAACCGTCTATAATAAAACAGCAGTCTTCTGCGTATCCTGAATTTGTATCCCTGGAGTGGATGTTATTTTGGAACTTTCAACTGGTCCGAGTGAGCTAACTGATTCTTTAGCAATAAACTGTAACTTCAAAAATAATATTCACTGACACTGACAGCAGCAAGCAAAATATCAGGTGCGTTTTAATCATCCGCTTCTGCTTCCGGAATTGTCGGTTTAGTCGTTTTAACCTGTCAGATTAAAACAAGAAAACCGACAATTCCGAAGCAGAAGCGGATGATTAAAACGCACCTATTAAAAATATTGCGCCAAGATGTAGGCAACACGTAATAAGGGTTCAAAAAGGCACTCAGAAAGCTGCGCAGTGCGACCATTCTCCGTATAGCACATACTTTGATTTTCTTTTACACTTATTACGTGTTGCGCATCTTGGCGCAATAGATTTAGTGGTTATGTTATAATATTTACCCAAAGTCAGTCCCCAAAGATATTATTTATGAACCTACACTCAACAAATAATGAATATCTTGAAAACCTTGCTTTACTTGGTTATTTTATGTTAAATCTTTCCATTAGTAAGTAACAGTAACCACTTTAATTATGTTCCCATTGTTGTATTCTAAATGCTATTTATTTTTCAGGTCTCCTAGGAATTTCGAGTAGGTACTTAACTTGAACAGTGTTTACAAACCATTAATCTAATTGTTTAGCTAAACTCTGGTATGTCTGTTCTCAGCATTTTGAGGAAAATGCTTATTGCTCTTATGTAAAAAGGTATGTGATCAATCATGTAACAATTCTTTGTAGAAGGCAAATATCAAGAATATTGAATACTTCAATAGGTAGGAGCAGTATTAAAATCAAACGAAATAATATAAATAAACATGTAAGTAATATTTTTTACTTTTTAAAACATTTATAATATAATAATTGTTTTTATTTATTTCAGGTTTACTACCTCTGGCTCATCTACACACGTGAAAGTAGAGGTAGACCACAGCCTCACTGAGAAAATAGCCCCGCTGCTAAATAGTGTATCTGGAACAGTTAGAAAATGACCTGTAATATTTAATTTTTTTATTTGATACAGTAAATAACTGTGTAACAATTTCGGATAAATTAAAATTTCTGAGAAGCAAAAGTACCACTGATCCAGGTACATTGATTTTGTACGTTAGTCATACACAGGAATCATAAAAGTAACAAAAACGTCATTTAGAGCCACCATATGTAGATATCCTTTTTACAATATAAGTCGACGAACTAAGAAAAGCATAGCTAGGCTATCGATTGCTATAGAAGCAGAAAGTAGGGAGATATGCAAGAGGTTTGAAAATGTACACTGGCAATCTAATGTTAATACAATTAACAAACTTGTGTAATCTTTGAAAACGAGAATATTGGTGGAGGTGGTGGCAGTAATACCACCCATAGGGGTATTTTCTTGAATAGAAAATATTCAGCAATTTCTTACCGTGTAACAACTGAAAGAAGACTCATTTGTAGATGAACAATACATATGTTTTAGTTAAAAATTTAACAATTACATTTAACTAATTAAAAAAAAATAACTGTTATACAAATTCAACGTGTCTGTCTTAGATAAATTATAAGATACAAACCAACTATCTTTTGCAGCTTGCCTGCAAGAGTATATTCCTCTGGTAATATCTTTTAGTTAGAGCTTCTTTAATCTCACATTTCTTTGTTTTTATTTTTTAGTTTCGTACCATATTTACAGCTGTAAAAATGCAAAATATAATATTAGATTGTTTAACCTCAAAGATTTTTATTACATTTACAAAAATAAAATAAAAGAAATGTTTGTTCATGGGCATGGGATTGGCGAAAAATATCATAATATTAAGGTAAAATCATATTCACAGCTTTAGAAATAATTTAAAAGCACTCACCCCTATTTCAAGATGTACTCGCAATTATAACTTTACTTCAAAAAAGTTTCTTGTATATTATTTAAAAAAAAATAAACGTTTCTTCTACATTTGTTGCCTTCATTTAAAATCTCAAAATACCAAGATATAGGCTACCAGTTTAACATTTTGGAAAAATATGTTGCCTAACCTAGTAGTAATTGCATCAAAATGGTCGCGCCAAGGTCGCGCCCTATGTTGGGCGTGTCGAACGTATGAAGACTAGAAAGAAGGAAATCGGCAATGGTCAAATTTCAAATTTCCGACCTTCTTTTTATAAAGTTCGTGAAATTGACTGTAGTTGGCATGTCGAATAACAGCGGCATCAATTTTCTATGTAAGTCAATGTAAAATGAAGTGATTTTTTAAAAAATAATCAAAATAATGCGAAAAAAGTACCTGAGTATAAGTAACATGAATGAAAAAAAAACATCAAAGCAGGATTTACGTCGTTCCAGATTGTAAAACAGGATACAAATCAAATGTAAAACTAAAGAAAACACAAGGAAAAATCAATTCAATGTCTTTTTAAAGCGTCTAATGTAAGTAAAATAATGTATTTATGATCTAAATATAATATTTATTCTAAACTAGACACAGTATGTATCTTTAGTTTATTTTATTACAAGTTACTACAATATAAAATTTTACAGTCATAGATCCTGACTTACAAACAACATTAATTATACATTAAATTTAACTTACTAGAAAAGAAAATTTATTTTTTATAGAGTTTTAATGTTAGATATAGAGTTGCTACTGTTATTTTTTCGTTGAACCCCAATTGTGTCATTATAAATGTTTTTTATAGGACACTAAACCATAGATTACTAATGTGAATAGATGGGAAACTCAATGGTAAAATTCTGAGTCGATGTGCTGCCATCTATCAAATTTGAGTGGTACTAAAATTCAATATGGCCGCCACGAGCGGGCTTTTTGAAATTTAACTTTGTAGTAGCGCAAAAATGTAATGAAGAAAATCAAATAAAGCAAAAAAATTGGAAAAATATTTGACTAGTTTCAAATCATAAAACAACCATATTGACAGTTTTGTGATTTGAAACTAGTAAAATATTTTGCCAATTTATATCTTTATTTGATTTTACTTCATTATATTTTTGCATTAATTACAAACTTGAAATAAAATGCATTTTATTTTATTTTTTTTATTACAGTAAATTAACGAAGCATCATATAATTTGTCTATTTAAACATGGAAATACTCTAAACAAATATGCATTTACACCATTTAAATAATTAAATATTTATAACACAAACCTATCAAAAATGTTTTCTGTAACATAAATCAATATATAAGTGCTCAAGACATTTATAAAAGTTTTGCGACTTGGAGTGGCAAATCAGTTTGAAAAAATTGAAGTTGAAGCATCATCCTTTTTTACTATCAAGGCAAATTTGAGTGTGGATAAAATTTGCCATACGGTTATCGAGTCGACTAGTTAGGTTGAGGAGCATTTCTTCATCCGATAATTGTTTTCTTGATTCATTTATACAGCACTTGTAGTTATCAAATTTTTATTCATCATGTGGGCACTGTGATAAATGAATTTAACTTTTGAGCATAAATTAAACTTACACACGTTTGGACCCTTGAAGATTTTAGGGCGTTTTCTTGTTTGATGTCAATGGCATTGAATCAGTTTTTGATATTGATGGCTGAGGCTCAAATATTTCATCAATCGACAGAGTATTTTGGAGGGCCAACATTTTCTTTACAACAATGATCATTTAAAAACTGAAAACAAAAAGAAATTTAAATAACAAACCAATTATTTTAACACAGAATCAAAAACAAGTTTGTAAATACCATTGATGCCAGTACAAGAAGGAAAACCCACTCACGCGACATGTCGCGCGCGACTGATCGCGAGGCATCGCGCGCGGCAATACTTTAGATGTTTTTAAATGACTCTTAGCCGCGTGCGACCACGCGACAGAACCGCGTTAATGGGCTTTGAGTCATTTAAAAACATCAAAAGTATTGCCGCGCGCGACATGTCGCGTGAGTGGGCTTTCTCTCCAAGATGCATTTTTCTTAAGACACTTATTACAAATTGTTTGGTTATCCTTAATATGACGACCTCATATTTAATACGTGGTATAAATTGCATCACTACCAATATCTGGGAGTGCTTTATTGTTCGTTGCTGAAATCCATGTTCCCATCTCATGAAAACATGCTTAAAATTGGAAGGTGTTGAAAAATAAATCTAAATGAATCAAAATCTAATACACCTTTAAATGCAACAGCCATTTTAATTTTTCCAAGTTTGAAGTTTTGTTGACGAGCTGACAACTAACAACTAACATGACATTTCGATACGAGCGCCATCCCGTTAATTGGAGTGGTACTAAATTACCGTCCTCATGTTTTTCCATTTGAGTTACCAGCCCCTGTACTAAACGCTTAGAACAGTGGCAGCATATATGTATATCGTTCCTAGTGCCGATAAAGCACTTTCTAAAGATGATGCTGTTCTATACTTTTTAGAAGATATTATCAAATATTATGGAACTATTTTTACTGATGTTACTGTTAGCAAAATAAAAGGGATAAAGCTGAAATTAAAGGATGAGGTAATACCATATACATTCCCAAAACTCCCTTTATACTTGTATTACAACAATAAAAAATCTGTTAGCTGTGTTTTATTTTGCGCTTAAAACTAAAATTGTACTTATTAAATTTCAGCATTTAACAAACCTTTTCGAATTTGGTCATACCTACCTAATTTATATTTTATATACATAAAATTAAATAATTTATTAATTAAAACATGCAAGACTTATTTAGAAATAAATACAACAGTATGTTCTGTGCTTTATTTAGCTATAAACAAGTTTATTTTTATTATTTTGATAAAATTATGTATAATTTCCATAAGAAGCCATGTATTTTGAACGTCTCTCTTGCACCGTATAGTAATCAAAAGGTTCTTTCGTTCGCTGTTGGTGCAGTGTCCACCAGTTTAAATTACACCAGTTACACCACCTTTATTTACCTAGTTTACTTCTTGCTTATTTCTGATACACTGTGTAATTCACTCCTGCTAAATGGCTGGTAGAGAAAATATCCACCAGTGGACACTACATCGCCGACAGGAAGGTGTAGTGGATTTTACACCGGGCTAAACGAAAGGTCCGTGGGTGTAGTTCATTCCTACACCAGTGGGATGAACGAAAGAACCTAACGATGTGATCAGCAATGTTTACTGAGTATAAAGTTAAGAAATTACATGTCATCACGAGAAAGCAAAGGCCTCTTTTCTGTCTGATTTGTTTCAAATTTTAACTTCTTTTTATCTGTTATAAATTTGAGACGTAAATCCGTTAAAATGTCGTTAATTAAACCTATTTTTGAATAATATTTTTAAATAAAATTAACTAGTAAAAACAATAAAAATACATTGGAAACTAAAATATCTTATAAAATATAAAATATAGACCCATAACCACATACAAATTTGAAAGAAATTTTCAAATTCAAATACCAGCCCGAGAATCCTGGAAACAGGGACCTCCAGTACAGGCTGAACTCGTCTGGTATACAGACGATTCAAAAATCAAGGAAGGAGCCGGTGCTGGAATCTATGGACCCAAGTCGAAATTAACGGTTTCGCTGAGTTTAAGAAAATATGCAACACTGTTCCAGGCTGAGCTAATAGCCATACAACACTGTGCAAGAGAAATATTAAATCAGCAAGTATTAGGCAAAACTATTGACGTATACTCTGATAGCCAAGCAGCTCTAAACGCAATTCTCTCACCAGAAATCAAATCACTACTGGTGAAAGACTGTCTAGAAGACCTGACAGAGCTAAGTAGTCAAAATAAGGTGACCCTAGCCTGGGTTCCAGGCCATGAGGGATATCAGGGCAACGAAAAGGCCGACAAATTAGCCCGAGAAGGCTCAGATAAGGCCATGACAGGCCCCGAACCCTTCTGTGGAGTTGCTAAGGCATTGTGCAAGGCATCCATTAAACAATGGATGCAAAAAGAGTCTCAGAAATGGTGGAACCATCGGCCAAGTTCACGAAAGACGTACTGGATCAAAAGCGTCAAATCGTTCGGATAACAGTAGGCCTTCTTACTGGACACTATCGCCTCAAAAGACACATGAGTGTCATAAATCCAGCAGAAGAAGCAACTTTGTGCAGGTTCTGTGAAAAAGAAGAGGAAACATCATTCCACGTCCTGTGCCAATGTGAAGGCCTGGCTGGAATGAGGTTTCTAACATTGGGCGAAGAAAAGCCAAATGCATGCAACTACGTGCGGGAGCCACAATAGATCTGAAAAGGTCGCGGTGGACAAGGACAAATAACGGCCAACTCCTAATCTAATCTAATCTACACATTTCTTCAGTAACCAACATTTTGTTGACGGCAGAATTATATCTTATTAGGAAAAAGAATATTAAAAAAGAAGCACTAATGCTAATTATAAAACGAGTATAAATACCCTTTTTGAATATTTAGTCCAGTTTAATGCTTAATGATAATACTAATACATATACTAATAATAAGGGGGTATAAATAGACCCTTACTTCTGATCATTTAACGAGCACTTACGTAGAGCTAAGAGAGTGATAGGAACTAATAATAATAATAATAATAATAATAATAATAATAATAATAATAATAATAATAATAATAATAATACTCTCCCTAATTCACCCCCTTACGAGTGAATTTTAACCCCAAAAGATGAGCTTGTCCGGGGAAAGGGACGGCTATTATTATTATTTGCCGTGGCGCTCCGGGGCGACTTAAAGATTGATGGTGCCATTTGACTTACAGGTGAGGAAAACCCGGAAAACCTCACCCACCATCATCGAGACGGTAATGTATGGCGATTTTTTTTAATCTGCATGTCATATCAACAGAAATTGAATTTCTATTAATACGCCACACATCAAATCCTAAACCGAACCATGCAATTTAATTAAAAATCCACATGGTCTGGTCTGGGATTCGAAACCCAGCAGTCTCAGACTCATTAACTTGCATATAAATGAATATAAGCGCGATAGACCGCTACACCACCGTGTCCGATGAAATATTTTCTAAAAGCTCCGAAGTTAAATTTGTATTATTTTCTTGGAAATTATTATAAATAATAATAATAATAACTCCAATAGGCCTTTTCATCATGTTATGAGCGCAAGCGCAGCCGCCATGTTAAAATAGCACCAATTCAAAAGTTTCGTACTGTTTTGATCAACAACCCAGGCAGCACACATTAGTATAACTAACGTATTTTATACGTAATACTCGTTTAATTTTGGTATTGGTTGATTCCGTATACGTTTACAGTTTACGATTATTATACATACCGTGTTTTAAACGATATATTATACGTTTTTTATATACATCCTATGGTATATAATTGTAAATTTTTCTACGTTTAAATATAGTTAACAATATACGACTATTTTTAGTTTGCGATGAACTATTTATATACAGTGGGCCTAAATATACGTTTAGGTTTATTTAAATTAAATTCGTATAAAGTTACATTATATTACAATATGTTTTCTTCGTTTATAATTCCCGTTTTAATTTCGCCTTTGTTGATTTTTTAAACGTTTACCATCTACCATTTTTATACTTAACGTTTTTTAACAGATAAATTAAACGCTTTTGTTTGTCGATACGAGTTAATATACCTATATTATTCTACGTTTAAATATAAGTCACCTTAAACGCATAATACCAGTTTACGATGAACTAGTAGACAGAAGTAAATAATATGTATATATTTAGGTTTATTTAAATTAAAAGCTTATAGATATATTTATTTGCATTACATCCATATATTTTTTAATTATATTACCTGTAATATTTATAACAAATTCCCCATACAAATGGAACTATTTTTAGATGGCGGATGGAGGATGACGTACTAGTGGTACGGTCTTTTCTCATTTCTACTCATGCGTATGTGTAGTATTATTGTTCATGTTCAGTGTAGGGAATGGTTTGTGTGAGCAGGTTCATCGGTTCGTCCATTTTCATTTGTGTACACGTTTTGTTGCTTTGGCGTCCTGGGCTTTTACGATATTGATTAAAAGCATAGGTAAGTTTCTATTAATGTTTTAATTTAACTACTCCTTTAATAATTGTTGCATTTTACAACAACTACTGTTTTATAGGTACGTACACTGTGTTAAATGCTTATAGAAACTTCAAAACCTAACCTTACTTTTGTTTCTTTTATTTTTATACGTATTTTTTAGGTTACCTAGTTATTCCAAGCACACTTATTTTCCTTTTTTTTGTCAGTTGTTTTTTATTTAATAAAATGTCCAAAATAACCCTGTATCTGCGTCATCTAAGTAGAAAAATAGCGCAAAATGTTCAAGATGCTTTAAAGTCAAATCAATTTTTTTTTTATTCGCAATGAAGATAACATTCATAAGGCTCCGGACATTAATATATCATTTGATTCTATTATTTATAATAATTTCCAAGAAAATAATACAAATTTAACTTTTAGAAAATATTTCACCTGAAATTTAGTTACATTTTGATTATAGGAATGGGGGTGAACCAAGCGACTTAACCGACCGAATGATTAGGTGTGCCATGCAAGATTAGCTTAAGTTAGCTAAGGCCCGTCTAGGACACAACACATCCAAAGTGTTAAGCTAAGATTTTTATTTTCATATATATTTTTTGTTAGTTAAAGAAAAGTTTCGTTTAGTTTGTTATTCAGTATTTTAGTGTTCATTTTTTTGTATTTATTTATTTTTTTTTTTATTAAATATTGTTATGTATATACAATTACAACCAAAATAGAAACACGAGTAATGCCTATTTCTGGTGTATACACACCTGCTATGGATAAAATCCAAACTATCATTTAAGAAATATTAACATTTTTCTGGCCTCTTTTAGAAATTTTGTTTTGATCACTTTATTTATTTGTGTTTGAAATACATTATTTAAAACAATGTCAGGACGCATTTTACACATTAATAAAAATCATACAAATATATCTAATATAGACGTATAGTAAAACAGGATAATTAAAGGTAGATAAAGTAGTAATGTTAGACGTATAAAAAATAAAAAAATATACGTTTATAGAGCGGACATTTTCACGTATATATTGGGTAGCATATCAACAGTATCCATACGTATATTGTAGTACATAAAAAAACGTATTTTATACCAAAGTGAATTCGTATAAATATACTACAACTATAAATCTAATATAGACGTATAGTAAAAACGTTTAATTATAGGTGGATAAATTCTTAGTAATCGACGTTTATAAGGCGGACATTTTCACGAATATATTTGGTAGTACATCAACCGTATTCATACGTATGGTAGTACCTAAAAAAATACGTAATTTATACCAAAGTGTGCTGCCTGCGAAAGTATAGCTTTCAAAAGCAATATAAAGTAAGTATACCAGACAGGGAAGCATGGACGGGAGGAACTCCTGTTCATGCAGAATTCACCTGGTATACAGACGGCTCCAAAACCCATGAAGGTTCAGGAGTAGGCATATATAGTACCAAGCCAAAGACAAGAATCTCACCGAGCTTAGGTAAACATGCGACAGTATTCCAGGCAGAAATAGCAGCAATACATCATTGCACAAAAGAGGTATTAAGACAGAAGGTAAATGGAAAAACCATCGTCATATACTCAGACAGTCAAGCGACGTTAAAGGCACTCGGTTCCATGCAGGTACAGTCAAAGCTTGTGTGGGACTGTTTGGAAGCCCTAACAGAGCTGGGTAGTCAAAACAGACTAACCTTAGCCTGGGTACCAGGCCACAGAGGACATAAGGGCAATGAAGAGGCTGATTTACTAGCCCGAGAAGGAGCCTCAAAGGCTCTTATTGGCCCATAACCCTTCTGTGGTGTAACAAAAACAACTATCAGACCATGCACAAAGCAGTGGATGTTTAAAAAATCTCAGAAGTAGTGGAAAAACTCTCCAGGACAGAGACAAGCCTTAATAGGAAAAATAATAGAGTACTAGTAGGTCTATTAACTTTACTTTTTTCCTTTTTTAAATGAATATACTTAAAATTAATATTTAACGATTATAATTTTTTTCCCGTGGATATTTTAACAGGCTTGTTTAGAAAAAATAGTACGAAAAATATGGCTGATACTGACGCATGCGCACAAACAAAAATTGTGATGAAAAGGCCTATAGTTTAACACGACTCAAGAGTAGTGGTCAGTTTTGCCGTTTCGATACAATTGTACTGAATTCAGTACGAAATGATTACATTCAGTACTTCAATACAAAAACCACGAAATTCAATAAAAAATGCGAAAATTAGAAAAAAATGCAACATTTGCAGCGTTTAGATAAACAAATCTATATTATAAATTTATTTATTGATTTTATTTTTCATTTTGGTCTATTAATTAATAATTAAAACTAAGACAGATTTTTAAACTGTAAAATGTAAATTATTAAATGTGTGTACTGCCATTTATCAGTAAAAAGACAAATAACTTGGCTTGACATTACAGGGAAATAACCGAAATAATCTTTGGGGTAGGTTTGGACGTACTTATTAGTTCTCCGTTCTATACTTCTCTAACTCTAATGTTCAGTTGCAATTTGTAATCGCTGCAGCTTTGTGTTTATTGTTATTGTGTTCTGAATAAAATAGACAGTAAGAAATAATTTGTTGTTAATAAATAAAGCCTGGTTTCTCATAAGAAAATATAAGTGACTCAGAAATAGAACTAAAAATATATTGATATAACGGATCTACTCTAAAAATTTTATATTCAGTACATTTTTTCCCAATTCAGTACATTTTCCAAAATTTTTCAGTACAATTTTAAAAATCGTCGCGACAACACTTTGGTAGTGGTATAACAGAGATAAGACAAATTAGAGTTACAGAGTTACTTTTTAGGTACAACGTAAAGAGATGAATATTAAAATTCAGTTTCAAATAGCAGTCTAGTATACAGGGTGTTTCCGAACTTGGCGTCCAAATTTGTAGGGGTGGTAGTTCGCATAATTTGAGACCGATTCGCAGATTTCATTTTTCCAAAATATTTAAAATAAAAATAATTAAAAATTTTAAACAGGTACGGTCCTGCACAGCGATGGGACGCCTCGACTCCCGCGCGCTACGATCGAATTATCCGTAAGTTTGCTTAGAATCGATGAGTAACCGATCGGGTGACTATTGCGCTACGCGCTCAGGGTAGGACCCGCTCTTTGATTTTTTTATAATGGCTCTATTTTGTTTATTATAATTTTTTTAGAAAAATGAAATCTGCCAATCGCTCTCAAATTATGCGAACTACTACCCCTACAAATTTGGACGCCAAGTTCGGAAACACCCTGTGTATATATATATATTGTAATGATATCGTACTTAATACAATTTTATTTTTATTTTAATTAATATATAATATTTATTTACCTCAGCTTGCCACTTTTTCTTGTAATTTGAACAAAAGATTTTCTTTATCTCAGGGGTGCTTCAGATTTATTAATATTAATACTTTTTTTAATTTTATTTTATTTTATTTTAATGTATTTTTTATTTTAATTTATATTTATTTATTTAATTTTATCAATAATCAATAAAATAAAAAAAATAAAACTTATGAGTTAATTATCTTTCTACCCTGTATAAACAACTTGAAATATTTCCTTATATTTATGAATATTAAATGGTACTAAAATATCCAACAGTTTGTTTAAAATTATGGACAGAATATTCTTGACAAATAAACCAAGGGCAATGATTTTTAAAACTACTGTGAGTGACTTAAGTGTTTTTTTGTACAGCCATGGAATTTTTGTTTTTATTTCAGTATTTTGTGAGCGATTTAAATGTTCATGTTTTAGTTTTTTTATGTCACTGCTGCAATATAAAATATGTTCTCTATGTACATTTACTAATACCTTCTGTTTACATTACATTTTTACATTAACAATGTTATTTTAATCTCCCTTTAACACAACGTGGAATCGGCCCTTAATGACCTTTACCTTTTCAATATATAAATCCGTAGTTAATGAGTTTGTAACATTATACCTAAATCGATATTTATCGCAATTTTGCAAAAAATATCGAGTTTGTGTACAAAGTTACAAAATTTCATTGCTAACAGTTTTTCAATGCCACGATGAAACATTCACCAGGTTCAATGCTACCGCCAAAATTTAAATGAAGAAAATCTGCATTACCGGTAAGTCTCTAGTTCGCGCTCATTGCCAAGCGCGTCGCCACAGTCAACGCGCATGGAACATAATTTCAGATTTGTATTACGATTGTCATTCTGGTAATGTCTTCTCTCTGGTGGTATAATGTCAAACTCAAAGCGAGATGTCAAATTATTCTAACCTAACCTAAAAAAAATTAGTCACATTTGAATTAAAATATACCAAAAAAGGATTAAGAAATAAATATATTAATTAAATTTTAAACTAAGTACAAAATGGAAAATATATCTTCATTGTCAGGTGTCCAAAAAGATGAACTTATGGATCAAGTTAAACAGCAAATAGCAGTTGCAAATGCTCAGGAACTTCTCACAGTAAGGTACTTAATTACCTTAATATAACTAAAATAACAATTATATTTTTTTAGAAAATGACAGAAAAATGTTTTAAAAAGTGTATATCTAAACCCGGAACTTCCTTAGATAGTTCAGAACAAGTAAGTTGAAATGGGCATGGTTTTGAAAATTTTAAATGTTTTACTTTTCGCCAAATATTTTGGGAGATTTATTTACTTCTGTAGGCCTTGCTGCCTTTATTTATTAATTCCTAATGTACCTAAATGTCCTAAAATTATATTATATTTCAGAAATGTGTAGCAATGTGTATGGACAGGTATATGGATTCATGGAATTTAGTATCTAAAGCTTATAGTCTGAGAATTCAAAGGGAAAGAAGCCATATGTAAATTATTGTAAATAAAAATAAAGTGGATATCAGTAAATAACTTTTTTACTGAGATTTACCAGTAGTTCTAGCTAGTTACATAATTTTTTTCATATATGTTAATAAATAATTTTGTTTTTTTCTGTATTTTCATTTTGATACTATATTTGAAGAGTGGTTGGGCTAAGTGATCTAAGTGCCATAATTAAAAATTGCCAGAAATCAATAAAACTGAGGAGATTATCATGCAGAACATACAGGCAACCTCCGCCTTGAATGTCGGTTTCAACCACTGCAATGAAATTAGCACTTAGATCTTTTATTTGGACATTAGCACATAAAAAAAAATAACAATTTGGCACTTGGGTCACTCAGCCCGACTACCCATCATTTATAATTTCGAGAAACTTAAGTACCTAAAATTTTAAACTAGTCTTGTTTTAGTCTCCTATTTTCTAAAAAAAACATCCTAAATCCAAATGCTTTTCATATAAATATTTAGGATATAGAACCTCACGTTAGATTTAATGTACATAATGGGGTCTATTCTGTAACAATTCCTTTATATTTTAACGGCCGTTAAAATATTAAAAATATTTTCGTATTTACTAAATTACTTCTGTCATTATTTAAACGGATTTCTTTAAAATACATTAGAGAACTATTATAAAGAAATCCGTTTAAATAATGACAGAAGTATTTTTAAAGGCCGTTAAAATATAAAGGAATTGTTACAGAATAGACCCGATTGTCAGTAATAATTACTACTTGTTTAATAAAAATATCTGTAGGGTAAGCAGATATACATATGGGGTTACAATTGAAAAAACGTACAATGGCTATATCCCATGAACTAAATATGATCAAAAACTTAAATAAGAAAATAAAGAACTAACCTTATCAAACCGCAACGCACCACCTTCCTAGGATTACCAGATTTTAACTTTGCGAAACCAGGATACTGCTTGAAAATATCTAGAAATTACTTTTGATATGCATAAAATCTACATACGTATTACTTAGTTTCTAATATAGCTTTTTACTTTCCTATCTGTATACAGATATAAGGAAAGTATAGGAATCAGAATAGACCACATAGGGGTCTATTCTGTAAAAATTCCTTTATATTTAACGGCCTTTAAAAATATTTTCTTCTTTAATTCGGTCACTATTTAAACGGATCTTTAAAATACATTAGAGGACTATCTTAAAGAAATCTGTTTAAATAATGACAGAAGTAAATTAACGAATACGAACATATGTTTAAAGGCCGACAATATTTTTAAAGGCCGTTAAATATAAAGGAATTTTTACAGAATAGACCCCATTGCCATTTAAAATTTCTAGAAAAAGTATCAGAGATAATCATTATGACGATTATCTCTGAAACATTTCTTATTATAAAAATGGCAAATAAATTACTTTCATAATCAATTTGTGTTGATGTTAAACACATATTTTAGCATAAAATGTTGAAAAAAAGACTACCAAACAAGTAAATATTTTTGTTTTATTTATTTATATATTTTTAAGAAAATCACAACTTCATAAGGCACAACTTTTAAATAATGTAACACAATGTAAGTACAAAAAACTTAACTTAAAACGGTAAATAAATTAACTAACTTATTCTCAGTATGAGGAATGTAAAGCAGTACTTCTAAAAACCTAAAGACTAAAAAGCAAACATATAATTTTCTGTGATTTGATAATAAAAAATCCAAACGAGATCCGTATATGGATATACAGATTCCAATTTATGGTTTTCCCAGAAAAATACTTGTATTTAAGGTATTTCAGAAATGTCCTTATTTTATACTTTTTCAGAATACTATTTATGACTGAAGGTACTTTATGACACATAATTGTTTTAAAGCATTCTTCATTCACGTTCAAATCCCAGTAAATTCGATCTTGTAGGAATGCAAAAAGGGTATTTAATCCCTCAATCAATTTCCATCTAACATACTCATTAAACATTACTTGTTGAAAAAAGTTATTTACGAGATAAAGTAGTTAAAATCATTCTAATAAAAAGTTACAATATCGAGAGTTAAAATGACATTTATTCATAACAGAGCTGGGGAGGATTCGAATGCTTTATGAGGATCCGAGGAAATCCTAAAGGATTCGTATTCGAATCACCATATTTGTATCAGGTCCTTTTAGAGACCAAACTACGCCGGCGCGAACGGCCGCCTCAAGTGTTGACTTGTCGCAAAGTGTAAACCATAACTGACTGAAAACCGATGGTGAATAAGATAAACGTAAAAATCTACAAATTATCATTGAATATCCCACATTAAAAAAAAAATCATAAAATTTAACACTTGCCTTCCTTTTTCTGGTGTATCCCAACGATTATTTTCGTTTGCAGGTATAATCGACGCACCTCGAAGGGAACGGCCTGACCTGACAGATGAAAACTTTGAAATTTTTGTGCTATGTAAGGCCAACCAAAAGACATTTTTTCAAAAACTAATTTTAATTCATTGTTTATTATTTTGTTTTGTGTATTAAAATAAAAAATATTTTTTTGGTAACAAAATAGATGTAATTTAAAATTTTTTAAAATGAGGTTAAAAATATGTATAAAGACGAGGACTGGCAAAACTTCAGGTTCACTATTAGTGGCTTAATTTATAGAAATTTGCAATATATCTCCAATATTAGATTCGGAAGCATACATAATACCATGGTATGACAGTGATTCGTATTCGTGATCCGAAAAAATGGATTCGAATCACTTGATTCGATCTTTTTTTGTAATGAGGATTCGAAACACATCTCGTGATTCGGATTAGTGATTCGAATCTATTTTTTG
This sequence comes from Psylliodes chrysocephalus, assembly GCA_927349885.1. Lineage (NCBI taxonomy): Eukaryota > Metazoa > Arthropoda > Insecta > Coleoptera > Chrysomelidae > Psylliodes > Psylliodes chrysocephalus. Next base: position 57,018,665 of record OV651815.1, on the reverse strand, counting down.
AGGATTCGGCCCAGCTCTGATTTATAACAAACAAAAATCCCTGAATTACTACCACTAAAATAATTATAAAACGCTTTTAAATGTAAAGTATGTTAGACCAAAGATAATTGGAACAGGATGAATTCACACTTTTCCATTCCTACAAAACAGTTAATTTATTTATAATTGTAAAATCTAGTTTTAATACTACATAGTTCATAAAATCAAAACGTTTTAGGAACTAAGTTGAAAGTCTTTTAAAATATAATTCGATGTAAATTTAATGTCAATCTTTTTTGGAAGAATTGGTAAAATACGAAAAATGTATCTGCTTGAAGGTGAACGACTGACGTAGTCTACCCATGATTACAAAAACGATTGATCACTAAATTCTTTAATAATTAACGACAATACATGCAATTACGGACGGTGCTTAAAAATTATCCATTAGAGTAACAAAAAAAAAACATACATATAATTTAAGAAAATTCGTATTTCCAATATGGCCTATAATAGTTCAAACAGGTATTATAAACATTTTTAATATAAAAAAAATAAACGCTCCTCAAAACCGGTACTAATAAATCTAAATAAATGTTAATATTTCCATGTAATTATATATTTTGTCAAGGTACAGAAAAATACTATCAATTTTTAAACAATTGAGCAATATTGCATTATGGCAAACTCATGGTAAGTAAAAAATAGGTGATATTCCCGAAAGTAATGAATTCCTTCAAGGCACAGGTAGGTAGTTAATTTTTTTCAGTTTTTCCAATAATTAAAATCTTTACAATATACCTACCGAAATGTAAGATATTGGTATTGGCTGATTTTGTTTACATTTCGAGAATATAATTACGTGCCCCAAAGATTATTAGAAGAGCGTGTTATCTAAAAAAAAAACAAAAGAATGGATATATTGAACAAAGCAGATATTTTAGGTATTTTCGCTTACAATATAATCGTTGTTCACATCACTTTTAGAAAAATTAAAATGTATACAACCATACCATTTTCAATATAGACCCTACTTTCGTTACTTTAATAATAAACGTAAGTGGGTATTTTTTTCTATTTTTTTAATTTACAGATTCTTACGTATGTTTCCTCAACACATTTTAATAAATAGTCTTTTCTATTACTCTAAATACCAAAATGTATCAGTACGTGCAAAAAGAATGCGCCTAGAGACAAACCAATAAGATCAAAACGTATCCGTATTTCGGAAATCGCCAAAAATTCCTACGATTTCGCCGGAATCTACGAGCCCTAGCCACTATATGTTTCTATTTGTGAGAGCATGACGCACCATGATCTTCATTTTTTAAAAAACAGTATCTAATCGAAAGATAAATGACCATTTAAATGTTCGAACAATATCCTCCGCAATTATTAAATTTAATGTTTCGAGAGGCTTTGGAATTTTTGACGTTTAGAATTTTTTACGTGTTTTACGCACATAATGAAACACTAACTTATTTTGTGGTTTGACGTTTTAAGTTGTTGAAAATATGGTTGAAAATGTGACGGTATATTTGTATCATGGGTCGCGGTAAAGCAACTCTAAAAAAAATTAGGGATTTAATGATAAACAAATATAAACATAAGTTTCCTAATACATATCTGAAATAAAATTATGAAAAGGCGGAACATATAGTGATTAGGGCTCGTGTATATTTATACCATTTTGATGATTTTGAAATGAACCATAGTTTTATGTGATTTCGCCGAAATTACCCTTAATTTTATAGGATTTGGGCGATTTTGCTAAAATCATTACATATTATAATATCCATATTGTACTATTTCGGGAGGGTAATATTCAAAAGACCAAACCCGGACACTCCGGGTCCACGCTGACCAATTCAAATTATATTGATTTCGGGCGCACGGAATATTGATTTCGAACTTTGATGATTTCGGCCGTTTCGAAAGATTTGTAAGCGATTTCGGGAGAAAACGTACCAGTATAATGATTCACCCCTCGGAATGCACTATGTTGAGGGCCCACCCCTGTGAACTCAAACAAAGAATTGGAACAATATTGAGATTTTGAAAATTTTATAGTAGGTATATTTATAGACAAGTGTAAGTTTAAAAACGAATCTTGAATCTTCTCTGAAAGTAAAAAATGTTATAAGTATCACTCATTTATTCATAACTAACTTCAGTAAATACGCTATATTAGTGTGATGTAATTTGTGTTCCACCAGTTAACTTTTAATAAAAACAAACCAGTTGGCATTGAATTTGACACGTTTTTTGTTTGCAGGTCGTAAAAAAATAGTTTAATGGTTGGTAGGTAGGTAGGTATATAAGCAAATTATTTTTAATGTTTAAATTAATGCAATCTTCCTTGAAAATAAAAGAAACAAATCGTTAACAAATAACCATTATTTTTATAAGTCTACTGTCATTGTCAGTGGAACACAATTATATCCTTACTGATATACCGTGTTGCTTTAAATTTTAAAATATGCTATATTATTGTAATATAATTTGAGTTCCAATGTCTTTTAACAAAACAAACCATTTTGTCATTATTGGGCATTCCAACAAATTTGTTATAAATCTTATAAACACGTTATTAATAAACTAGTAGCTGCCTAGAGTAGTAAACCTTAAATTAAAAATTGAACACAGAAAATGGATGACTATTTTAATTTAAAAAAATTATGATTCCGATTGAGTTAATTTTTAATAAATCTATTAAACAAAGTTTAATATCATTATAAAATAATTTGTTTTCCATATGACTACAAAATGAACCTTCTGGAAAAACGGGAATCTTATTATATAATTTAAATTATTGTCTATAGTTTTATACTTTTGTTTCAAAATGGGTCCTTCATAAATACTGAAAAATGCTATTTAATCTAATATGCAAGTCCCAAACCTCTTGCCAATCTTTTACAGACGTAAAAAATAAAAAATTGAAACACCAAATCGGTACTACAATATAAAAACAATGTTTTACTAGATATAATTTCGAATTGATACTTATATTTAAACAAAATGGTCGACTTCAGGTTTTACCGGAAATGCCACTAAGTTTGATTTTTTAAATAGATATATCCTCCTGCATATTTTATGGAATACATTAAATATACAGAGTGATCCATTCATAAAATCAAATTAATGACATTTACGGTAAAACCAAAAGTCGGCCATTTTGTGTATGAATGTCATTATTGGAAATTATGTCTAGTATGTTTCTTTCAAATTAGATCCAAATCGCTTGATACCTAAAAAAAAAATATTAATGTATACCTAGGTCTACTCTTGGGCCCTAGTCTCACTGTCACCTGGTATATTTTTATATTTCTCGTTTTCATATTGTAGGCCTGATAATCCATTCTATTTTACAGACGTGTTGAGGAGGTCGAAAGAAAACAAAAACTTAAATACTACTTTTCTCATAAGTCCATTTTAGTTGCACAAATTCCACTACCTGGGATAAAAAATTTAGTGAATATGAAAATTACTAAGATGTTGAAGAATTTTTATTAATGAGGATCTGACTGGAAGGCGAAACAAATTAATTAAGCTGGCCAGGGATGCAAATGATTAAAAAAATGCGTGTTTATATTAAGAAGAATAATGAAGTCAAGATTTAAACTTAAGGAGGCCCTACAAACTATGATTTTTGTGAGATTTGAACTGTACAATCCATCGATTCAGTCCATACCTCAAACGAGAAGTGCTCGATCTGACTCACATCAGACCTCTCGTCCTCTTTTGTCTAATGTGAAGATGAAGAGTGAAATAAGCTGATTAAATCTTGCCTTTAGATTAGAACTGTGGGTTTTGGCATGCAGGCTATATCGGAGTGTGTAGGACCTCCATAAGAATTGGCAGTAGGCCCACAGACTATTTATTCTATTATTGACATTCTTTTTATTTTATACTCGATAAATATGACTTATTTTAAGTTGTATTATCTCAAATAAATTTTTTTTTTCTAATTAACAACTGATAATTTTTATTTTTAACTTCACTAAATAATGTTCTAAATTAAAATTAGTAGAAAAATTATTTTTGATTTTCGCATATTGGGGATAGGAACCGATAAGGATTTTGAGGGTTATTTTTTAACCTTCGATAAATTTTATTTGGCGTTAATACTATAATGTATATCAGGTCAAATTGTAATGAAAAAAATTATATTTTTCTACACCCGTATTATAATAATGCACTTATATGCCCATAATCCGTTTCATAATGATACCCATTATGATACAGATTTTTCATTATGATACAGATTTTTAATCAATAGAAACCTACAATTTTTCAATCAAGCATGATGTTTGACGTTTGTCCTAAATTCCTATGTAATTGTTTTAGTTGTCAAAACGTATTAAATTTTCGTAGATAGCTAAACTTCGATAATTATAATATTAAAATGTCTGATATCAGCGATATAGAAGACTCCTCCACACATATCGGAGAAAGGAGAAAATGCAGTACAAAATATTTTGCCCCAAAAATCTGTGGTAATACCAATACCCAAGGTAATACCATTAATTACAATTTTGTAGAATTTTTTATAGAAGTACGAGTAATTACTGTTATTGTGTTCAATGCCAATATAAATAGAATATTTATAGGTCTTGATTATTTATCGGGTGTAGAAAAAATAGCGTATGCAACTCTCATGTAATGGTTATTAAAACACTCGCATAAACCATACGAAACTCGCCTTTGGCTCGTTTCGTATCCCGGTTAATGCTCGTGTATTAATAACCATCATTACATGATCGTTGCATAATATACTATTATACTACCAGAACTGCAGAGGATTGAATGCAAAACTACATAATATCATAAATACAAGTGTACATGTGCTGCGTTTGAATATCCACATCCGATGCATTTTTTACATCTCGAGCGTTTGTTTATCCACATCAGACACATCTACTACATCTACATCTGCGTTTGTTTATCCGAGATGTAGCTGTCCAGATTATATTTTTTACATCTCGATTTGAAATGATATGTGAATGAGATGTTCGTTCCATGCGAGAAAGTAGGTGTTCTGTGAAGCCAAGTTTATCGATCTCCTTTGTGTATGATAGATTATAAAAGTGATTAGTGTGTTTAATTTTTGTTTAGATTTCAATTTTAGGTTGATTTCCAGTCTCAAAAGTCAAATTACTTTTGCGTGGATACCTAGTCATACGAATATAAAGGGAAATGTCATAGCTGATAAACTTGCTAAATTAGGACTTAACAAACATTATTCTGACGTAATAACAATGGATTACAGAAATATGCTACCCAGAGTTAAAAATAAAATTTGGGATGATTGGAGTGAAGAATGGCGAGAACTGAGTCAAACTAAGGGAAAGCAACTTTTTAATATATTAAACAAACTGCCTCGAACACCCTGGTTTTTAAAAATTAAATTAACAAAGGGACAAATCGGTACAATGTGCAGAATGAGAATTGGTCACTGCTATAGTTCTGCTCATCTGTTCCGAATTGGTATCCTTGACTCCCCAAGTTGCAGCTGTGGTGAAATTGGAAGTTTAGGTAATATCTTGATGGAATGCAGTAATAATACAGACAATATAAAATTCTTATACCAAAAAATGGTTTTAGCTTTTCGACCCCGGTATTCCCCTTTATGTCTAAATGATTATTTACGAAAACCAATTTGCAGTACAACCATAATCACGTCATTTTTAAAATCTTCTAACATTAATTTATAAAAAATATTGTTCACCTTATTTTTTTTTAATTTTACGGAGCCAAATAGTATTTTAAATTTTATTGTATTTATTTACATGTAACTAATGTTAGTGCTGGTTAAATAACTTTTATAAGTTGAGACCAATAAAGAAAAAAAAAACTTCTAACTTGTCATTGTCATTTTATCATGTTTATTACATCTACATTTAGATCTAATCCATTATCACGTGATAAAAAATTCACATCTCAGATGCATCCGATGTGGATATTCATACGACTGAACTGAAACGGCAAATGAACTGAGAACTGATATGACCGTCTAACTAAAAGGACTATTAAATATGACGGAGTCGAACAATCGGACGCCACCGTTCGGACGCGGCTGTTCAGGCGCCGCCGTACGGGCGCGGGGACAATTGTGCTCATAGACAATCGGGCGCAGCCGTTCGGGCGCGAAATTTTATATTTTATAATAATAAATGAAGAGCACAGGGGAAACAGTTTCTGATAAAGCAATAAATTTAATTTAAACCGTAATAATACAATTATTAATATATTTTTATCTGGCATTGCACACAATTATCAGATTAATCCATAATATATTTATTTATGTATTAAAAATTATATATTTATATCGGCAATAAAATTTTAAATGTATTTTTTTAAATAGTTATTTTATTTATAAACTAGTAAAGATTGCTTATACATTATACCATATATTCTAGTGGTGTCAAAAATAGGTTGATTGAACCTTACTTACCTGTGTACAAAAGTACAAACAGAAGTTACACGGTGTTTATGATACAAATTAAAAATCGATTTTTCTCTAATATTTTGAAAACTGTAAAATTTTTAGTGCGTTAGGCCCTAAATAATAGTTTTCTCCTCGGTTGCAATAAGGCTTGTTAAACTTACAATACCTAATGTTTATTAGACGTTCATGTGATTAGGTTAGATCAGAATCTCAAGCTCTGTCAAAGTTTATTATTATTCGCAGAGCTTGAGAATGTGATCTGACTTAATAACATGAACGTCAAATTACACAGTCTAATAACATCAGTTATTGAGAGTTAAACAAGCCTTATTGCAACCGAGGGTAAGAATTTTTGTAAATAAAATTTTAATATTTGTTCGTCCATTTTCGCATGAAAAATTATTTAAATAAAAATCTAGATTACAATTTTCAGTTTTTACCTAAAATATCTAATATTTTGTTTTTATTATTACATTTATGATTATTATACTTATATATGTATAATTTCGCGCCCGAAAGACCGGCGCCCGAAAGACCGGCGTCCGAACGGCCGCGCACGATCATCTCCGCGCCCCATTGTCCCTGCGCCCGAATGTCCTAGACCGTAAATATGATGTTATTGCAGTGTCGGAGACATGACTAGGAGAGGAGGTTTCGGATGGAGAAATTGTTGACTTAAATAAATATAGTTTAATAAGATCAGAAATAAAAATATAACAAATAAAAAAGAGGTGGAAGAGTAATGATAGCAATAAGTAAGAAATATAAAGTGGTAAAAGTGGTTAAGACTGGAGATGTGTTTGAAGTTATTAGTGGTAATTGGGCCTATAGGCCTTTTTGGGTAAATAAATAAATGAGTAATTACAACAAATACGAGTATGTACATATTCATGCATGCATTGTTGCGAGATTTATTTTTAAGACAGTGGAATTTGTAAAACTTAAATTTTGTTTTGCTATGTACTTTTGAGAAAATGTGTATTTAGGTTTCTGTTTTATCTTGACTTCCCCAACACTTCTGTAACAGAGTGGCAAGGATTACATTACAATCAATACTGCCCTTCTATGCCAAAAAGCGGTATCTTAGTTGACGTGAGTTTCGAGAAAAAACACATTTTCTAAAAGTTGTTTTCACGTTCCCTCTCACCTAAAAAAATAATTTACTGAATTACTTACTTTAAATTATATACAGCCATTTAGCTTAGTAATAATGGCATAAACCCTAAGCTTTTTAGTAAATAGAAGTGAAGTTGAGTTACGTAAATTTGTCTTAGGTTCGTTTTGTAATATTTTGAGTGAGATTTTACTATTTTTCTAAGTTGATCTGATGCGGATTTTTCAAGCTATCCAATGCGTTCGAAAATAATAAAAATCGTTCTTCTAGATACCACTTTTTGGCTTAGAAGGGCAGAATAGTACAATTTAAAAAAAGGATAATTATTATTCCAATCAAGTTGACCAGAAAGTAAATTCGATATTTTTAAATCGAAATTATTCGAATACTCAAATAATCGAATATTTGAATATTTAAATACTTAGATATATTCAAATAGTGAATAATCTTCGAATAAAGTTTCAAACGAATATTCGAATACAAAAATCTGAAAAATTCCGAGCTCTATAAAATACTGTTAACCTTAATAATTCCAAAAACAGAACTAAAATAAATACTCAGAATTTCGCAGGGTTGGAATATTAACTTTTGAAAGGTTGCAGAATTGAGTGTTCATTTACTAATCAAATTTCAATTTTCCGTATTTGTTAGGCTCCCCTTGAAATAGTTATTCTAACAAAGAAATGAACTAAACACTGTCAGAAGCGCTTTCCACATTTTCACCATTCATTTCGAGTGTCCTAACAAAGAAATGAACTAAACACTGTCAGAAGCGCTTTCCACATTTTCACCATTCATTTCGAGTGTCTCATTAACTAGTTTATTTTTTTGAGTGTTGACGGCAGTTTTAAATTTACAATCGGCAATAATTCTACTAGGATTTTTCGGTTTCATTTCTTTGTTTCCCACAACCGTCTGCTCTTTGTTGCTCTTGTTTGATTGTTGCAATTCTTCTAATAAACTAACACTATTATGATCAGATTTCAAAGGTAAGTCATCACTACTGTACATAGAATCTTCTTCGAACTCTGCATCCATATCAAACAATTTATCTAGATCGCGAAGATTTGACTTATCCTTGAAATCCTTATTGTACAAAGATGGTAAAATATCACTAACTCTAGATTTATTAAGAGGTGGGAGATCAGACAGGGAACTGAGGTTACTTTTGCACTTTAACTTTTCAGACTTTGGAGGAGACATTTTAGGTTTATCTTTAACAATTTCAGATTCTTTGATGCCATTCACTTTCCTTTCAGGAACTTCCGAACTACTATTTTGAGTTGTCAACTCTACATCTACATCTTCTACTAAGGAACTTGTATCATCGTAAGTATCATCACTCTGTTTTTTGTTTCTAATGCTATCTAAATCTTTAAGATTTTCACTATTTTGAGCAGAAAGTGAATCGAACTTTCCAACTTTAGAATACATTGGGCTCTGAACATCAAAGGTAGCATTCAGAGTTGGCTCGGGCAGTCCATTTTTCGGTTTTAAACTAATACCAATGTTTTCCTCTTCACTATTATCTGAGCAAATATTTTCAGAAACTGAAATAAATTAGAAAGAAAAAATATTAATAACACAGAAAGTTTAGGAATTAATCATAGTTACCTACATACTTATAGTCCAGTGTTAGACGGTTTTTGGTTCCAAATTCTTTAGGACTAAGCCGATTTACGAGAAATTTGGGCAGTAAATAAGGAATGACAAGGAAGAAAAGTAATATAATGCCGAAGTGCGCTTCCACCGTGCGGGTAAATGTCACCCCATCTCGGGGGGAGAAAATTAATAAACTCAAAAAAGATATCGATAGTTTGAAATATTATTCTAAGAAAAAAAAGTTTTTTCGATAAATCGATATTTTTCGACTTATTCACAATTGAAAATATAGATTTTTTTATTCACAAATATCTCAAAAGCGTTACGTTTTATCAAACAAACGAAACATAAGAAACAAATAAAAGCCAAAAACTGAACTGGAACATTTCAATATTATATAACAGAAAAACAACAAAGTGGAAATCTAATCCTAGCTTTTTAAAAACCTTTAAAATCAGCTTCTTTTAAAGTCGTTAGTACAAAAACTGACAGTTATAATGGAAATAAAGCGATTAAGCCAATGGCGTATCTGCACAAACGTAATTCTTTTAAAACTAATTTTATTTAGGCACTAACAATATGTTCTAGAAGAATGAACGGTGTAAAATGCTTAGATTGGAAAAAAATTTCTTCGAAATGATTTTTGAAAATTACGAAAATATATTCCTTTTCATAATACATCAATAATTAAAAAAGATATGGCGCTGCTACGTTAATATTAAGCTAGCAGCACCACATTAAAAAAATAAAATAAAACAATGGTAGAATTAAAAAGAACTGAATTTGTACGACAATTTGTACCACAAATCAATTTTTTGTAATATGTACCGTTTACAAAAAAAACACATATGGCTTCTAGTTTAATATTAAGCTAGCAGGACCACATTAAAAAAAAATAATACAAAGGTAGAATTAAAAAGGACTGAATTTGTACTAATTTTGACCATTAAAAAAAAAACCTAATTTATTTAATCAAACTGCCTGAAACAACTTGAATTTAAATCTATTTAAGAAAAAAGTGACTTTTTACACAAACAGAATCTATTGTTATTTTTGAACAAAAAACAACATAATTTCTACTGTGAAAATATAAACTTTCAGAATTTGTACCCCTGCCGTCCCTTTTGTGCGAGCAGAATCAATAGTTACTTCTACAATAAAAGTAACACAATTTGTAACGTTAAAATATAAGGTTTCAGAATTTGTACCCCTGCCGTTCCTATAGAAACTATCCTAATAGCCTAATATCCCAAAACCATGGAAAAACATTGTACTTTACCAAATGGCACCTGTGCCAATCCCAATCCTGAGCAAAGTGACTTAAAAAAATTATTTTATATTAAAAAAATCACATAAGGCATGGCAGCGCTAATTTTGTTTGCCCTTAAAGTTTTCCAGAAAATAACATTCAAATATATCTTGATATATATCGTTAAAGGGAAACATTTTCTTTCTCTTAACATCGCACAAAAACATCTATCCACGATTAGTAGGTAAAAATCATTAAAAATATGAATCAATTTTTGCTGATTTAAAAATTTATTTCTATGCCTATTGTTGTGATTTATTTTGACAGGTTGCCATAGAAACGACAAAAAAACTACTATGATTATGGTTTTAAATAATTGTCTAACAAGAGCTTATAAATTATTATTGACTATCTCTGCAAATGGTTTATACAATGCCATTCTTCTTCCTTTCACAAATAAACATGGTTTAAAAGGTAGGTAAAAATATTAATAATTCAGGTTTAAAAGCTAGGTTCATAATGAATTAGGATTGTAATTTTCAGGGACAACACAATTGTCGCTGTCATGTCTTATGTGATTTTTTGAATGTAAAATATTTTTTTTTAACCACTTTGCTCAGGATATGGATTGGCACAGGTGCAATTTGGTAAAGTACAATGTTGTTACATGCCTTTGGAACATATTTCATTTCGTTATCAGATGACGGTCGAAATTTGCAGTGGGCTCTCATACTATAAACTCATATTAAACTCAAGAGTAAAGTATCCTTTTGCAAAAGTAACATTTGTACAGTTAAAGATTTTGTACCCCTCCCGTTCCTTTAGAATCTATCCTGAACTTTTATTAGGCTCAAAAGTAAAGTATCCTTTTACACGAGCAGAATCAATAGTTACTCCTGCAATAAAAGTAAAATAATTTGTACCGTTAAAATATAAATTTTCGGATTTTGTACCTCTGTCGTTCCTATAGAAACTATCTTGAACTCATAGGCTTAAGAGAAAAGTATCCTTTTGCACGAGCAGAATCAACAGTTACTCCTGCAATACAAGTAAGAATTTGTACCGTTAAAATATAAAGTTTCACATTTTGTACATCTGCCATTCCTATAGAAACTATCCCGAACTCGTATTAGGCCCAAGAAAAAAGTATCCGTTTGCACGAGCAGAATCAATAGTTACTCCTGCAATAAAAGCAACATAATTTGTACCGTTAAAATATAAAGTTTTAGAATTTGTACCCCTTCCGTTCCTATAGAATCTATCCCGAACTCATAGTGCAAAAGGATACTTAACTCTTGAGCCCAATATGAGTTCGGGATAGATTCTATAGGAACGGAAGGGGTACAAATTCTAAAACTTTATATTTTAACGGTACAAATTATGTTGCTTTTATTGCAGGAGTAACTATTGATTCTGCTCGTGCAAACGGATACTTTTTTCTTGGACCTAATACGAGTTCGGGATAGTTTCTATAGGAACGGCAGGGGTAAAAAATCTGAAAATTTTTATTTTAACGTTACAAATTATTTTACTTTTATTGCAGGAGTAACTATTGATTCTGCTCGTGTAAAAGGATACTTTACTCTTGAGCCTAATAAAAGTTCAGGATAGATTCTATAGGAACGGGAGGGGTACAAATTCTGAAACTTTATATTTTAACGGTACAAATTATGTTACTTTTATTGCTTGAGTAACTATTGATTCTGCTCGTGTAAAAGGATACTTTACTCTTGAGCCTAATATAAGTTCATGATAGATTCTATAGGAACGGGAGGGGTACACATTCTGAAACTTTATATTTTAACGGTAAAAATTATGTTACTTTTGTTGCAGGAGTAACTATTGTTTCTGCTCGTACAAAAGGATTTTTTTTCTTGAGCCCAATATGAGTTCAGGATAGTTTTTATTTTTATTGGTGGTACAAATTAGTACAAAATAGGTACTAAATAATGTAATAGATCTTAATCGATTCTGCCCAGTTGGTCCTGTCAACTTAAGAGAGGTCAACCGGCTGGCGTTTTTATTTCTCTAAGTAAATTCAATTAAAAAGTATTATCTCGGGGTGTTGTTACGGAGAACAGTTGAAAAAGCAAGCAGACACATACTAGACATATTATACCATTGTTGTGTCCTTGTTTTCGTGTTATACAAGTGTTTATTTTGTTGTATACATACGGATAATACAATAAACTATTTAATGTAGTGTCGCATTTTGAATACCCAGAACCAGAAATCTATTTATACAGTCCATTCCAAAAACACACAAATATGGAGTGAAATCAGTAAAACTAACCCATATTTGCGCATAGGTTATCACCATTTTTAGTTTGCATCTGAGTGCGAGTACCACCTTCCACAAGCCCTTTAAACTAAAAAATCTCTAAAGAGAAGGTTTCAGGTAAATTCAACCTGGGTCCCTGAAAATTGATCGAATGTTTTTGTTCAAATGGCATTTGAGAGAAAATATTTAGATTGAATTTCAAAAATATCTAAAAGGCAAAAGATCTAATATCAATTGATTGAAAAGAATGAGATCAAAATAGCAGATGATCGAAAACATTTATCGAAATAACATTAATTGAAACTTGAGGAACTTTATTTAAAATTATACTAGGGTGCATCCAATCTTAGAAAATAAAAATAATATACTATACAAAGTGTCCAATTAAGTCGGAATCATATAGGAAACTTTGTTATTCTTAGTTTTATGAAAAAAAGTCATCTTTATAAAAATTCTGCCGTATACGAGGTGTGTCAAAAAATATAATTGCTATTCTTGATCAGATGTGCTATGAGAACTTTATTAAGGCTACCATTAAAAACAGGAGCTTGCATCCCTTGTTTCAATAGTTGATGCTCTGAATGAGCACATCAAGAGGGTTTATTTACAAATGCAATTATGGCTTGGAACAAAACAATTCGTCCAATTGACTGGGGTTGTTTTAAAGATAAAGAATCGTTATATCCAATTAAAATGGTTAATATGCCTGCACCAGAAGAACTAATTAAAATATTTTGTAATTGTAAAGAAGGATGGGGCTGTCGAAAAGTCGGGCTTTTTTGTTATTCAAAATGTGGAAGGTGCTCCGATGACAACTGTAAAAATTGTCTTCCAATTAGAGACCAAGAGAAGGATGTCGATGGTAATGGTAATTATTGTAATTTCGATATTTTAATGTATGTTAAAATTAATATGAATAGTGAGAAGATTTAAATTCATTCATTAAATAATTTTAAACTGTTGAAAACTATTTATTTTGTCAATTTCGTCATAAATTATGTTCAATATTTTAATATATATTTTTTTAATATTTGAACATTATTTTAATCCAAGCAATTCTTAAATATATGGTTTTCAAGTTTTTCGTCAAAAGGAATAGTTTCCAATCCCTAAAAATAAAAATCGTACACCAGCAACATAATTTTTGAAGAGGAGGGTAAGATAAGCTTAATTACAAATATTCATCCAAATCGGTATGGTCCGAAAGAAATCGGAAGTAATAGCCTGTTTTTACCTTCAAACACTGGACTACTAATAAAATTTTAATTTCTGTAAAGGAATAGTGTCAAAATAGTGATTAGAATATTTTTAGGTAACAAAAGGTTATGGACAGATGAAACTGCAGGAATTTCAGTCAGATTAATAGTTTCCAAGTCAGAGGAATGGGAGAAGTAATGAATCATTACTAATCAGTTAAAAAAACAATAATAATAATAATAATAATAATAATAATAATGAATGTATTATTGAATTGTAAAAAAAAACTATATTTTGAGCATGGGAATAATTATTGCTTTTGGTACTCATGCTATCGGCTTTTAAGATACAATAACTGTACAACATAAAAAAAATAGGGTAAAAAAATTCTCTCGCAAAACTGTTTTTGGGTGAATTTTTTCCAAGACGATGATGCAGTGAATTAGGTATCATAATTAGAGTACAAGGATCGAATTTCCTGCCATATTTTATCATTCCATAACCTTTTGTTATAGACAAATTCGTTTTAATTCCTCTTAAGGTCATAATTTTCGGACAAGCATATCTCAAAAAGTAATTTTTTTTTAAATTAAAATTTTGGCAAAATAAATGAGACAATAATATCTAAAATATGCATATATTTTAAAGTTTTAGTTTCTTCCAGTTTCCAAGAAAAAAATCAAGAAGCTTTAAATTTTGAAATATCATAATGAAAATAAAAGAATTCCTCAACAGCACTATTTTTAATATAATCCCCAAATTTAAGCTCTTAATCTCTTGTTAATGATTTTTTAAAATTCGCCGAAATTAGTGGCTAAAACGTCTCGTTAAGTGCTATTTTCTGGTGTAAACTGGTGTAAATCGTTACAAGAAACGAATGATGACCCATAGTGTGCGATACGATAGTTACAGACGCGTTACACCAGAAAGCAGCACCTAACGAGGCGTTTTAGCCACTAATTTCGGCGAATTTTAAAAAAATAATTAACAAGAGATTAGGAACTTAAATTTGGGAATTATATTAAGAATAGTGCTGTTGAGGAATGCATTTATTTTCATTATGATATTTCAAAATTTAAAGCCCTTTGATTTTTTCTTGGAAACTGAAAGGAATTAAAACTTTAAAATATATGCATATTCTAGATATTATTGCCTAAATTATTTTGCCAAAATTTTAATTATTAAAAAAATTACTTTTTGCGATATGCTTGTCCGAAAATAATAAGGGATGCTGTAATCACCTTAATGACTGTATTGAAATAGAAAACTTCATCTCTCACAAACAATAATAAATATTTACCTGAAGATTCAGTGGGTATACTTTCCGGCTTATTTTCTTGAAGCAAGTTACCATTTATATTAATATTGACTTCTAAATTCTTTTTTGACCTTTGAGCTATTTTGAGTAATTGGTATAAAACTGGTTCATTGCTTTCTTCAATATTTCCTAATCCAAACTGATTTAAGAGCCTTTGTTTTTCTTCTGATTTGTAATTACAATCTATGTAAGATTCTGGTTCATAAACAGCCAAAGTAAAACACAAATTGAAGAACTCCAGAAACTCATGAACTATGTAAAACATTGTTTTACCTTCATCGCTCTCCATGAAACCTTTAATTTTGGTATTTAATAAAGGTTTCTGTTTGCTAATCTATAATAAAAATAACATGCAGCAGAAAATTTAGGAAGAGTACTGTCTTTTACAATGTGTCAGTAATATTTTTTAAATAGTTCACAGGAATTATTTTCGATCAATCAATCGATTATATACGATCAATGAATCGATTATTTTCGATTTTTCAAAGAAAATTATTATATTCCATTATCATTAATTAAAATAATCTAATGATCGTTTAATCGAATAATCAACTTTAAAGGAAACACAATAAAATTAATTTTCTTTCAATTTAATAAAAAAATGTGTTGTGGGCAACATTTTTCTTTGATAATCATGTTAAAGTTCAAGTTTTTTTTTTTAGGAACAATTTATAAATGAAACACTCAATCACACTGCTTGCTTTTAAAATAAAATAATTATAATTTAAATGTTAAAACAATATAGTCTAAGATCCAAAGGAAGGTCGACCTTCACCCATTTGTTTATTGGATGAAAGTTTCTTTTTATTAAATATGTTTATAAATATACCGTAAATGGGTTGCCTAAGAAAATACAGTCCAAACTATTTATTTTCTTAAAGTAAAAAAAACGACACCCTGTAAAGTATTCCCCAGATCGCTTCGACTATGCACAAACTTTAATCAGCTCACCGCAGGATGGATTAAAGCTTAAGTTTAAAATTTGGTGTTTTTCTCTTCATTCGTTTTTCAAAATTAGAAATTTGCACTTTTTCTCAAATATCTCGAATTAGGTACATTTTAGGGAAATCATGTATAGGGACAAAATAATAGAGAATGACATCATAGGCAACTTTCATCATGATTCCTATACTTTCCATATCTGTACAAAGAAAGGAAAGTAAAAAATGGCCGTGACCGTATTTTCTTAGTCAACCCATTTGGTATATTTAAAAACATATTTTAAAACACTTTTATCCATTAAACAGACCTTACTTACGGATCTGGGCTAATATATTATTACGCAGCACCCTGCAGTAGCCTGCGGCTATTATAGGAAACGTACAGATAGAAAAAGAAGTGGAATGTTACTAATCGCCCTACAATGTGCTGCGGTCGTCATAAGTAAAAGTACAAGTAAAAGAATATAGAATATTCCAGAAATGTCGGGAAACGTCATTATTTGTCAAGAAAATTCTAGGCATTTCGAGAAGGTTCGCAAGCTAAAGCCGAGGATCCTGACGTCAGTTATCAGTTTTTATGATAGACGTTACATGTTAATGTTATCAGTTGTATCGTTATTGTTAAAGTTGAATTGAGTTATTGTAAAGTTGAACTGAAAAAAATTGTGAAACCAAAAACCAGTGTAACATTGG
This sequence comes from Psylliodes chrysocephalus, assembly GCA_927349885.1. Classification (NCBI taxonomy): domain Eukaryota; kingdom Metazoa; phylum Arthropoda; class Insecta; order Coleoptera; family Chrysomelidae; genus Psylliodes; species Psylliodes chrysocephalus. The sequence continues at coordinate 57,001,843 of OV651815.1, read as the reverse complement.
TGATAGCGGTGGGATACAAAAAAAAGAAGTTAATGGTAAATACTAGATCCACTGAGTACGGAACTGATATGGATACTGCAGGCACACCAGCATGGTTTTTGAAGATAGAAGAGGAAAAGGAAAGGCGCCGTAAGGAGAAAGAGAAAAAGGAAAGGCGTTGAAAGAAGAGGAGGAAAAGGAAAGGCGTAGGAAGAAAGAAGAGGGGGAAAAGGAAAGGCGTAGAAAGAAAGGAGAGGAGGAAAATGAAAGGCGTAGAAAGGAAGAAGAGAAGGAAAAGGAAAGGCGAGAAGAAGAGAAGGAAAGGCGAGAAGAAGAGAAGGAAAGACGCAGGAATGACGAGGAAAAAGAGAAGGAAGAGAGGCATAAAAAAGCTCAGGTATAAATTATGAATGCTTTGCTAAAAATCCAGGAAACCTTTAAGCAAGAGATTGGTCATCTCAAAATTAGAGTAGATATTTTAGAACAACAACAAGAGCATTTAAAAACTAATTTAGAACAGCAGCAAGAGCATTTAAAAACTAATTTAGAAGAACAACGCAAATTAGAACTGAACTAGTTGAGTTAGAAAAAAGAATTCGCAGCCTAGCTTCGATAAGCAATAGAGAAGCTGAAAATACTACCTCGTCCTCATCTGTAATCGAACCAAGCCATATTCAACACCCAATTTCACAAATCCATACTAGCAAGATCATTAAGCCACCCACGTTTGACGGGCAGACAACATGGGAAACATATCGCCTTCAATTTGAAGCTGCAGCTAGAGCCAATGGCTGGGCTGAAACGGAGATGGCGGCTGCATTGATAGTGTCGCTGCGAGGACAAGCAGCAACCGTGTTACAGTTACTTCTCTCAAGCAGAACCCAGTTATTCATCTCTCGTCCAAGCGTTGGAGACAAGATATGGCCAGCAGCATTTGAAACGGGTATTTCAAAGACAGCTAAAAATTCGTAGTCATAAACATAATGAGAGTCTACAGGAATTCGGGGCCGACATAAGAAGGTTGATTCATCTGGCCTATCCACAGGCGCCCAAAGATTTCCAAGAACAAATCGGAATAGAGGCATTCATTGATGGATTACAAGATGCGGAAATGCAGCAAGTCCTACGTCTACAATATCACAAGACGCTGAGGGAGAAACTGATTGCAACCCAGGAATATGAAGCGGCAAAACTCCTATCCAGATCTTCTCGCGCAAAACTGAGGGAAATTAAATCCCAGGAAAGTGAGGAGGCCAATACTAATGCTATTCCTCAAATCTTAAATATCCTACGAAATATGCAACGAAATAGCCAAAATGGAAGCAGGAGATGCTTCAATTGCGGGAGAATCGGGCATCTTCAAAGAACCTGTAGAAGCATGGCTCATTCTATAAATCGAGAATCAGCGAAAAAGACCGGAAAATCATATAGATTAATCTTTCCAGGCCCATCACTAAGACCAACAAGAATTAATTACAGCAGCTATGCGTCCCGAAGAAGCCAATCACCCATACCGAGCCGGCTTTCTAACAATAACCAGAAAGTAGAGCATCGAAGAGGTCTCCATAGCAACGCAGACATTCTCTTCGGGAAACCCCGTTTAGAGGAACAATGCTGGTATGGTGAAAGGCTCGAAGAACGAGAAGAATCGGTTGATGAAGTTACTCTTCGGGCCACCACTATCAAGCCAGAAGGCGACGAAGAAGAAATCACCCTTGAAAGTCTGAGACAGGGACAGAAGAAAGACAATGACTTAAAGATTGTCCGAGAATGGCTCAAAAATAAAGTTACACCTACATGGCAAGAAATAGCCAAATACAGTAGAACTATAAAAGGCTACTGGGCCCAGTGGAATTCCCTGTATCTTCACGATGGCCTATTGCACCGGAAGTGGGAGAGCCCCGATGGGGTACATGTAGTCCGCCAAGTGATATTGCCGAGGTCACAGCTGAGAAATGTATTGGAGGAGCTTCATAGCAGCCGTTCAGGAGGACACTTTGATACTAAAAGGACACTGGCACGAGTTCGGGAAAGATTTTATTGGGTCAATTGCCGACGGGATGTAGCGGATTGGTGTAAAAAATGTGATGTATGTAATGGCAGGACAAAGGTCTATGTATTCGCTCGGGAACGACTGAAAGCCCACACCGATAAAGTAGAAGATATCGACAGGCGTGCCACAGATACACATTTTGAGAGGGGCTACAAGGTATGGCTGTGCAATCCTCAAGCAGCGAGGAGGACTTTGTCAGAAATCGCAACGGAACTGGGAAGGCCCCTACTCCATCCTTCAAGGAAAATCAACGACCTGATCTGCCGCATTCAATTATCAGCGGGAAGTAAACCCAAGATAGTCCACATTGAAAAGTTAGCGCCGCCATATCGTGGTCCAGATCCTCTCCGTTGGCTCCAACCAGGTCCCAGTAATCAAGTTATTCGGGGCGAATAACTAGAGAGGAGGAAGCAATGTTACGCAGCACCCTGCAGTAGCCTGCGGCTATTTTAGGAAACGTACAGATAGAAAAATAAGTGGAATGTTACTAATCGCCCTACGGTGTGCTGCGGTCGTCATAAGTAAAACTACAAGTAAAAGAAGATAGAATATTCCAGAAATGTCGGGAAACGTCATTATTTGTCAAGAAAATTCTAGGCATTTCGAGAAGGTTCGCAAGCTAAAGCCGAGGATCCTGACGTCAGTTATCAGTTTTTATGATAGACGTTACATGTTAATGTTATCAGTTGTATCGTTATTGTTAAAGTTGAATTGAGTTATTGTAAAGTTGAACTGAAAAAAATTGTGAAACCAAAAACCAGTGTAACAATATTTTAATAATCTTTTTTAAAATCCATCTTTTAATTTGGGTTTGTATTAAGTGTAGTTAATAGCTTCTCGTTCGTGGTAAAAATGATTCAGAACAACTAATTTATTATCAATTCTAAATTGTCACCGCGAACGCAACCTCTATTATATCTCGGTATTCCAGGTATTCGCTCAGTGCGAAGTCGTGGTAGAGGAAGCAAAAGCCATACTAGCGCTAGCTGCGGATAATTCGTGCATTTTAGGGCGATATTTGGTAATTTTGTCATATCAAATACAAGTCTACATTTTTTTTTCTTTTTTTTTTTTTAAGTAAGTAAAAACAATACAATAAGCAACCGTAGTTGCTGTATTAAAAATTGTAAAAATACTAGCAAATTATAACAAAATTCAGTAGCAAAGTGGAAAGTAAATCAAAGAAATTAATGGATAGGTGTACAATAAGAAGAAAAATTACCTGTATTTTTGTAATAATAACAGTAATACTGGAAATAGTAGACATAAGAAACTTAAAAGGTTTTAAATAAACAATACATTATTTTACGATGTTCTTTAACATTTCTTTAATCTTAAATGTTCAGCAAGAACTAGATTTCTGCCTTTGATTATTGTATGTGGCTGGAATGCAATTTTGCGACTTACTGATAGAAAACCAGTTTTAATCATTCAATCTATGTTTTTTTCGAACAAAAATTAAAATATAAATAACAATCCTTCTGTTTATACATTTTAACTTTAGGCTATTATTTAAAGGTATTTTTTTATTTTGACGGAATAAGCTAATTCTTTAAAGACAACTTATTAGGCTTAGATGACAAAAGCGCGCCAGGTCGACGTTTCGGGGCGCGAATTTCAAAACGTTGGCCGGGCGCGCTTGCTTCGCACGCTTTCTTCTGTAATGGTTAGGAAGTGGATGGGATGAGCGTTTCGTGCTCTTATCTCTTATAGTGTAGGTGTAAAAAGGGCGCGCCCGGCCGACGTTTAGTAATTCGCGCAAATTTCGAAACATCGGCCGGACCGCTCACTTGCTCCTGTAGTGGTTAGCAGGTGGGTGGGTGCTACGAGCGAAGCGCGCTATTACGGTGTAAGTGTAAAAAGGGCATTTGCGAATTTCGAAACATGTATAAAATAAAATTGTGAGTATGTTAAAAATATACTACACGCACCATTATTCCAAAATAACGCAAGGATGTATTCGTTAAGTTAGCACAATGCGGTATTAACAGTTTAAATTTAAATTTAACAGCGTACGAAAAATTATTTAATAAAATTTATGCTTGCCTCATTTTGGAGTAATGGTCAACCCAGTATATTTCTAATTAACTTCATTCATTTCATAAAATTTTATTCAAAATTGTTTTGCAAACCTATCGGGAATCTAAATATTAGTATATTACGTTACTTTTGTACACTCTGTATATAAATTTCGACTTATACCTTAACATTTTAAATTTCTCAATATTTCTTAATTAAAAAAAATGTTAAGATAACATGGCCATATTATTTAAATGTATCACCTACTACTTGCCTATTTATTTACTCCTATGATTTTTAAATGGGTCAAAATGATCTTTTGAATTTAAAAATGTTTAAATGTCGTAATTTAAAAAAGGGTGTATCGATTACGTTTTAAATGGAATGACTTTTAAAGTGACTTCACAGTTAACCCAACACAAATTGAACTAATTCAGCTATCCTTTTGTTGATAGTAGTCTTTAAATTTGGCTAGCTGGCGTCATTTGTCAACCAAATAAATTCACTTGTTTTAAACTTTTGGATAATACAGTAATTACAAAGTTATGTTTAAAAATTTTCGACTTTGTTTATTACTTTATAGATGATGTAATATTAATATTTAATTATTATGTACTACAACAATTCAATCAAAATGAATAAATAAATCGTCAGATGTGACTGGAAATAAATTATAGAAGTGCTTTTTAAAGTGTATGGAAATGTTATGTCAAAAGTAAGGTAATTTTTTTTAATTAGGCATTCCAACGACCTGTCAAACAATAGGTGCCAGTGGGAAATTCTTGTATATTTAAGGGGGTAGCGACATAGTCTTGCAACTTGGACGCTATTTTTATTCGAAGTAGTACTCGCCAAGCCTGCCAATTTATGAAGAAATGTATAGATGGGTTTTTTAAATATTAATTTTATTGTGTTTGACATAAAATATTTAAATGTAATCCATTATTCATGATTTTTCGTAAAGTAGATAGAATACACCATATGTCGCCACCCTTAGATATACCAAACCTGCCCACTGGTAATTCATTTGTTTGGAATGCCTAATTTCGTTTTGTTGATTTTAATTAGACACTTGGCAACATCGTGCATATTTGAATTGACAGAGCACGACAGATATAATTCTAATACGCTATTTTAGTGATGATGTAATTATGGTTTCACTGACAATTAAAGTGACAGTAGATTTTTTGAGTGCGTTTTGTTCGTTTTGTTTACCTAAATTATATCGTTTTTTCATTTTTATAAATATATTCCTAAAGTAAGTAGATAACATGAATCAAATATACAATCAATTAGTTACCAATTACATACCTTTAAACTATTTTTATGATCTGTAAACAATATTTAGAAATAAATTAATAACAGTAAAAACGTATATGTCAAATTTATTGATGTTTTTGTTAAAAGTTTGGTTAGAATTAAATGCCAGTGGAAGCAAAATTACATCACACCAAACTAGCGTATTCTAATGAATAAGTTCACATAAATGATAAGATTATGATCCTCATAAGCCTTTAATATGTAATTTTTTTTAAAAAAACGTTAATTTATGGGTTTCTAGTGGTATAGTTGAAAAATACTCTCCTTCCTAAAGCCTAAAATGTAAGTTTTGTAAAAAAAATTGTATTTTTAAGAAAAGTGCGTCTCTGCAATATTTACCCCAATTTTACTGAAGGTAAATATATATACTAATCGTATCTAATTACGGACACATTTAAAATATATTTTTTTATTTTCATCTTTTAATTAATAAAAACCAATTGCCTATCGAAATAAAAAATAGTTGCTTGGAATTTTTATTATCGGTAGCTTATTATTTATTTAAAATACACAAGAAACAATTTAAAATATATTCAGTAAATTTTAATTGACGCTACCCTTTTTATTTTGCTGCAACACCACTTCATGCATTGTCCACAATTGTTAAAATAAAGAACAGACACCTATTTATGTTTCTAATTCACTCTTCCCACAATACACACAGAGATGGGATTAATTGGAAAATAAAAGTAGACATTTGGCAACAAAATTAAAATTCTGTGGATTTATTGGTACACGTCACGTAAATTAATTGCAGCTTTGTCTACCCTACATTTAAAAGAAGATGAGATGGTTTCTTATTCTTACAAGCATAAAACACAACCAAAAGCAAGAAACGTCTTAACTAGTGTTTTCCAGAAAAAAACGATTAAAAAAATCGTAAACATTCAATACTTGAGACTCTCGCGAAGTACCTACTAGAATTTAAAAATCGTTTAGACATTTTATTGGTCCTGAATAGAACAGAAGATCAATATATGGAAGACAAACAAAACGTGAATATAATTAATCATTAATAAATTCACGCAAACTACAATACAGAAAATAGAATTCAACAGAGCGACAATAAGCCAAAATGTCTGTGGCAAATTGTTAATGAAATTAAAGGAACAAATAGAGCCAATAATGATCTAAAATGACTGGCTAGTCCTAACACAACAGCTAATAACTTCAATGAGTATATTCCTAATGCAACCCTATTATTAGCTCAAAACACAAAATTTCTTGCAGTATATTATAGACCACTAGCTGTTGCCCGCGGCTTTGCTCGCGACTTTGCTCTCATGTAGTCGTGTTATTAATATAAAAAAATACATGACTTCCTTTTCTATTAATTTTTATTAGTTTTATTGATTTTCATTATTTTTTATATTTATTCATATTTATTTATTTTTAATTATTTTTATTTACTTTTATTCATTTATATTCATTTTTATTCATTTATTTTTATTCATTTTAATCCTTTTTTATTCTTTTTTATTCATTTTTATTAATTTTAATCCTTTTTTATGCATTTTTATTCATTTTTATTAATTTTTATTAATTTTTATTAATTTTTATTAATTTTTATTAATTTTTATTAATTTTTATTAATTTTTATTAATTTTTATTAATTTTTATTAATTTTTATTAATTTTTATTAATTTTTATTAATTTTTATTAATTTTTATTAATTTTTATTAATTTTTATTAATTTTTATTAATTTTTATTAATTTTTATTAATTTTTATTAATTTTTATTAATTTTTATTAATTTTTATTAATTTTTATTAATTTTTATTAATTTTTATTATTTTTTTATTAATTTTTATTAATTTTTATTAATATTTATTAATTTTTATTAATTTTTATTAATTTTTATTAATTTTTATTAATTTTTATTAATTTTTATTAATTTTTATTAATTTTTATTATTTTTTATTAATTTTTATTAATTTTTATTAATTTTTATTAATTTTTATTAATTTTTATTAACTTTTATTAATTTTTATTAATTTCCTAGCAACCGATTAAGACACTGGGTTTGGTGGATTATACAGGGTCAATGGTAACTATTTTTTAACTATATTCAAAGGTTGAAAATTGGTTTTCAAACACATTTTTTGCTAAATCGATTCCGATTAATGAGCACTTGAGTGGCAATTGACCCTTTCAGAGCCAACAGACCCGCAGGATTGACATATCAAGACAGCATTTTGAGAGGTCTTTGGAATGCCTAATATTCCGTGAATTAAATTTAAATTGTCATAACACCTTTCACTGTGGAATTTTATTTGAGGCTTTGGTGCGGGAATCGATTATTGTTTACATGATATATAAAATAATTCTTTGCGGCAGCAAACCAGTAAAAAGGAGTTAAAAGTCTATTTCCACAATGGCGGCGCTCTATTCATTTTTAAAGTCGTTTCCTGCAGTGAAAGGGTTAAAAAAAAAAGAATTAAGTACAGATGAGCTTACTCGCGAATATTCGTTTGCAGTTGTTACTGTGAATGTGATTATAATTCACTGTGAATATAAACTGCGAATGACGTCATGATTTCGCTGCCATGCACATTACACATAGCATTATCACTAATTAAAAATTAATGGAGTGAGGTTCTGAGATGAGTCTGGATATGTTTTAATATGTTATGAATGTATAGAGCGCTATAACTGCGATTCCATAAGAAAATTATTATTTTTTTTTGGATTTATGGCCTGGGTGTATATACCTAATATGCCAGTCTCAAATTTGAGTATAAATTCTTAATCATGTGTGTTCTGTGTAGGCTTTGTTACTGTTTCCCAGCGCCACATCAGGAACAGCACTGTTAATTAGAACCCAACAGTGAATGGTCGAGTGGGGAATCCTACCAAAAAATTATTTCCAATGGTGGGATTCAAACCTGGGACCCTTGGATCCGCAGGCAGACTCTACCAAAATTAAATTATAATAATACATATAAGTGTATATAGCAAATACTGCAGTCAAAATCGCTGCCGTCCGATCAATGAATAGACTGGATTAAAACCCGAAGTGAATATTTAGCAGTTCACAATTCCGTGCACAACCCTGGAGAGAAATTTTGCAGCTCATACTTCTTACTTTTAGAATATCCTTTACATAAAAAATATTAATGAAGAATATTTAAAATACCTTTTCATCCTCATCCAATGCAAGAAAAATACTGGCACGTAACTGAGCCTGAAACAGCAAAAAAAAGTTTCGTTTTATACACATAAAAAAACACTAAAAAGTATGTAATATTTGCAATAGTTAACAAAATCAATGGGTATCTAAACAAATACATAACAATTAATATTGGACTGACAGGTATATTTTAGAAACAGAAATAAAAATAATTTTTTGTGAATGGTAAAGAAAATTTTTAAGCAAAAATGTAGATTTTCGCTTTTGCAGTTAAATGAATGGTTGGGACACAATAATTCTTGTTACTGGAAAATAACTAGAATACTTATAAAAAGTATATTTCTAGAAATAAATACAAATGCAATTTAGATTAATAGATATTGTATTTGTACAATACCTTGATTTTAGCCAGTGTTCCATTTGACTTTAGGGTTTGAGCAATTAAGTCTTTTAACTCTATTTCTTCCTCAACTGACATTTCCTTATGATTTATTTGCACAACGCATATATAATATGTAAGCAAACAATCAAAAATATAAAATCATTTATTGTTGTTATTTTTATAAATAAAAAATAAAAATTAATTTTGGTTTGTATTGCAAATTGCAAAGCATTCAATAGGTAGGGTAGGGGTATTTTGATTTTGACAGTTAATGACAAGTATGACATTTTCTTCTTTTACTTTAGTTACTGTTCCATGTACGAGTTTTCAAGTTAACTTCTACGTATGGCATGTTCGGGTATAGAGAAAGTAAAAGTTGAAAAATCTTTTGGTAGGTAGAGAGGGGGTAAACGTCAAACCACGTCGGGCGGCTTCGAGAATTTCACACTAATGTTTACCTGCCAGTGTCGTTGTGGTGTCGTTTCATAGAATAAGTAATTTTAAATTGTTATCGGCGGAACCGGACAATCGCATGTATTTATGGACTATAAATAATTATTAAACATGTATTATAATATTCAAATTATAATTTTACAAAATTTCAACAGCTATTCACAATTTATTAAACTATTTACTTGAAATTGTTATTAACATCTATAAAATAATTTTGTACGCCAATGTATCGCGTCCACTTCGGGGAGATCCGCTGCCAACCTGTCAATTTATGTGTATAAAGTGGAAGAACTGGTAAAAGCATTTCCAACTTTTACTTCTGTTCTAACCGGCTTTGGTATCCTATTCTCGAACTCACGACACGAGAGTACTCCTCTTCTACACCCTCCTACTCATAGATTACTAATCTCGTAATCTCCTACTCGACGGCGAATCGACTGCTTCAGTGCCATTACCTATGTTCAGTGCTTCATCACCAGTTTTGCCAGACCACCAAAATCAAATTGTTCAATTGGGGTTCACATAGAAAAATAAAAAGGGGATTCAATGCTCTAGAAATTCTTTCTTTTTTTCTCATAAATCATAATTTTATCGTACGAAACTGACCTTTTAATGTGACGTTATCGGAGGCTGGTTAATTTAAGATTTAATAGTTTATGGGATTAGGGTAATTAGATAATAATTTTATTAAATAAATATATAAAAAAAAATACCTGTGGCACTCGGGGACTGCCGCGGTAAAGCTATTGCATAGCATTTTTTATCAACTTATGCAATTATAATTATTTATTTATTTTATTTATGCAGTATTTTTTTTCTTTGATATTTATTCAAGTTTTTTCTTTGATATTAATTTAAGTTACACTTTTTGAGCGTGGTGACCGATAAGAAAACAATTTTTTTTCTTTTATTGAATAAATGAGAAGTTAATATTGTTTAAAATATTTTTATTATCTTACAATACATGTAGGTTATTCAGAAATTTTTATCATTGAAACTATAGGTTTATGGTAACTGAAATAAGAAACATAAGTTTGAGACTTGATATCCTCTAAATATCTGGAAAATACCACGTCAATGGTGGTTCCATATTTTGTTGTGGATTCTTGTGGATCATTATTCATTTTCAAATTCAATTTTTCCGAAATTGTGTCTAAAAGAGATAGAGGGTCCTATGATTGAACGTTTACGTTATCCGTAACGTACATGTTAGGCTCAGTTTTAACAGTAATTAGGCAAGTTCGTATGATGAAAAACGGTTTCCAACACATTACTGTTATTTTCCGCCTGTTATGTTCTAATTTAACAGTTTTCCGTCATACAAACTTGCTTCGTTACTGTTTAAATAGAGGACTTCTATACAAGGGAAGGGCAACCAACTTGACAAAATAAAATTGACACTACTGACATAAGAAATCGGGTCACATAAAGAGACTGTTTTTTAGTTTGATTTTTGGTTTTTCCTATCTACTTTCATGCCATTTGCATACCTTGTTGTACCCGTAACGTGAAAAAGACTATTTAGTTTAGGGTATTTTACATTTAAAGGTTGAAATATTTTGTCATTGTCAGCTGTCAATTATGTTGATGATAGAACACAGGCGTAACCATAGATGGGCATAAGTAACTAGTATTGTATGTTGGTTGTATATTTTATAGAACTTGTATTCGTAGCAGCAGCATTTTGCAATCGACATAAATAAATAAAACCAAATGAAAAATAATGTTTCGAGAAAGCAGGAGAAACACAATTAGACTAATAACAACAAAAAATAAAATGCAATGCTACGCTTATGTTTTGACATTATCGACAGCTGATATTGACAAACGTTTTCAACCTTTAAATGTAAAATACCCTAAAATAAAAAGTCTTTTTCACGTTACGGGTACAACAAGGTATGCAAATGGCATGAAAGGAGATAGGAAAAACCAAAAATCAAACTAAAAAACAGCCTCTTTATGTGACCCGATTTCTTATGTCATTAGTGTCAATTTTATTTTGTCAAGTTGGTTGCACTTCCCTTGTATAGAAGTCCTCTATTCGACCTAACATGTACGTTATGGATAACATAAACGTTCAATCATAGGACCCAGAATCAGTTATGAGCAGTTAGCAGCTAGTCTACACGCATACGTCTATAGTCGCACGCACACAAACACCTTGCGAACTGAAACGACGTTAGACGATGCACGGCTTTCAACGCCGCACCGCTGTGCCGATCGGAGTGGGGGTGTTTATTTTCGTTACGGAATTTCTTTTTCGATTTATCCATTTTTCGAGAGGTTAGGTTTATTTTCGTTACGGAATTTCTTGATTCGGTCGCCGCGCTCAAATCCCGCGATAAAATCTGTGCAATAGCTTAATAATTAAATAGTTAACCATAGATTACTTAGTTAACACTGACAAAATAAAAATTAATATTTTTTCTACACCCATATTATAATAATGCACTTATATGCCCATAATCCGTTTCATAATGATACCCATTAGATACAGATTTTTCATTACGATACAGATTTTTAATCACTAGAAAACTACAATTTTTCAATCAAGCATGCTGTTTGGTATATATACTGGGGTTTGACGTTTGTCTTAGGTTCCTATGTAATTGTTTTAGTTGTCAAAACGTATTAAATTTTCGTAGATAGCTAAACTTCGATAATTATAATATTAAAATGTCTGATATCAGCGATATAGAAGACTCCTCCACACATATCGGAGAAAGCAGAAAATACAGTACAAAATATTTTGCTGCAAAAATATAGGGAAATACCAATACCCGAAGTAATACCATTAATTATGGGGTGGGTGGCTCAGTGGTAGAGCCTCTGCCTGTGGATCCAAGGGTCCCGGGTTCGAATCCCACCGTTGGCCGGAATTTTTTCATTTAATTTAATTATTTAAAATTAATTCTGATGCCTTGGTAGGATTCCCCACTCGACCATTCACTGTTGGGTTCTAATTAACAGTGCTGTTCCTAAAGTAGCGCTGGGAAACAGTAACAAAGCCTACACGGAACACGAGGCGAAATAACCCTGGTAGTTGAAGCCGATGACACACCAAAAAAAAAATAATACCATTAATTACAATTTTGTAGAATTTTTTTAGAGAAATAGGAGTAATGACTGTTATTGTGTTCAATATCAATATAATATTTATAGGTCTTGATTATTTATTGGGTGTAGAAAAATAGCGTATGCAACTCTCATGTAATGGTTATTAAAACATTCGCATAAACCACACGAAACTCGCCTTTGGCTCGTTTCGTATCCCGGTTAATGCTCGTGTATTAATAACCATCATTACATGATCGTTGCATAATATACTATTATAAATCTTGCAAAAAAAATTAATATCTAATATTTACGCCAGCCGGGAACATTTGTGATACCAATTTATTAGAAGCTAGAGAAAGCTCTTTTAGTTCTTGTATTGCATAAACGTTCCAGTCCGCAGACGTATATTTAACTCCGCTTCATACTAATACGAATAGGGTCGGATAAAACCTTCCACGGCGCCGGTCGGAGTGGGGGGTGTCAGGTTTATTTTCGTTACGGAATTTCTTGATCCGGTCGCCATGCTCAAAGCCCGCGATAAAAGCTATGCAATAGCTTAAAAACAAAAGAGAAAATAACAACCCATTTTTGTTTATTTATTTTTCTTGTAATCATGTAATCCTTTCTCATTTTGATCTCCCAATTGTTTTTGTCTATACATTTTTAAAGATGTCATTAATTTTATTATTTCATATGTAGGTTTAAAACTTACACATCCATATATTATCCAAATAAGAACCCCGCACGTATTTCTTTATCTAAAGTGGAGACCGCTCAAATTTTCTGAAACTTTGATATGTTACTGTACATATACTGTACTCAACCTCTAGTAACCAAAAATGGCTCAACTCAATCCTATGACTAGTTTTCGATATACAGAGGGTAGGGTGTTAAAGTCGAAAATGTTGGTTAGTGAGTGTATTATCTTGGAAAGGTGGTTTTATCAAAAGCACCTTCCATATCTACAAAAACACCCAAGGTGGACTCATTATCCAGGGATCTATCTGGCCAGAAATTAGATGAAGGGCTGAATCAGTATATCTGCCTGGGGTGTATGCATGTTGGTTTGGGTGTAGTGGTGTTGTTGTAATCACCGCATTCCTTATGTACCTTTCGCATAGAATTTCCAATGTCTTCATGAAAAATGATGTCAAACTAATTGGTCGGTATGTTTTTGAGACGTGTAATCCATCCTTCCAGGTTTGGGTATGAATAACACTTTTACCTCTCTCCATTTTTTGGGGATATACCTCAGATCTAACGAGGATCTGAATATACCCACCAGGTGCGGTGTGAGTTATTCCAGACCCCACTGAAGTAGGGCTGGATAGATACAGTCACATTCTGGCGAATTAGATTGGAGAGAAGCTCGATATTGGCTATCTAATTTTGTCATCATCTACAATGTGTTTGGCAGTTTGCCAATCGTAGACAGATGGGTTGTATTCTTCCTCTGCCCAGTCGGCCACGTCTTTGATGACAGAGTCAGGAAGTTTGAAAATATCTTCGAGGTTGACACTTTTCATGCCATCTTCTTTCATTAGCGCACCAATGATTCGGTGTGGATCTTTTGAGAGAGTATTTTGAAGCCTCGCTGCCTGCAGGAAATCTTAGATTTATTCTCAGTAGGATCCCCATGCATCTGTTTTTGTCTGACAATTTTTTGTATTCTCCGAGGTGAAATTTGTATGTACCCAGTTCTCTTTGAGTTGTGGTTCTTGCCTTATTAAAGGATTTCCTAGCCATCTTCTTGAGGTGATCCAACTCATGACAACACCTTGCAGTAGTTGTCTGATTGTGTTTGACTATAACCCAATAACATTTTTATTATGAAGAAACTATCGATAGTGATTCGCATATCAATCAATCAAAAAGTGCTTTATTGTCTGAAGTAAAAAAACTAATTGACAAAGCTGGTAAAAAAGAAAACATAAATACAAAAGATACAAAAAATATATATATAAACCTAACGTACATTTAAAAAGTTAAAAGATATTTGTCATCAGCCAGTTAAAAACCTTACAAAGCCTTAATGCTTTGGTCAAGTTTGAAACAGTTTAAAATAAAAATAAATGATTAGAAAACAAAATAAGAAAAGAAAAAATTTGTATATGTTTATACTCTTATGAGCCATTAAAAAATCCCGCCTGTGTGTAATAAGCCTTCACAGACAGAAAACGTTGTAAGTTGCCTCCTAAAATTCTTCTCAATACCTATCTGTATTATTTCCATAGACAAGTGGTTAAATATTTTTTTACCATTATAAATAATTGATTTTTGTATAAGAGCAGATGATAGTATTGGGAGAGGCAGGAAAAAAGTCAATCTAGTGCCATACACAGAAGCTTCAGGAATATAATTCTTATATTTTCTGAAAATCAAGCAGGCCATTTCCACTATATACAAATTATATATGGTTAAAGGCTGTATGTCACGATACTAAATTAAGTACTAAATTTAGCACTAAATTAAGTTATTAATTTAGTACTAAATTTAGAACTAAAAATTTTTTTTTCCATTTGCAAGGATACCAATTTTTAGTACTAAATTTACTATAGGCGCACGCGCATTGACGTATTAATACGTAAAATTAACAGAGAAATGAAATATTATGTGTAAAACAGACAAGTAAATGGTGTTTTTATTATTAATTTGACACTAGTTGACTTGACAACAACCAAATACAGCATAAAAACCACGAAAAAAACACAATAAAACCTACAAAATCAAACAAGCGAACTTTATTCAAGGCGATAATGTAAAATTGTCGCTAATTAAAAATAAAAGGGTACAGAAAATACCGTCGTGTCAACTTTTTCTATGAAAAACTTCTGCGCAACATTTCATCGCACTTTTAGTACTTAATTAATGACTTTTTTTAGCACTAAATTTAGTACTAAATTTGCTGTTTGCAACGTGAATTTTTTTAGTACTTAAAAAATGCATTAATTTAGTTCTAAATTTAGTATCGTGACATACAGCCTTAAGATTTTATATTGTAAGAAAAGTGGTCTGCACGATGTAGTAGCAGAAACTTTGCACTTGTTTCTTATTGCCCTCTTTTGAAGAATAATAGCAGTTAATGTGTTATTATCAAAACCAACCCATAAAAAAATAAGCTTTCAGTTGAAATTTTTCAAAATAAACATTAACATTAGTTTTATACAATAAATTATATTAGTCATTTCTAGTGTATTTTTTATTTTTTCCCCATTAGGTAACCAAAAACAAAATTATAAAATGTTAAATGGCTTTATTTCGTTCTTGTTCAACTACAGTTTGAATGTGATTGGATATTATTTCAAAAGGGTTTATCTTGAATAGATCATCATTTATAGCTCTCTTAAAAAGATCTATATCATTAATATTTTTTTTCTTTCTCTGCTTAGCTTTATCAATGCCTCTTTTCTTTGTGCTTCTTTGTGACAATCTGCAATTTACTTTCTTTTTATTTTCTAATAAAGATTCTAGAGAAGGCAGAGAATCATGTAATGGATTTGTATCACCTATTACAGACATATTTTTCCTTTTTTGTCTGACTTTTTCTTCTTCTTTTAACTCTTTCATAGTATCTATTTTTTTCTTTAACAATGAACGCTTTATGTTCAGTTTTTCCTTTTTCTTAATTGTTTTATTACCTGCTTTTTGAGATTTAATTGATTTGAATGAATTATTCTTTTTTAAATTTCCTAAATTTGAAATATCTTTTTTCAAAGAATTTATATCCACAAATTTTAATGCCATATCTTCATTTGTTTTATTTTTAAATGATTTGCTTATGTTTTGTGGTTTTTGAAGTTTTTGTTTTGTTTTAGTAATCTTTCCAGTAGTAGCCATTACCTAAAATATTGAAGACAATTTATATCCTATTTTCTAATAGAAATATTTTATATCCTATTTTCTAGTAAAAATCGACAAAACACTGTCAGGTAAAACAAAAATACACTTACTTTGGCTAATTTTGTTGTAGGCAACTTATATTTAAATGACTTTACTTTTCCCATGATCCTATTCTGAAAAAACCCTTAATTATTATTTAAGGTTTGTTTCTTGCACTGGGTGGCAGGTTGCAGAGTTCGGTGTTTGTAAAGTAATTCAATAATAAAAATATACAAATTGCTTAGAGCCAGTTTTTCACGCCTAAAGTAAAATATGTGTTAATTAGATAGTAGATAGGAGGGTTATAAGCTGGTTATAAGTTATAATTTGCTACTGCTAGGAGGTAGGAGGACTGCCGCCGCTGAGATATTTAGAAATGTATTATAATTATAAATTTCAGGAAAATAAATTTTAGGTTAACTTAACTGTCAATTGTCAAAACTGTCACTTATGTTAGGCTGAGTCAATGGCTGCGTTCATCCGCGCCACATGCTACCTGATCGATCTGGTAGCGCTCTCGAGTGGCACGTATGAACGGTGTATTTTGACATTTCGCTCAAGGAGCGGCCGCCATTAAAAGTAGCGCATTTTATTTACGTCTGATCGGTGATCACTGATCTGTCTTACGCACTTACGTCCACGGTTTGCTTGGTGACTAGTAGGGTTATATTAGCATATTAGCAATTGAAAAATAAACAAACAAATCTTCAACCAGAGACATTCAACTCAAAAGTAAAATGAATAAACCAAAATCAAACGTCACTTTTAAACATGGTTCATCCGTGCATAAAGATCGATCAGGTAGCGTAAGTGATCGCTACTTTTGTAGCGCTCCTTGAAATGGCGCGGATGAACGCAGCCATTATGCATTTTCTTTTGGGGTTTGGTTCCGGTTCTAGTTAACCAAATTAGAACCAACCATATTCCTTTCATAAACAATGACGTCACTTATAACCATTTGGTTAACATTTTTCATTGATAAGGCAACGTAAGGATACGTCATATGCATTATTTTTGATATACAAAAGTGGGACCGGTAGGCGTGGCTTTTGCACTCACTAAAATGGCGGAAGAGCAGAACCGGATTTACAAGTTTTTATTGTACTATTTCTGGTTAAGTATCATTATTTGAATTATAAAAAAATTATTTTCCTTTTAATTGACATTGACTTAAAAGGTGGTGGAAGGCCGAGGTTATAAAAGAAGGGGAATTTAAAAGCTTAAATATACCCGGTTTTCAGCCGAGAAGTGCTGAATAAAGTAAATGAAAGAAATAAAATATAACTGATTTAATTATCACTCAAGTGGCTATTAAGCGCTGGAAAATATATTATTTGCAAAATTGCAACTAATCAATGACCATGATATAACTAACTTGGGGCCGATTCCACCATTGGGTTTAATGAAGTTTAAAATGACATTTTTACATAAAATGTAATTTTAATCTTCAATTAATAGTTTAAACTTTAACACAATGGTAAAATTAACCCTAAAACGTTGAAATCATTCACAGAAAAAATAAATAATACATTTTTGGTTCACATAAGCGACAAAAGTAAACAGAGTTCGATTTATTGGATCAATCGTCACACGTTTGCACTAGGGCACATAAATAGCTCAATCTTTAGTTTTTCGTTTTTCTATGAGCCCAATGCTTTCTGTCTTTAATCGGAAAGTACAAGGTCGCAAATGTCAAGTAATCTAACCTTACTTTAATTAACAGCTTTCTCGAAATTAAGAACAAATGTTCATACACTAAAAGCTCGATAATCAGATACGAAACTTAATGCAAGGCTCGCGGAAAATGGCTAATAAGCAATCTCTGTGTAGGTAGATGCACTATTCAGGAAATCAAAATGTGGATTAATCTTACTTGGTCTTGGTACTTTTGTAGATTCAGACTGAAAGGTGTATATCTTCATGCAAGACATTCAGTAAATCAGCGAAGCCACAACCAGCGGTGTGCAGGTGCACTTCTAACAAATGTAAAATATGAAGTGATCTTACTTGAGACCTTTAGATCTAATGACGATATTATGGTAGTTGGTTTGAGCTGGACTTCTCACCATCTGCAAAGATTATGGCTACTTATGTAAAGGCCTACCGTAGTAACACACAACATGCACCACAAGCGTGCCGGTCCAATTTAATTGGTCTATGTACAATAATCATGCATGTATGATTGAAAGTCAGACAAAGAATGTGAAGATAAAGTTGAAGTCTCAATCATAGTTAAAGTCACAGATGAATTTAAAGTTAACAGCAAAAGAGTTGAAATTATAGGCTGGTGATAAAGAGAGGCCAACATCTAGGTAATAAATGTTTATCGAGTTAGGAAAAGTATCCACTGTAAGCGCTTTTCTTGACCACTAAGGTAAAAACCAGAATATTTCCTAATACACAATTTCTTCACTAGGCAAAATAAGAAATAAATTTGTGAGAGTACTTCCCAAGTGTTTTTAAAAAAGCTCTAATAACAAAATTGACGAAAATGGCCTAATCCAAGTTCAAATTCTAAAACTTGAACATTAAAGATAAGTATCTTACTGTAAAACAAGTAAAACCCCGTTGTTGACTAAATGGTTGAATAATTCATTACCTAGGTGGAGGTAGAACAGGGACTAGAGTTTAGCAGAAAAAGCTACTAGAAAAGGTGAACAAAACAGGACTGGGGCATATGAACGTCAAGCAAATATTGTAAATGCAAATAATGTGTGCTGTGATTAAATAAAAGTGTACAAGGTATAAAGTTTTAATATTTTCTTATCCATATCTATGAGTAATATTTATTTTTAATACTAGACACGGTTATGATTTTATTGCTAGTCTCATTAAAAAAAGACTAATGTTATTTTTTTTTTTCGATTTATGGCCAAGGTGTATATTTTAATTTATTTATTTATTTTATTTATTTATTTATATTACCTAATAGTCTCAAGCTTGTGTTCAAATTCTCAATAATGTGTGTTCTGTGTAGGCTTTGTTACTGTTTCCCAGCGCCACTTCAGGAACAGCACTGTTAATTATTAGAACCCAACAGTGAATGGTCGAGTGGGGAATCGTACCAAGGCATTAGAAAATATTTTTATTATTATTAGAACTTATATACAGTGTGTTCATAATATGCACTGTACAAACTTAAATATTATATTCCTGAATTCATTTCAAGCATAAAATGTCCTATGAACAAATATCCAATTCTACATGGTTACCAAGCTGCAAGAGTTTAAATATCAAAAGATATATTAACACAGTATACCATGTGTTCGAATATGTCGAAACACTGCACTGAATATTTGGTGCTTTGGAACTTGTCGGTATGGAAATCGTCGCTTGTTGAGGAGCTGGATAATCTCGAGGCAAATGTTTGTATTGTATTTTCAACAGTCTCCACTTTAAGGTTCCTATGAAGATCAGTATTGTGGAAGTACCATGGTGCATCGACGATGTTCCTTAATACTTTATTCTGGAAACGTTGAATAACTTCGATGTCACTTTTACTGGCACATCCCCAAAGCTGGCGAATCGCTTCATTTTCACCAATTCCTTTAAACGCACTAATCTGAAACAAATTATAGGTAATTAAAAAGGTATATTAATATTGTTTTAAATTAACTATAATAAAACAAACAATACTCATGCATACACAAAACATGAAGCTCTACTTTTCAATCAGCTGTAGAACTAATAAATAAAATTGGTGGAAGGACTGCAAATGTAGGTTATATTTAAATAGAAATAAGACTATAAAATGCCTATAAATTTGATAAACGAAATAGCGTACGATTAATGCACTCAAGAAAATGCTTGGAACATATACAGCTGAATTTAGAAGGTTCCCAATTATGCTTCTTGACAAACTGTATTCACGCGCTACGTTTTTCAGGATTTTTTGGAAATCTATAAATATTATTTCGTATGAAAAAGTTGATAGATGATTTTTTTTGCATTTTTAAAAGCATACTTTTACACATTTTATACAAACCTGTCATAATACTGTCCTGTATAATATTTATAATTTTGATACTAACCTATGAAACGTTATTCCAGTCGATTTTTCACAAAAACGTCTATCGCTAGAGCAGGAACGTATAACACAGCAAGGCATTATATACTTTATAAGTTTGTAACACTCAAAATTTGCTCAAACAAAAATTAAATTCAAATTTAATTACACAAATGACGCTAAAAATATAACCTATAAAATTTGACAATTTGCACTCACAGTAATGGCGGACCGGTCCCACTTTTCGCTTACGCATGTCGTATCCCTAGGTTGCCAGATCAATGACATTTTTGAACCAGCCTCGCGAGTCGGTTCTAATTTGCGGTATGTTCTATCCCTATTTAAATAGTATTCTTCTCATTGTCTAACTTTTTAAATTTAGTTTTCCCGCGGAACCTAAATAGTTCCGTACGAGGTCAACTAAGAAAATAGATCTTACTAGACACTTTTCTTATAAATATAAATAAGGAAAAAAGAACTTAGACAATAATGTTAATAAAAGTAAAATATGTAGTGATCGACAAAACTTCCTAGAAATGTTTAGTATTCGAGATGAAATCTTCAAGGGCGTGTGTGTGTGTTTATTTTAACACCATTAAGATTAAGTCTTGGACTGAAATGAGATTCAAAAAATGTGCCACTATTTTTCAAAAGAAGATTATCATTCTGTTTATCGCTAGAAAAAGGTCTGCATCGTTCGTTAAATGCTTTGTCGGTAGTGTCGGTTTTATTTCTATTTTATTTTAAAGAGTTTTAAATTAGTTAGTATTATTTTCGTCTGTTAATTGCCCTGTCGGTAGTGTCTATTTTATTTATATTTTATTTTTATATTAGTTAATATTTTTTCTTCTATATCATATAGCTTTAGTGTTTTCTTTGGCAAATAACTAACTACACAAAAAAATTAAAAATAAAATTGAGAACTAACTTTAAAAATGAGTCACACGTGGTATTTAAATTTACACCAAAATGACATATGACTGACCGAACCAATAACCCAATTAGGCATTCCAACGACCTGTCAAACAATAGGTGCCAGTGGGAAATTCTTGTATATTTAAGGGGGTAGCGACATAGTCTTGCAACTTGAACGCTATTTTTATTCGAAGTAGTACTCGCCAAGCCTGCCAATTTATGAAGAAATGTATAGATGGGTTTTTTAAATATTATTTTTATTGTGTTTGACATAAAATATTTAAATGTAATCCATTATTCATGATTTTACGTAAAGTAGATAGAATACACCATATGTCGCCACCCTTAGATATACCAAACCTGCCCACTGGTAATTCATTTGTTTGGAATGCCTAATTCATTCCATTGGCTTTTGTTATGACGTCATCCATATGAACCAAAATCTGAACCGCTGTCAAAAATACTGTCAATTTAACGTCAACCATAACCAGAACCATACGTCAAAGGAAAACGACTATTAAGATCCAAAGTGTTGACGCAAAGTGAGCGATCTGATTCTTTAGCTGTAAACTGTGTCACAGGGTTCAAAATGGCCGCGCCCTATGTTGGGCGTGTCGGACCTCTCTCTTGCCTCGTATAGTGGCAACACTGATTATAGGCAAGTCGCTGATTATCGTTCGTAGAAGCAGGGCACCAAGTTATTTGCTTTGGTTTGTACATATTAGAGGCCATAATTCAAGAAACAAAAGAAGAAGATATTTGTTTCTAATTTCAGTCAATTATTTTCGGCTTGTCATCTTTATAATATCTTGTCATTCGATATTCAATATCATTGTGTTTTTATTTTCCATTTTATTCATACGTATTGTTACTAAAGAGTTGATATTATAAACCTTAATTTTATCATTCATGATGATGCAAACAGAAATGAATGCTTATTATCCTGACTATTCTACAGCTCCAATCCAACGACAAATTAACCCCTATGCTGATAATGGAGGGTAAGTTCTTTTATTTAATTTTTATCAACAACATAAATACTGATGGTATTATAAATAGTAAACCTGCACTGTTTCTTCTCTAATATTTTCTCTTTTTTTTTTAGGAGTGTTGTAGCGATAGCAGGAAATGATTTCGTAGTTGTGGGAGCTGATACTCGTCTCAGTTCAGGTTTTTCAATTTACACAAGAAACCAAAATAAATTATTTCCTATGTCCGATACAACTGTATTAGGTTGTGCAGGATGTTGGTGCGACACTTTAACTTTAACCCGAATTTTGAAATCTCGTATGCAGATGTACCAGCAGGAACATAACAAACAAATGTCTACAACAGCATGTGCACAGATGTTATCCACCATGCTGTATTATAAGAGATTTTTCCCTTACTATATATCCAATATACTTGTTGGATTGGATAATGAAGGAAAAGGTTGTGTTTATAGCTATGATCCAATTGGGCATTGTGAAAAGGCCACCTACAGAGCAGGTGGCTCTGCAGGTGCATTACTTCAACCTCTTTTGGACAACCAGATTGGACAAAAAAATCTGGTGAAACCATCATCTGAAGATCTTTCTCAAGAGAAAGCTCTTGCTATATTGAAAGATGTATTCATTGCTGCTGCAGAGAGAGACATCTATACTGGAGATAGTGTTCTTATCAATATTATTACAAAGGATGGAACTAAAGTAGAAACTTTTGAATTAAGAAAAGATTAATATTTTGTATTATTTTTTAAATAAAGCATTCAATTATTCATTTCTTTCAAAGGTCATTTGATTTTTTATTTATTAAGAAGATCCCTTGCTGGATATTAAAAAGGTTGTAGATTATATTACATAGCCAAAAAAAAAACCTGTAAAATTTAAGGAAACCAATCAAAATCGTGAGTATATTGTTTATTAAAAAAAAAATGTACATAAAATTAACATAAGTATAATTTAAAAACTACATAACAGAACAAAAGGGTATTTTGTTTTAATAAAGTGTTTAAAATAAAAGTATTTAAATGTCAATGTTTAAAATTTTTTAACATACCAAAAACTAAATATTATTATGAATACATTGTTTTTTTACCTTGGGTACCTATTAAAAGATAGAGTTTGATATTAGGTTGGATAAGGAGTGTTCTATTAAGTTACTAATCTGATTATATTGGTATATCCTTAACAGTTCCCAAACAATAATCCTATAGGTCAGCAGGTTAAACCAAACATCCTAATTCATGTTTCTATAGTAAATGATAGGCAATTTGTGTCAAACATGTTATTCATTTAAAAAAAAAAAAGTTTAAGTAGTGTAATATGTCTCTTGTCTTTGGAATAATTTATTCATTTTAGATTTATTTTACAATTAATGGAGAGAATTATTTAGCATCTCATAAAATCAATACGCTATTTTAAAATTTAACATTCACAAGTTAGTTAACCACGTTTAAAATGTCAAAAAATGTCCTTTCAAAAATGTAAATAATATGTCCATTCTTAACTTCTGGATTAATTTTTTAACAAAAACTACGTCATTTTAGACCTAAGAGACATAATTTTTGGAGTAGATTGATATATTTACAACAATATTCTATGTAATCAAAAACTGTTTTGATATTTTGTTTATTGTAAATAAAAATTCTTTTGTACACCTAGCAAAATACTCATATCAAAAATAGCCACCACAGATTTTCTGGTTCCTAACAATAACTGTAAAATATTACAATTAGTATATATATTAGTATTTCCAAGAAATGCACCATTGAAGGCTTAGTCACTTTTGGTCAAAAGTTCTGTTCAATAAAGGAAAGATTTAGGTGGTGGTCTAATGGGAACCCTTTACCTTGCTTATCTTTACAAAATCCTAATGAAGAACCAAAATAAATTCAACAGATTTTATAAACTCCATTTTCAAAAACAGAATCAACGCTTTTCATGCAATTTTTTGTTTATAAGATGCTATAAAACAATATCTATATCATAGATTGCCTATATTTTTGAATGTGGCATTATCCAAGATGTCAGAGTGAGTCCTCGGTGACGCGCGTCTATCATTAAATATACTTTTATTTTTAACGTCATGAGGTATTAATTATTAAATATACGGTGTTGTCCACCTAACGTCTTCCAATATCCGATGCACAAGTGAGAGTCAAAGCTACATAGAGTTGGCATTGGAGCGAGCGGAAAAGGAATGGTGTCAACTTTGCCAATTATATGAACCGACCGAGTTGAAACGTTGGGCTGGTATTGTTCCTTTCTTGCTTGCCCTAGTGCAGGGCTCTCTGTAGTTTTCACACGTACTTGTGCCAATGGATATTGGAAGATGTTCGATGGCCAATACTGTATGAGCAAGAGCTATTGACGCTACATTACATTTTTCATATTTAAAGTTATACATGTCTATTCTTCATGTTTACAAAGGATTTCATGTGAAAAGA
The DNA here is from genome assembly GCA_927349885.1 of Psylliodes chrysocephalus. Classification (NCBI taxonomy): domain Eukaryota; kingdom Metazoa; phylum Arthropoda; class Insecta; order Coleoptera; family Chrysomelidae; genus Psylliodes; species Psylliodes chrysocephalus. The sequence goes on along the minus strand of OV651815.1, from coordinate 56,977,223 downwards.
AAAAGACGTATGCCAGCAGGGAATCTATTACAAAAATCAGCCTGGCATACATCATGTTAACTGTTTTATTTGATTAAATATTTTTCCTTTGCTTGAGAAAATGTGGAACTTTTAATGTCAACATAATTTTTGTAATGTGAAGTGTTTATAAAAGTATTTCGACCAAGACTGTAGATTGCTATATCTGGAAAAACTTTCTGACTTAACCTTTACGTATTATAGAGAGAATGGTTAAAGTTTGGTACTATGGGAAGAACGACCAATTTTTGGGCACTATAGCTCGCAGAGAAGATATAAAATACCAAATAGAACATACATACCATTTAAAGTAAAATGTTAATTTTTAGTTAAACAGATTATTTTAAAGCTGATTTTTAAAATTTCATATTTATGACTATTATTTTTTTTTTAATTATAATTTGTCAACATTTTCTAAGCTTCTTTAGTAATTCAATTTTAAATTTGGTGTATTACTTATATCTTTTTATAACATTATTTATTTATGAACATATATTTTTTTAAATTGGACAAGTATTAAACTCTAAAATACACATAGCAAATAAGCTATCAAAAGAGATTGGTAACAAATTATAATAAACATTGAACAACAAAAAATATAAAAACCCTAAAAAAATACAATAATACAGATAGTAGAATATATCACAGAATTTTTTTTTATGATAATCAGGTTTCTCCAAATGTTTAATTTGATATAGTAAATAAACAGAAGAAAACAATGTTATCACACTAATCAATAAGATTCTTTACCACTTTGATGCTTTGTTTCTCTAAAATATGATTGCAAGAACATTTTATTAGACTGCTTAATTTAAAGTTCATGTCATTGGATCACATTCTCAATCTCTGGCAAAGTTTATTTGGCCCACAAATTATTTTATTTAATGTTGTTGCAACTGGTTGTACCTAATATGGTCTCCTCAGATGAATACAATAACTAAAAATATTTTACCCAATTATTGTATTTACTTATTAAACTACTCTATGCAAGTCCAATTACAGAGCATGAACAATAAAACTGTATTTTTATAATACATTAAAATGAAAATGTATTGTCATTGGGTACCACAAAATTGAACAGACACTCAAAAACAGGTTATTGTGTGATACTCTTAAAAAATAGAAAAAGCTACTTGTTTGTAATTTAAAAGGTGGTGATGGGAACTTCAATTGACAATGGACCTATGATCCAATTAGGTGGTGAAGTATTGGAAAACATGATTTCATGTTTCCTTACTAAATCTAGTAATCAGCAAAATGGCATATGAGAAAAATGCACATAAAATGCTGAATATTAATACACAAGTTTAAAATATTAAACTGTAAATACCAAATCATAAATTTAATTTATGTTGGATGAGTTTGTCTAGCTCAAATACTTGTTGCCCAAAAAGGGCAAAATACCTCTTGTAAATCTAATTGTTTTTATTTACAGTAATAGTAGTGTACTCATTATCAATTTTTCACAGAAAAATTGATAAAGTTTTTATTGTTAATAAAATAGCTTTAAACCACTATTTTTTATTAAACAACTAATTTTAATCATACAGCAGTACACAAAGATTTAATTTCTATAAAATGTTTTAACATTAATAGTTAACCCTACATTGGGTGTAAGATTGCAAGGGTTCTTACAGTAAATGCTAAGTGTATCGGTAAGAAAACCACATTTTAAAATGTTTATCAGATCCTTACATAACCCCCAGGACAAGCAACTTACTTCTTGTTTCCTGGGGGCACCATTGGTTTGCCAAGATCTTTTCCTCTAAGTTTTATACCAATTACTCTCTCAATTTTACCGATTATTGTGTTATTTGGAATACCTCTGCCAGCTTCATAATCTGTGATGACTTGAGGTTTTTCATTAATTTTCGTAGCTAAATCTTTTTGACTGAGACCCTTTGACTGCCTACCCTGTTGAATCAGTTTACCAACGTCAAGTGAGATGGTCTCATGTTTAAGTTCCTCGGTTTCTCGGTCTAGTTTGGCAGTGTTCTTTGTAGCTACATGCTGTTTGTTACTAGCTGCACCCCCTAAATAAAAATATGTTTAATATTTTCCATACTTTTTAAACCCTTCTTACATTTTAATTGTGTATCGACAGGAACACCTTGTCTCCTTGCAGCATTTATTGCTTGTTCGCTTTTCATAGTAGAAGCTTTAGGAGCTCTTTTCTTTAAAACTGTTACTGTATCCCAATCAGACATTGTTATTTTTAGTAAAAACGGTTCAAATCAATTTGTCCAAAACTAATAATAATAAATAACAACGTCCTTCCTATTTACTTCGGTCTTCTTCTTTAAAAATATATTTGGGTATTTGACATAATGGTTCTTCTTCTGTACAAAAACCTTGCTATCGTAAAAAATAGTTATTCTTCTTAAATCCTGAGTATTGGCCTTTATTCAAGTGCATTTTTCTGTCAGGTATTTGCTGTTTTGGCTGTATAGTTTGGTACGACAGGATAAAGGACAGGGCTGGACCAGCCCCAACCACCCCGTGTACGAACCATGGTCCATGATGAAATGGATGTAATCCACCGGAATTAGACAAAAATTGACCCTAAAACGAAAAATTTTAGTACACTGTAAAGATCCAGATAACGATGAAGGGTTTCACTAAGCTGATATGAGAATGGTCGGAAGAAGGTATATACATTTTTTGGCGTTTTTTCTTTGTTTTTCTATTTTATTCAAAATCGATGCGTTTTCACGAAACGTTTTACAGGACTTTTTTTGAAGAACAAACAAGTTTTTGCATTTTACATGAATACCATTCACTTTGATGGAAAATTTTATCAGAGCAAACTTGTAGAGCGGAAAATTTCCTATCGAAGCTATGAAACAGATTTTTTGGAAACCCATCGTTTCCGCCGGTACAGCGCATGGTAGAAAGTTGATGTTCAATTTTTCCTATTGTTCGTAAACAAAGAAAATGGATATGTTTAGTTAAATTCTACAATCGACAATGTTGCATCTACATTTTTTAACCAAGCGGACAATTTTGACAAAAACTGAATGATAAGTTATTGAAAAAACGACTTACTTTCCACGCATGCGCTAGAGCGGCGTAAACGATGAGTTTCCAGAAAATCTGTTCCATAGGTCCGATAGGAAATTTCTGCTCTACAACTTTGCTTTAATGAAATTTTCCACCGACGTGCCTGGTTTTCATGTAAAATGCGAAAAACCGCAAAATGTATACAATTGTTTTTTGCGCACTCTAGCGGTGTAAATATGAAATTTGGCAAAACATATACAAGGACATGATAGAAAATCGTCTGTTCTTCAAAAAAAGTTCAGTAAATTTTTTCATGAAAATGCTTCTATTCGAGTTAAATATTAAAAAACGGAATAAACGCCGAAAAATGTACATAATATGCATATATAGGGTGTTTCAGATTTAAACGGACACAGCTCAATGGGAGGTAGAGTACACTTGCTGACTTCAAAACACCCCTTTACTTAGCCTTTAATCTTACTCGTTTTCGAGAGTTATTTTGACAAAATTTTGTAAAAAGTTACACTCTCTTAGGTTAATCAAAACCATAATTTAAATTTAAAAAATCCAGGACCGGACTCTCTTTTTTTATATTGCTCTTCTTAGCTAGAATATCACCCTGTATATCGGATTTTAATAAATGATACTGCACATTTAAATAGTACATAGAATAACAAATGAAATAATGTAATAATATTTAATGGCAACCATCTTGATGTTCTCACAATAAATTTTTATAATGGCGACTACATTATTATAAATCAGTATTTACAAAATTAAAATCAAATATTTTACCCTGTACTTTTAAAACTCTACACAAATTACTATTAGGTACCATCTTCATTTTTTTTTAACTACAGCATTTTCCATTACACAGGACCGGGCTCACTTTATTTAATAAGGTAATAGAACAAACTAACAAAAACAAATAATTAATTAAAGCTAAAGTAGATTTTCAAAATGAACAACGTGAACGTCAATACACCTCTGCGAATGTTTTAACAGGTTTTTTACTGCTTTGTCAATTATTTTCGGTTTATTTCTAATGTTGTTACATATGCCGCGTTTGAGAATCCACATCGGATGCATCTGAGATGTAAAAAATCTTTGATCACGTGATTCAGTATAGGTAAATGTAATGGGACAGATGTGTCCGATGTGAATAAAAAAACACTCGAGATGTAAAAAATGCATCCGATGTGGATTCTCAAACGCAGCATATCATTGTTAATTTTTTCCAATAACTGTGCTCGAGTATTCATTTCTTCGTTGTACACCTCTAATTTAAGGTAGCCCCATAAAAAATAATCCAGAGGTGTTAGATCTGGAGATATTGGTGGCCAATTGGCAAGACCGCCTCGACTTATCCAGCGACTTGAACACACATTAAATATTTGGTGTGGAATTTTTAAAAAATCACTTAATACCCAAGCCCAATTAAATCATCGTTTCCCAAATCCTTAAATTAGAGGTGTACAACGAAGAAATGAATACCCGAGCACAGTTATTGGAAAAAAATAATAATGTATGCAACAACATTAGAAATTAACCGGAAATAATTTACAAATCAGTGAAAAACCTGTTAAAACGTTCGCAGAGGTGTATTGACGTTCACGGTGTTCATTTTGAAAATTTACTTTAGTTTAAATTAATTATTTGTTTCTGTTAGTTTGTTCTGTTACTTTATCAAATAAAGTGGGCCCGGTCCTGTGTAGATGTTCAATTTCTTATTGGAAAATGCAGTAGTTAAAAATAAATGAAGATGGTACCTAATTTGTGTAGAGTTTTAAAAGTACAGGGTAAAATATTTGATTTTAATTTTGTAAATACTGATTTATAATAATGTAGTCGCAACTATAAAAAATTATTGTAAGAACATCAAGATGGTGCCATTAAATATTATTACATTATTTCATTTGTTATTCCATGTACTATTTAAATGTGCAGTTACATTTATTAAAATCCGATATACAGGGTGATATTCTAGCTAAGAAGAGCAATATAAAAAAAGAGAGTCCGGTCCTGGAATTTTTTTAAATTAAATTATGGTTTTCATTAACCTAAGAGAGTGTAACTTTTGTACAAAATTTTATCAAAATAACTCTAGCCGTTCAAACAAAATGGCCGATTTTAGTTTTGGCAAAAAGTCATAAAACACCCTATATCTCAGAAACGAGTAAGATTAAAGGCTAAGTATAGGGGTGTTTTGAACTCAGCTAAGTGTACTCTACCTCCAATTAAGCTGTGTCCGTTTAAATCTGAAACACCCTGTATAATACCTTCTTCCGATCATTCTAATCTCTGAGCATAGTAAAATTATGTCAAAAGAAGTCAAAATTAAGCTTCATTGTTATCTGAATATCTATGCTGTACTAAAAATTTCGACTTAAAAACCTAATTCCGGAGGATAGAACTTTGATCAATAAATTATTAATATATAAATGTGCGGTCGAATCTACATATCCTTTCTCCATCCATAGCCTTATTGGAGAACGCACTGAGTACAAATATGCAATACGATTTTAAAAAACAAAAAAGCTTACTATACATTTTTGTTATGGTTCGAACGGTTACATTTACGGTATTCTTATTACTAGAGAGTTTTAGCAAATGTACGTAAGAGCTTCGTTAACGTTACGTTAAACTTAGATTGTGATATTTTTCAAAGACATTCAAAAAGATAGAATACAGTATATCGCTAAAGTAACGTTAGCATATGTTTGCTAAAACTCTCTACTAATTAAGTGTCGTTGCATAAGTATGTTTAAATGATCGGTTCATAAATAAAAGCCTTTCAAAAAACTGTAAGTATTTTATAATTTTATATGTTCCTTTGTCTTGGTAGCCCAATGTCGATCGGCCGATATTCATTTATGGGCGCCTTTTATTGGTTTGTCAACACTCTGCTTCGGATCCCAAACCAATCTGTATAAACTAATTTGTAAAGTTCGTTTTAGGATTTGATTGGTGCCGTATAAGCAGTAATTTAATTTCTGTTGCAGATTACAAATCGCAGTGGGTTACCGACGCACACTGGGGCAGAATACCTTAAAAGTTTGTATTAATTCTTAGATGCCATGAATCGTGTATTAAAAGAATAAAATACATAGTATATGTCTATATTTTGAAAATAAAACATAAAACATTAAATATTAATTATTGGCTGTCATCAGAATCAGTAAGGAATGAGTCATCGTCGTCATCGTCTTCATTACTTTGATACTCTGTGACTGTGGGAGGCACTAATATCTAAAATGTCTTTATTGGATTTTTCCCGGCAACATTTCCTGGAATATTGTTCGCGGTAATTTTTTAAATCTTTGTTACGCGCCTCTTCAGTCAGTTGGCCAATTGGCCACAATGCACTAGATACTATAGGTTCTTTCGTTCGCTGTTGGTGTAGTGTCCACCAGTGTAAATTACACCAGTTACACCACCTTATTTACCCTAATTTACTTCCTCCTTATTCCTTATACACATGTCGAGTGTAATTCACACCTGCTAAATAGCTGGTGTAGAAAATATCCACCAGTGTACACCCAATGAACTGGAGGGGGGGTAGAATGCCAATGTACATGTTGTACTATTAGAACAAGGTGCGACTCGATGGGCGCAGCCATTTTTATTGTTCATCTCACTCGGGACTATTTATAATACCCATTTTCTGTATCACGTTGTTATTGTTCAATCCACAAGCTGGTGGATCAGACAATAACAATGTGAAATGGAAAATGGTTATTTTAAATACTCCCGAGTGAGATGAAAAATAACCTATCTTCGCCCATAGAGTCGCACATCAAGTCTATTGACAAGCATTCTACCCCACTCCAGGGGGTCAATTCTCGACTTGTAGGAACCTTTTCCTATAGGAATTTATGACACTTTCCTATATGTAGGACAATGTCATAAATTTTCGATGTATATAAAAATGTCAAAAATTCCTATAGGAAAATATTCCTACGAGTCGAGAATCGACCCCCTGTTCATTGTGTACACCCAATGAACTGGAGTGGGGTAGAATGCTTGTCAATAGGCTTGAGATGCGACTCTATGGGCGAAGATAGGTTATTTTTCATCTCACTCGGGAGTATTTATAACTACCATTTTCTATTTCACTTTGTTATTGTCTGATCCACCAGCTTGTGGATTGAACAATAACAATGTGAAACAGAAAATGGTTATCATAAATACTCCCGAGTGAGATGAGAAATAAAAATGGCTGCGCCCATAGAGTCGCATCTTGTTCTATTGATACAATATGCACATTGGCTTTCTACCCCACTCCAGTTCATTGTGTATACCACATCGCCGACAGGAAGGTATATTGCGTTTTACACCGGGCCAAACGAAAAGTATGGGTGTACGTTGGTGTAGTTCATTCCTACACCAGTGGGACGAACGAAAGAACCTTATATGTGCTCCATGTACTTATAAAAAAACTTATGTAGTCATTGCGTTCGGTCTGCCAAGTTCCTTTAACACTTTTAACTCCAAACGACCTTTTTAGCGTTGGGTTTAGTCCGATTAGTGACAGTTTAACACGCTTAAATGTCATTTAAAAGCACCCTAAAATTTGTCCCGCTCCAGCCCCTGACTATCCGAACTCGCCTAGTGTAGGAGGCATAACGTGTGTCTTTTTATCCAACTGTTGCAGCAACGTTGGCATCGGTGCGGTATGTCAACTGTTATTTATTTCAACGGTCAACCAGAATCCAACACAAAACGTTCAAGGCCGCATCGGTGAAACAACGGTTGCAACAAACCGGTGGAAAAAAAGACACACGTATACAGTACCAGCCATACAAATTTACGAAGTGCCTGGTAGTATCAATGAACTGGAGTGGGGTAGAAAGCTAATGTGCACATTGTATCAATTGAACAAGATGCGACTCGATGGGCGCAGCCATTTTTATTTCTCATCTCACTCGGGAGTATTTATAATAACCATTTTCTGTTTCACATTGTTATTGTTCAATCCACAAGCTGGTGGATCAGACAATAACAAAGTGAAATAGAAAATGGTCGTTATAAATACTCCCGAGTGAGATGAAAAATAACCTGTCTTCGCCCATAGAGTCGCATCTCAAGCCTACTGACAAGCATTCTACCCCACTCCAGTTCATTGCTGCCGCTCCAGCACAAATGCATTGTCCGGCACAAATGCATTGTCCGGCACATAGATAAATTAATATTAAATATTATTTAATATTAATTTATCTATGGTCCGGCATGCATGTAAATCGATAGGTCTAAATGCGCAAAAATGTAGCATCACATCAATGCCTCACCGTCCATCCTTCTGAATTTAGTCATATAGACGGCGAGGTATCAACGTTCAGCCACGAAAAAAATGAAATAATTAACAAAAACTTTAAAAAAAAATTGTAGAAACATAAAATTTATAACTTAAGCTTTATCAGACTAGGGCCCTATTCAGTAATTTATCGTTTATGGACGACATCGTTAAGCTAACGACAGTTCAACCAACGACTTTTATAACGATAATTTTTGAAACTCTATTCAATAACTAGGGGCCTATTCAGTAACTCTGAACGACGTCGTTAATAGACGATAATCGTTCACAGACGACTTTTCTTATTCAGTAGACAACGATTGTCGTTGAAAATAAACAAATATGGTTGTAAAATTGTCGTTCATCAACGATAGCTAAAGAGCTGTCGTTAATAATATGAAGTGTCGTTATAGAGATTTTTGCATTCCCTCTCATTTTTTATTGTGAATCAGGATGTGTTCTAAATAATAAAAGCACTTTTTTTACAAATTTTACAACTAAATTGCCATCTACCTAATACAGCAAGTACAATTTGTAAGGAATTTTTTTCTAATTTATTTAATTGTTTTAAAAATAAATCTGATTCAAAGTTATAGGATTGCCCATTCAACCACTATTGGATTCTTATTAAAACAGTGATGTTCCTAAAGTAGCACTGCGAAACAGTAACAAAACCTATTTTATGGAAGTACCTATTATACCTAAATAATACTTCTCCGTAACCTACACAGGAAACGAGACTAATGGCTTGAGTTGTCGAAGCCGATGACATAAACAGAAAAGATAATCAGGAAAAAGGATATCAAATTTGGCTTCTCTTTTAAATCCAATAAATACAACTTGTACTCTTCTCGAGTTGTTTTTTTGTATTCTTCTGGAATAATTCTCGTTTTTTTTTAATATATCCATACTCATTTAAATAAACCCTACATACAATACGACCAGCAAAAATGGCCCGCGAGAAACAGAATTCCTACGAATCGAGAATCGACCCCCTCATCGTGTTGTAGGTTAGAACAATAATTAATATATTCTGAAAAAAATGAATATATCACTGATAGAATTTTTATTTTACGTTCCAAAAAAATGTCAAATATACCGGGTGTTCAAATTAAAGGGTTACAGTTAAATACCGCCTTTTATAAAAAAAAAACAAAGTTTTATAGTTTTTTGGGGAAAACATTTTGGCTAAAATTGTTTTTTTTATAGCAAACCATAATATGGCCAACTTTTTTTCGCGCAGCAAAATTTTCAAGTAGGTATTACTCAATAAGTAGAAATCCAATAAAAAAAATGTTTCCTTTAGAAGTTTCCTATTTTTTTATGAACTCTAAGAATACCTATGTAAAAAAATAGGGTTCCAATTTGAAAAAAAAATCCACCTCGATATGGCCATATTATGGTCAGCTATAAAAAAATTAATTTAGCCAAAATGTTTCCCCTAAAAAACTATAAAACTTTTGTCTGGTACTTTTTTTTATAAAATGCATATTCTTGGCGATATTTAACTGTGAAACTTTAATTTAAACACCCGGTATAATCATCAACATACGTTCTTTTCTCACAAAACACTAAATTATAATACCAACTTACTAGAAATCATCGTTCAGATTTGGTAACTACCCAGACAGCACACCAAATCCTTTGGATATCTACTGAACATCCCAATATCCACTGAATGTCCAGTCCATGGTGGATATCTATTTTATATCCATGAAATGTAATTTATAGACATGCAAATGTCCATAAATAATTGTAATTATATAGCAAATTATTAAAAAATTACGCCATTGTACTCGCCATTGTGGCTAATAGTACCGTTGAGATATTTAAAATTAATTTTTTTAAGGTGTATTCAATATCCCATGGACATCCACTATAAATATAAATATATCAAAGTCTAAGCGCGGACGCAAACCATCGTGGATATCTACTAGATGTAATTTTTGATTTTGCTTCCTAAGTATAGATGGCGATACCACTTTCGTATCTACTCATGCTTAACCCGCCGTAATTGAGTTTGATCGACATTGTTTCACAAACAGACTTCATTAGAGACTGAAGTCGAGAAGTTCCATTTATTGCTGAAGATTCCTAATAAGGATGATTTTCTCCTTAGTAGGCAAAATCAAAGGCAGATTGTTGGGAATATTTTTTACCTCTATTTTCTTTCGACGTTATTCAATAACCATTGGTTACTTATGAACCTCTACTAAAAATAATTATAAAATATTTATCTGAATTTCTATATCCTGGGATATAGACGGACATTTGGTTGGATATCCACAAAATATATTCTATGGATATATCTGGGATTTCTTGTATTGTCTGGAGATACTCATTAGATATTTTGCTGAATATCCATAGGATATCTTCTATATTCTGGATATAGACGGACATTTGGATATCTATATTAGTTCCACGGAATATTTCTGATATCCTGTGGATATATTGGATATCCACAAAATATATTCTGTGGATATCTCTGGGATTTGGTGTGTTGTCTGGGTAGAAACAACGTACGACTTTGTTATTGAATAGAGTTTCAAAAATTATCGTTATAAAAGTCGTTGGTTGAACTGTCGTTAGCTTAACGATGTCGTCCATAAACGATAAATTACTGAATAGGGCCCTAATAAGTAGTCTATTCTGTATCATGCAGTCGCTAGCTAGCAAGTGGCTCAGACCAAGGTCAGTCGTTATGTTACCACTTTGAAAAAATCGGAATTCTCTAAAGTAAAATCTATAACAACTAGTGGTTATAAAAGTGGATTTCGAGTGACTTAGGGCCCTATTCAGTAATTTATCGTTTATGAACGACATCGTTAAGCTAACGACAGTTCAACCAACGACTTTTATAACGATAATTTTTGAAACTCTATTCAATAACAAAGTCGTTACGTTGTTTCTAGTTACCAAATCTGAACGATGATTTCTAGTAAGTTGGTATTATAATTTAGTGTTTTGTGATAAAAGAACGTATGTTGATGATTATACCGGGTGTTTAAATTAAAGTTTTACAGTTAAATATCGCCAAAAATATGAATTTTATAAAAAAAAAGTATCAGACAGAAGTTTTATAGTTTTTTAGGGGAAACATTTTGGCCAAATTATTTTTTTTTTATAGCTGACCATAATATGGCCATATCGAGGTGGATTTTTTTTCAAATTGGAACCCTATTTTTTTACATAGGTATTTTTAGAGTTCATAAAAAAATAAGAAACTTCTAAGGACCGATTCCACCGTTGTGTTAAAATCGGTCCTAAAGACATTTTTTTTTATTGGATTTCTACTTTATTGAGTAACACCTACTTGAAAATTTTGCTGCGCGAAAAAAAGTTGGCCATATTATGGTTTGCTATAAAAAAACATTTTTAGCCAAAATGTTTTCCCCAAAAAACTATAAAACTTTGTTTTTTTTTATAAAAGGCGGTATTTAACTGTAACCCTTTAATTTGAACACCCGGTATATTTGACATTTTTTTGGAACTAGTAGATATATTCATTTGTTTTTCAGAATATATTAATTATTGTTCTTTGAACACCCGGTATATTTGACATTTTTTTGGAACTAGTAGATATATTCATTTGTTTTTCAGAATATATTAATTATTGTTTTTTAAACCTACAACACGATCATCAGGGGGTCGATTCTCGATTCGTAGTAATTCTGTTTCTCGCGGGCCATTTTTGCTGGTCGTATTGTATGTAGGGTTTATTTAAATGAGTATGGATATATTAAAAAAAACTGAGAACTATTCCATAAGAATACAAAAAACAACTCGAGAACAGTACAAGTTGTATTTATTGGATTTGAAAGACAAACCAAATTTGTGTAGGTTACGGAGAAGTATTATAGGTACTTCCATAATATAGGTTCTGTTACTGTTTCGCAAAGAACAGCACTGTTAATAAGAATCGAATAGTAAATGGTTGAATGGGCAATCCTAACTTTGAATCAGATTTATTTTTAAAATATGTAATTTAATAAATTAGAAAAAAATTCCTTACAAATTGTACTTGCTGTATTAGGTAGATGGCAATTTAGTTGTAAAATTTGTAAAAAAGTGCTTTTATTATTTAAAACAATGAAAAATGAGAGGGAATGCAAAAATCACTATAACGACACTTCATATTATTAACGACAGCTCTTTGGCTATCGTTGATGAACGACAATTTTACAACCATATTTGTCTATTTTCAACGACAATCGTTGTCTACTGAATAAGAAAAGTCGTCTGTGAACGATTATCGTCTATTAACGACGTCGTTCAGAGTTACTGAATAGGCCCCTTAGAAGCAGTCAAATATTCTTGGTGCTTAAAGCATAACAACTATACTTGCTGAGAAAGAAATATAGGCATTTGGATAATAAATATTTAAATATATCTAGAAATTAATAGGAGATATGTTTATTGATAAGATAATCCGGTACTTCTATCATATTTTTTTGTAATGATTTGTTTTAAGAATAAAGTAGGACTTCAGCACAGCTTACTATTTACTGCTTGTAATCTGTATCTGTAAGAGGTGTGTTCCCTTACACTAGTTAGGCCCTAATAGCCTCATTGTGCATCCTCCACATGCTGCCTTTTAGGTGAGATTTATATAGGGATGACTACCTCTCAGATCGTCAAAAGACCTGCAGATCTACTCGAGATAAAATTGCATAATACATTTATTTGCTGTATTAAGTTTTTTTAATTTCAAGCCAGTCCAACAAAATGTAAACCATTTCCAAATGATAAAATTACACTTCACTTGACGTCCCGGCACTTCCGACTCGAAGGTTAAGTTGTTAAAAGCCTAATCTACACCATACTTACAAGTTGTATTATTTTTATAGCAACCGTATAACAACTTTGACAAAAGTAGCTATTCTAGTATTCACGGTCGCTATAAAGTTGTATGTGTGGTGTAAACCAGGCTTTTAACAACTTAACCTTCAAGTCAGGAGAGACAGGACCAATGAGGTTTATTTCTTCCGGTCATGGATGTTACGTGAAATATAATTTATCATTTGAGACTGATTTGAAATTAAAAAAAAGTCATAAATATGTCGTAGGTGTAAACTTTCATCAAGACAGTAAAATTTAAATGTGCAATTTTATCGCAAGGAGACATGCAGGCCTTTTGATGATCTAAGAGGTGGTTCCTATAGACAGCTCTCAGTGACGTTAGGGCCGATTCCACCGTTGTGTTAAACGGAGATTAAAATGACATTGTTAATGTAAAAATGTCATTTCAAACTTCGTTTAACACAACGGTGGAATCGGTCCCTATAATATCAACCAGCAGACATTTTGGAGAGCTGAGAGACAGGTCTTAAATTCCCGTGAAGGATGCACAATGGGCCTATTGGGGCCTAAGGTACATGAAGGGTCACTCATCCTTACATATACAGTTCGCAAGGAGTAAAAATCCTTTGCTGAAATCTTACTTCACTCCTAAATCAAACTATTAGAGAAAATAATATATCTATTTACTTCTGAGATATCTATTATTCTATCAGTAAATATACCTTTCATTAATTTCTTGGTCTATTAAAATATTTATTATCCAGGGTCCATAATATTTCTTTCTTAGTAACTAGTTGTTAGGCTTAACCATCAAGAATATTTGGTTGCTTCCAAATAACTCTGAATCCACTTTTGTAACCACTAGTTGTTACAGATTTTACTTAGAGAATCCTAATTTTCTCAAAATGGAAATAAAACAACGTGACCTTGATCATAACAACTTGGTCGGTAGCATAACTGTATGATACAGCATAGACTAATTTAGAAATCGTGAATTCTAGAATAGCTACTTTTGTCAAAGTTGTTATATACAGTTGCTATGAAAGTGGTAAGATAGCAAGTGGTTAGAACGTTGCCAGATAACAACTATAGTTACAGAATAGACGCAGCAATAGTACATATGCTGCGTTTGAGAATCCACATCGGATGCATCTGAGATGTAAAAAATCTTTGATCACGTGATTCAGTATACGTAAATGTAATGGGACAGATGTGTCCGATGTGAATAAAAAAACGCTCGAGATGTAAAAAATGCATCCGATGTGGATTCTCAAACGCGGCATATGTCTTCAAACTTGTAATTGATGGGTAATTGGTGAAGATAAACATTGGAATATATACTGGGGATGAACTGTCAACCGTTTTACTGCTTTTCGTATTATTATGGATAATCAAGAAAGCGCAAATGAGTACCTATGCTTTTATGCTCCAAAAGCATAAGGTCGATCTTGAAACTGTTAATTATGTTTTTTAGCATTTTAATTGAAATAAATGGATATTCGTTATGAAAACATAGAGTACTACCATAATTGTTAATTATTTGACTATGATTAAAAGAAAACAAATCAAGTTTAAAATTTGAGGTCGAGGTTAAGAAAACAAATAAACAAAACAATCGTTCAGCATCAGCTCAAGCTACAGTTCGTAGACTGAAATGGTGGCCTCATTCCGATTGCTAAGGACGGGGTGACGTCGCAGAAAATATACTATAAAATTTCAACTGAATTACTTTTTATTTTAATTGTAAGAGAAATATTATTGTGTGGATGGTTTATTTCAAACATTTTGGGGTATACTTTGTTTATATCCTGAAATATTTTGAAAATGGAGTATGCCTGAAGAGAGCTGTAAGTGTTGATGTTTGTAATCACAATTTTTACAAACAAGAATCATCAGATGAAAGGGACTGAACGAAAACTGAAATTTAAGGCCCTTTGTAAGATTTTTGAATGTTATTCTATAATTGAATCGGTGAGTGAAAGAACAATACATATCCAAAATGACCATTTTAAGAAAAACAAAAAAAAAACTGTTTTAAAGGAGAACTATGGGTTATTCGGCCAAATTATGTATTGTGAAGTTATAGAATTTTTGTTAACCGATAATAATACGTACATAAATTTAAAAATAAAATTATGCAAAAAATTATATTTTAAAAAAATGACTTGCAGTTATACTGTTCTTTCACTCAATTTATAAAAAAATGCTTTAATTTTTTTTGTAACTTTATTGATTATTATTTAACAAATTTGTAATTTCTTAATCAGAATATTCATTTTTGACTTTCCAAGAAATAATATATGGTATATAGTAAAACTCTAGGAATTCATCATTAAAGTATCTTTATATTGTCTATCTTCTTTACGTTAATGGGGACAACTTCTGAGTATGCCTTTTCTAATGGCGAGCATACAGACCGTAGCGTGTATATCCGCCATAAGGGTAACTGCAGATTGGCATTAGGTTAGGTTTGATCAGTCTAATGCGCCCCACACACAAAAGTGTGTGAGAGAAAACCGCCTATGAAGGCACTTGTAGTAACAATAGTAACATATCCAGGAGTTTTACCAGTGTATGTAAACTGGCTGTACTGCGGAATGACAAAATTAGCTTTTTGTTCATCAGCTGATTTAAAGGTTTTTTTATGAAATTGCAACCACCAGTTTTTGAAATCTTTGTCAAATTTGTCTACGAAACGACATGGCTACTGAGTGAAAAACAGTACATGCGCCGTACTGTTTTTTCACTCAGCCGAAAATTGAACAAGCCGCCATCGCTCCTATGATGTTGGTCGGTGTATTATTCTTTCGCTATGTGATAGGCCTGTGAATTTTAAACAATTTGCCTAGCTCAGTTAAAATTACCGTTTTTGGCATTTTTACTCACTGATTCAATTATAATTCACAATTATCACTGTATTTAAGGATACATTGCAATTATTTATTTGTATCCAAACAGGCCAATGGCCTTATTACATGGATAAAAGTATCATAATACATAAATAATATTAATAATAAACAGTAGGTAATTACAACTAATATTATAAGCAGCTTTGTCCAACCTACATTTAAAAGCAGACAAGATGGTTTCTTACAAGCAATAAAAACAACCAAGAACAAGGAAAGTCAAAGGGCTTTACTAAAAAAACATACATTACTGAAAAAAGGGGTTTGCTACAGGAAGTTTTTAGTAAAAATGGGATCAATAATTTTAATAACTTCAGAAGAAACATACAATGTATACCGGAAATAAAAAACATTTTGTCCCTTCCTAGTTAGGTATTTTATGTATATGAACAGTATAATAAATAAGAAAACGAATAAAACAACCCAGTTGTATTATATGATTTGCGTCCGAATGTCATCTACATAATCCTCTTCCTTAAAATGAATACTGCATATTTCACAGTTTTAACATTGATCATCAGATCAATATTAAAACTGTGACTGTAACATTGATCTGATATTTTCTAAAACATTGCACCCATATTTTTTGTAAATGGTAATTTTTTGTTCGCTCAAGGCATGCTAAAATTTCAAATTATTTCAAGATATAAACAAAATGTAGTCCGAGTTAGGCTTGGAGACTGTACCATAACTCAAAATGTTTAAAATAAACAATTCACACAATAATATAATAATTCAAATAAAAATCTGATGTGTCCAACACATGACTTTCCTATCTAGTTATTAACGGCTTTTTCCGTTTATTGTGTACAACCTATTGCAGCATCTCTATAAATGTTTAGAGGATAAACTAAATATATACATTGTCCACATACATCTACCTCGAAACATTTTTCTATAGATATTCATTGAAAACGAAAATACTAAATTTAGCACTTTTCTATTACGGTCCATTTTAGAAAAATCATGTATAAACAACAATTATAGAGATCGATATCGCAAACAACTTTTAGTTCAACAATTTTCATAAAAATCAGAATTTTGCACATTTTGTCAAATTTCTCGAATACGGACCATTTTAGGAAAATTTTGTATAGAACAAAAATTATATATAATTATATTAGAAGTAACTTTTATTTAAAGAATTTTCTTCTCCAAACGTAAATAACAGATATATTCCATAAAATATAAAAATGACCACCTATAAAGTACCCCCCAGATGTTCCGACTCTGCCCAAAATCTAATCAGTTCATTAGACGCTGAAATAAAGCTTAAAATTTAAAATTTGGTGTTTTTCTGTGTATCGGTTCATGAGTTATGCGACATACAGACACACACACGCACGCACGCACGCACACACACACACACACGACATCATCGCGAAAATAGTCAAAACGGATTCAGGGGACCTCAAAACGTAAAAATCCGTCGAATACTCGAGGTCGAAAAAATCATGATTCCTATACTTTCCTTATATCTGTATACAGATAGGAAAGTAAAAAGTAATTAATTTGAAAATTTATGAAAATCATTACATCATTTTTCCTTGTCGTTTTGTAGCTTGTCTTTCAACAAATCAAACTCTGATATTATAAACTCTGAACCCTGGAAAATAGCTCAAGTTCAAAAATATTAATTAGATTTTTTTAAAAACTAATGTATGAAACACAGCATAATATTTTCTGTCATCTTGATTTTTCATTCTGTGACGTCACACCCCCCCCGTCCATAGCAACCCAATGAGACCACACCATGTTGTCTATGAAACCTGAGCTCAACTGATTATGAAATGTGTAATTATAGCCAATTTCTTTTAGTGATGGTGAAGATAAGGATAATAGGAACATTGTTGGGGCTTACACAATTTTTATTTTATATAATTTTGGTTAAGTTTGCATATTATGCATTTTGGGAGCCTGTGAAAATAATAATTTATGTATTACTTGAAACCACCATATTCTTTTTTTATTAACAACTAATATTAATTATACAATATTTTATTTCCAAAAAATGATTTAACATTAATAATTAACCCTACATATGAGTGTAAGATTTCAAAGGTTCTTACAGTAAATGCAGGAGTCCTAAGTATATCAGTAAGAAAACCATATTAAAAAAAAAGTTTATCAGATTCTTACGTAACCCCCAGGACAAAGCAACTTACTTCTTATTTCCTGGGGGCACCATTGGTTTGCCTAGATCTTTTCCTCTAAGTTTAATACCAATTACTCTCTCAATTTTTCCAATTATTGTATTATTTGGAATACCATTGCCAGCTTCATAATCTGTGATGACTTGAGGTTTTTCATTTATTTTCGTAGCAAGCTCTTTTTGACTGAGACCCTTTGCCTGTCTACCTTGTTGAATCAGTTTACCAACATCTAGTGAGATAGTCTCATGTTTAAGTTCTTCAGTTTCTCGGTCTAGTTTGGCAGTGTTCTTTGTAGCTACATGCTGTTTGTTGCTAGATGCACCCCCTTAAACAAAAATATATTTAACAGTATCCATTGCATATTTAGAAACCGTTCTTACATTTTAATTGTGTATCGACAGCAACGCCTTGCCTCCTTGCAGCATTTATTGCTTGTTCACTTTTCATAGTAGAAGCTTTAGGAGCTCTTTTCTTTAAAATGGTTACTGTATCCCAGTCAGACATGATTATTTTTTGTAAAAACGGTATAAACTGTTCAGATTAGATCAAACTTTTTATATGCTATATTATGGCAAATTGAAATCGAATAAAATATAAAATTACCAAAACTTGTAATACGTAGAATTACCAGAATTACAATTACTTCTTCTACTTTTTAATTTTATTCTGACATGTGACATGTGACTTACTGTTCTGTTTTTTGTTGGCCTACATAATCTATGGCCTACATCAAGTGCATTTGCCAGCACATTATAAACAGAACTCTGCATTGGGATCAGGGTTGCCAACCGGTCTTTACCGATTTATAAGGATGAAGCGAACGAAAGAACCTAATAGGTTCTTTCGTTCGCTATTGGTGAAGTGTACACCAGTGTAAATTACACCAGTTACACCACTTTATTTACCTTAGTTTACTTCCCTCCTTATTCCCTATATACATGTCGAGTGTAATTCACTCCTGCTAAATAGCTGGTGGAGAAAATATCCACCAGTGGACACCACATCACCGACAGGAAGGTTTAGTGGATTTTACACCGGGCCGAACGAAAGGTTTAGTGTACGTTGGTGTAGTTCATTCCTACACCAGTGGGACGAACGAAAGAACCTATTAGGTCTTTTCCTTTGCATCGAAAGTGTAGGACCGAGCTACACCACTTCTGAAAATATCGTTCCATTTATACAAAGTAGGTTCTTTCGTTCGCTGTTGGTGCAGTGTCCACCAGTGTAAATTACACCAGTTACACCACCTTATTTTCCTTAATTTACTTCCTCCTTATTCCTTATACACACTGTCGAGTGTAAATCACTCCTGCTAAATAGCTGGTGGAGAAAATTCCCACCAGTGTACACCACATCGCCGTCAGGAAGGTATAGTGGGTTTTATACCGGGCCAAACGAAAGGTATGGGTGTGGGTTGGTGTAGTTCATTACTACACCAGTGGGACGAACGAAAGAACCTATATTGTATGGATGGAACAATATTTTCAGAAATAACGTAGCTCAGTGCTACACTTTAGATGCAAAGGAAAAGACCTACTGATGTGGGGTCGTTGGAATGCCATTAGCTTTGTTTTGGTT
Organism: Psylliodes chrysocephalus; assembly: GCA_927349885.1. NCBI lineage: Eukaryota > Metazoa > Arthropoda > Insecta > Coleoptera > Chrysomelidae > Psylliodes > Psylliodes chrysocephalus. The sequence goes on along the minus strand of OV651815.1, from coordinate 56,957,475 downwards.
CATTTTCATAACTGTTCTAGAACTCTTCCAGAACCTTTGGAGCATGCGCAGTAGATATTTTCTGTTTTGGTTTCGCCAGAACTGTTCCGAACCTCTGTGTTCTGTGTTTTGGTTTTTCTTGGGAATGGTTCCATAACCATTCTCGAACAGTAACGTCGGTTCTGGCCTAAAGCGAGAACTGTTTCAGAATTGTATGTTTGCGCTTGCGCTTTTTTGCAAGTAATTTTGTTTTTGAGATCCTGGCCATGTTTTGTGTGGGAATTTTTACAAGGAATTTTCGAATGACTAATGAGAATGGAGCAGTTGATTAATTGATGTTGAGTCATAAGATTTTTTACGTATTTATTATTTAATTTATCTATGTTTTACTATATTATGTGGCCTCTTTCTTACCTAGACACTGACCCTGTGGCAGTGTTTTGGCCCAGGGGCCCAATTCTCGAAACATGCGTTAACTGCCGCATGCGCTAAGTAACGCATGGTCGTTAACGCATACGACAGCAATTTAGTATTCCTGAACACCATGCGATAATCGCGAATCAAGTCGAACGTGTTAACGAAGAGTCTTTGATTATTGCATAGTCTTAACAAATGAGGATTGAGAATACCAAAGATGGTATCACTGAATATGAGATAATTGCATTGACATATGTCAAAATTGCCAAAAATGCAAAAATTATAAAATTAAATGGATTGCAGATGTCTAATAATTTTTGGTTTTTGGATGTTTTAACTGTGATTATTTGTATTTTGGACTTGAGAATTGGAGTGGTTTAGATTTAGAATATTAAAAATGGAACAGCGTGGTTCACGAATAACGGAAAAACAGCGTGAAACTTTAGTAGAATTTATAACATTGTTTAGTGCCTGTAAAACTCCTATGATAAAGCAGGATTAATTGACAATTATAACAGAGACAACCACATACAAAAGAAAATCAAAGTATGTGGAGACAACCCTCTGATTATAACCTTACTTTCACCTTAACGAATGCGACAAAGTGGTTGTCGAACGGTCATGAGCGCTCTTTGAAAATCAGCATTTTTTAGCGCATGCGTTAATAAATTTGACGAATGCCGCCAGTTCAGGAATACACTTTCATCAAGTCGCATACGTTATCGCATGCGATAAGTTAACGAAGGCGTCAGGAATTGGGCCCCAGCAGTGTTCTGTGTAGACGTTGAACTTTAAACATTTGACTTTGAACGATCAGGGGCCCAATTCCTGACGCCTTCGTTAACTTATCGCATGCGATAACGTATGCGACTTGATGAAAGTGTATTCCTGAGTTGGCGGCATTCGTCAAATTTATTAACGCGTGCGCTAAGAAATGATGATTTTCAAAGAGCGCTCATGACCGTTCGACAACCACTTTATCGCATTCGTTTAGGTGAAAGTAAGGTTATAATTGTCAATTAATCCTGCTTTATCATACGTGATTCTGATTCATGTTTCTATGTATTGGTTTTGGTTATGTTTTGTGATTTATTGGGAAATATTTATTTTTAATTTGACTTTTTTGAACATTTTATTAGTTACTAGAATATAAAAATTAAACTTTTTGTACCGTGAACTCTTTTATTGGACGCTTAAGTGCCAGTTTATTTTGGTATATTTTATTTAGTATGGATGATATAGAAGAAATAGGAGTTTTAGAGGCACTAAACAATGTTATAAATTCTACTAGTTTCACGCTGTTTTTCCGTTATTCGTGAACCACGCTGTTCCATTTTTAATATTCTAAATCTAAAACACTCCAATTCTCAAGTTCAAAATACAAATAATCACAGTTAAAACATCCAAAAACCAAAAATTATTACACATCTGCAATCCATTTAATTTTATTTTTGCATTTTTGACAATTTTGACATATGTCAATGCAATTATCTCATATTCAGTGATACCATCTTTGGTATTCTCAATCCTCATTGGTTAAGACTATGCAATAATCAAAGACTCTTCGTTAACACGTTCGACTTGATTCGCGATTATCGCATGGTGTTCAGGAATACTAAATTGCTGTCGTATACGTTAACGACCATGCGTTACTTAGCGCATGCGGCAGTTAACGCATGTTTCGAGAATTGGGCCCCTGGGCCAAAACACTGCCACAGGGTCAGTGTCTAGGTAAGAAAGAGGCCACATAATATAGTAAAACATAGATAAATTAAATAATAAATTTTTGGTTTTTGGATGTTTTAACTGTGATTATTTGTATTTTGGACTTGAGAATTGGAGTGGTTTAGATTTAGAATATTAAAAATGGAACAGCGTGGTTCACGAATAACGGAAAAATTGCGTGAAACTTTAGTAGAATTTATAACATTGTTTAGTGCCTGTAAAACTCATTTCTTCTATATCATCCATACTAAATAAAATTAAATCAAAATAAAGTGGCACCTAAACGTCCAATAAAAGAGTTCACGGTACAAAAAGTTTCATAATTTATATTCTAATAAAATGTTCAATAGAGTCAAATTAAAAATAAATATTTCCCAATAATAAATCACAAAACAAAACCAATAGATAGAAACACGAATCACATATGATAAAGCAGGATTAATTGACAATTATAACCTTACTTTCACCTAAACGAATGCGACAAAGTAGTTGTCGAACGGTCATGAGCGCTCTTTGAAAATCATCATTTCTTAGCGCATACGTTAATAAATTTGACGAATGCCGCCAGGGGGTCGATTCTCGAGTTGTAGGAATTTGATTCCGAGGAAAATGAATTCCTATGATAATATTCCTACAGTTTTAGTTGTCGGTATTCTCGAGTACAATAGGAATCCAATTTCCTGTAGGAGTTCCAATTTCAGTATGTCGTTGATAATTTCAAGATAACGCAAAAAAGAGCCAATGGAATGTATTTATTTCAGTTAAATATAGTTGTTTAACAGTTGGCAACAAGGCAATTTGTCAAAAATATTTGATTTTCTGGATGTACTGGTAATTTATTAGAAATTTATTTTTAATATTTTTTATTAGCAGCAAAAAGAGAAAACGAGAAAGTTTCAGAAGAACTAAATACCATTCTGATTACCGTTATTCAGGGCCGACTAGAGTGGGGGGGGTAGCCGGGACTAATTCCCGGGGCCCGGACTCAAATGGGGGCCCGGCAGCGGTATAAGGGGGCCCGGCAACTGGAATTTTTGTTTTGTATGAGAAAAGAAATTCGACACAAGACGAGAGGGGGAAGTTTTAGGTTCGGAAGCTTTTTTTTTTTAGAAAATTGAATCCAAGTAGAGGAGGAAAAGTTTTTGGTTGAAGAGCTGTTTTTTGTCACGGGGCCCGATCTAGAGAATTGTCCTGGGACCCGGCTTGGCTCCCGGCGGCTCTGCCGTTATTTATATTTATAAGTAGAAACTAAAGAAAGTAACTAGTACAAATGTTTTTCCTACACCAAAAGGTTAATGCTTGTATCCTCTAATTTCTAATTTGAAATACAAAAATATAGGAATACTTTCAGTATTTACCAAATTATAGTAAAATTCACATCATACATCATTATAACTTGGTTTGGGCTCCGTCGAGGAATCCTGATGTGCGAATTTCGCAAAAAAAGACTCAAAAGTAACTAGTTTCTTTGGTAAATTTTCATAAAATAGGATAATTTTACTCGTCAAATTAAAATTAACTTTTAATAATATATGTAGTATGTTTCTTTTTTAAATGAGTTTGAAATCGCCTAAAAAGTAAGCATAAATCAATAACCACATTAAACAAGCTACTATTGCGCAAGCGCGATTACAAAATCTTGTAGGAAAATTAAATTCCCTGTCTCATGAGCATGGGAAATCATTTCCTATAACTGCTTAGGAAAATATTCCTACAACTTGACTCCAGAATACGTAACCTACTTTCCTATAGGAAAATCAACCAAATTCCTATAGGAAAAAAGTGGAGAATCGACCCCCTGTTCAGGAATACACTTTCATCAAGTCGCATACGTTATCGCATGCGATAAGTTAACGAAGGCGTCAGGAATTGGGCCCCTGTATAAAGAACAATACAGTAGCGACAGATCATTTTTTATGAGGGGTCCATATTTTTCTGCGCATGTCCGAAAATAAGCGACAAAAACGTCAACGTCAATAGTGTCAATGCGATGTAAATTGTAAATATGTCATTATTTTTGTTTGTTTGCAGTGCATATTTTGAGACATTTTTATTATTTTAGTTTTTCATTTATTGTGTGATATTTTTGAAATGGCTTCTGCACCTGATCAGAAAAGAAAGAGATGTGTCTATCGCCCTTGTCCATCTCAAACAGAGTAAACAGACAAAGGGACAAGTTATTTTGCATTTCCCATGGAGCCAGAAAGGTATGTCTTAAGAAAATACTTTCAATTTTTATATTTGAAAACCAAATATTTATTTGACAACCAAATATTTATTATTTAAATGTCTTGAGGACAATTTTTACAATTTCAACAAAAATAATGTAAAAAATATATAATTTCTGAACTACTGTCAATCTAAACATTTGTTATCAACTTTTTTATATTTTAGGGCCAACATGTGGTTAAGAGCTTGTAATAGGGAAGATTAGAGTAACATAGATGTGAACAGTCTTCATCGGAATTACAGGTTGTGTGAGAAACATTTTGAGAAGAATTATTTTTCTAAAACATTGAACCGTAAACGTTTATTGCCTACTGCTGTTCCCACATTTTTTATCCATCTAGGTCATTAGCCAAATGTCTATCTTCTCCCTAGTACATCGACCAAGTGCTTCCTCTGTTGAGACTATCATTGAACATGAACGAGACATTTTTGAAAGCATACCATGTGCAACCTTTGGACATTCTTAATCAAAAATCCTACCTCCAAATTATTATAATGAATTAGATGTTCTTTGATTCACTATGTCCATTGATTAAAAATGTTCTGATTGACTACATCTAATCAAAATATATATGTATTTCTTGTAAAGTAGCTAAAAGAAAACAAAAAAATGTATTTTGTGGTGTTATTATTTTAACTGTTTTTTAATTTTTGATTTGTATCATTTATACAATATTTAAGCACTTAAACAATAATATATATAATCTTATAAACAGTTGTATGATATATATGTTAGGGAAATTAGGACAAGGATGATTAAATTCTATTTCTTTCATAATATCAAAAAAAGCTATGCGATATACCAGACATTACACAGATATTGCTAAAAATAGATATAACATTTTTTTATAATTTAAATATATAGATAATAAACTTTTCATTTGGAGTTTTTAGGCCTCCATAAGTGCTTTATTTGCAATCATATGTTAAAATCTGTGAACTATCCAAATCTTCACATTCTTTTGAAAATTTAATAAATGTATCACATCCATGTATGCCTAAAGCTTTTTTGATCAAATAGCCACAAACATATTTAAATGGATTTTGAACTATTATATCTTCTGTCCTGTAGCGTAATTAGGAAGAAAAACAGCTTCTTGAGTGTTTTTATTTATTTCAGGATACAGAGAGACAATATTTTTTACATCTAATTGTAGCAAGTGCTTGTCCAGGTCTTCATTACAATTCATGGAATTGCAATGAAGATAATTTTGACAAAAAAGTTTTTTAAATGCCCTTTCAAATTGTACAGGTGTTGGATTAATTAAATTCCCACCCTGTTGCCTAATGGACCCAACAAATTTTTCTAGACAGTCACTGTTGATTCTTCTAGCCATTAAATATTTAAATCTCGCAGCAGATAACCTTTCCCATACAAATTTTAAACCATAAAATAGTTAAATATAAACATCTAATTTTTATGATGTGACGTTAATAGTATTTAATTATATACATAGGTAATGTAAGCAATTGGGCAGCATTGTGCTTAACGGGTGACTTACAACAGGCATTTGCTAAAACTCATCAAATTTGTACGTAGGAACAAAAATTGAAATAAAATAATTCTTGTATTGTAAATTCATTAAAAACTTACTAATTTGTAATTGTGTGTTTTAATAAATATTATTGTTATATGTTGTTTCACTTCTAAAAAGATACCTACATAACCTCATTTTAAATAAAAAAATAAGGTGCTGAGTTAATTTATTAGTTCCAGGAAGAAATCAAAAAATGTTTAACACATTTCATACAATGAATGGCATACAAAAGTAATTTATTTTAATCTAATGATAAAATTTTAAAATTGGCACATCTAGATTTTCACCGGAACTCATTTATTAAAGTTACACAATATTTTGATTAATTTATTTGCCTAGAATACATTAAAATGTTATATGTACATGTTTTAATTTTTTTCTAAGTGTACATCGCTAATTTGCAATTTTAGAGTTTACTTTTCTCCGTGTAGAAATAAGCGACAAAAACGTCAACTGTCATTGAAAATCTGACCACCCCGACATCAAAGAAGCCGACGCAATCACATACTTATGCTGCGTTTGAGAATCCACATCGGATGCATCTGAGATGTAAAAAATCTTTGATCACGTGGTTCAGTATACGTAAATGTAATGGGACAGATGTGTCCGATGTGGATAAAAAAACGCTCGAGATGTAAAAAATGCATCCGATGTGGATTCTCAAACGCAGCAATAAATAGGTATACGGCGTAAAACCCTCTGCGCATCTTTACTGAGTGTTTAATAAAAGAAGATAGAAATGACCGCCATTTTTATATAAACAAACTGAAACTTATGCAACCAATTTATCTTTATTTGTCAAAAGTGTCAAATTTTAATGTTTGTGAATTTGGTTAAATTTTTTTGTGTTATTTTAGAATATTTTGATTGTGGATATTATTTTCTTAAGTGTATAAACGTTTTATTTATTTTAACATTTGTGAATAGACTTTAATCCCAGTATAAGTTCTCTATACTGGGCTTTATTCAAGATGTCTTGTCTTGTAAGATCTTGCAAGAACATAAGAAGACTGTTGCCAATAGATTCAAATGTTACATTCCACAAGTAAGTAATAAAATTTAGCAAAAATAAAGGATATGAAAGAAGTGTCTATATTATTTTAGGGTTCCAAAAAAAGCAGATCGTTCCTTATTGTGGTTATCTGCCATATAGAGATTGGACAAAATTTATTTTAAGTTTTTAATACAATTCACTGCAGAATCAATAAGGACGACCCGTTCACTAAAAATTTGTAGCTTTTAGAAATTATACAAGAAGAAAGTAAATTGTTTAAAATAAAACAAATATGCAACCATCAATTTAATTATAAAGTATCCTGGAAATTTTAATATTTTTAACTTCCTCTACTGTACTTTTGTCATTTAAAATTAGTATTTAGGTATTTAATCTATTATTTGTCGGCCTATTATTTATCAGCCTAACATGTATTTTTAAACATTAAAATATTTTTTTTTGTTGTAGAATAAAAATTTAATTCAGATATAATATTGTATTATTTCTTTTAAAAAAATTTGTACAAAATGATGTATTTAAAAGTGAAAAGACCTAGACATCTGCAACCAAGTTTTCATATTGCTGTATTTCTGGTCACCTATGTACTAGTAATCTTGTATAAAAATGGCCGCCCCTTTGTTAAACAGGTCGGACGTCTCTCTTGCTCCGTATACCTATTATAAGGGCCCTATTCAGTAATTTATCGTTTATGAACGACATCGTTAAGCTAACGACAGTTCAACCAACGACTTTAAATAACGATAATTTTTGAAACTCTATTCAATAACAAAGTCGTTACGTTGTTTCTAGTTACCAAATCTGAACAATGATTTCTGGTAAGTTGGTATTATAATTTAGTGTTTTGTGATAAAAGAACGTATGTTGATGATTATACCGGGTGTTTAAATTAAAGTTTTAGTTAAATATCGCCAAAAATATGAATTTTATAAAAAAAAGTATCAGACAGAAGTTTTTTAGGGGAAACATTTTGGCCAAATTATTTTTTTTATAGCTGACCATAATATGGCCATATCGAGGTGGATTTTTAGCCAAAATGTTTTCCCCAAAAAACTATAAAACTTTGTTTTTTTTTATAAAAGGCGGTATTTAACTGTAACCCTTTAATTTGAACACCCGGTATATTTGACATTTTTTTGGAACTAGTAGATATATTCATTTGTTTTTCAGAATATATTAATTATTGTTCTTTGAACAACCGGTATATTTGACATTTTTTTGGAAGTAGTAGATATATTCATTTGTTTTTCAGAATATATTAATTATTGTTTTTTAAACCTACAACACGATCATCAGGGGGTCGATTCTCGATTCGTAGTAATTCTGTTTCTCGCGGGCCATTTTTGCTGGTCGTATTGTATGTAGGGTTTATTTAAATGAGTATGGATGTATTAAAAAAAAACAGAACTATTCCATAAGAATACAAAAAACAACTCGAGAACAGTACAAGTTGTATTTATTGGATTTGAAAGACAAACCAAATTTGTGTAGGTTACGGAGAAGTATTATACCTAGGTACTTCCATAATATAGGTACTGTTACTGTTTCGCAAAGAACAGCACTGTTAATAAGAATCGAATAGTAAATGGTTGAATGGGCAATCCTAACTTTGAATCAGATTTATTTTTAAAATAATTAAATAAATTAGAAAAAAATTCCTTACAAATTGTACTTGCTGTATTAGGTAGATGTCAATTTAGTTGTAAAATTTGGAAAAAAGTGCTTTTATTATTTAAAACAATGAAAAATGAGAGGGAATGCAAAAATCACTATAACGACACTTCATATTATTAACGACAGCTCTTTGGCTATCGTTGATGAACGACAATTTTACAACCATATTTGTCTATTTTCAACGACAATCGTTGTCTACTGAATAAGAAAAGTCGTCTGTGAACGATTATCGTCTATTAACGACGTCGTTCAGAGCAGAACTGTTCAGAATTAAGGACCATTGCGCAATAGTTCTGCGCATGGTTCTGGAACAATTCTAGAACGTGAACCAAAACAAACCTATATACACTTTATGTTGGCAATATGATATGCGCACGAGTTGTTTTTCGGTATCAAACGAAAATAAAATTTCCAATTTCCGTTTCCGTCATTCTTGTCCCTTTTCTTTGTCGAATTTCGCCATCGCCATATTTGCCATTTGCTTTGCCGGTGATCGACCTTTCTTTCTTTACAAAGGGTGGAGTTAGTGATTTGACTGTATACGTGGGATTATTAGTATTTTTGTCAAAACTTACATTAGTTACAAAGCGAATTTGTATATTTAAACTAGTGCATTTTCTAAAGTAATAAGGTAAGTGAATATTAGCTACACCACATTTAAAAGTATATTGAAAGTGTCGGCGTCAGCTTGGCATCATAGGCTTCCATTTTGTTTCTGATCAATTAACATTATTTCTTGCTGTATTTAGTTCGAATTATGGCGAATAGAAGATTGGGTGGAATGGGCGGTGGCCCCCGAGGCAATCGCTCTTATAATCAACAATTTCAAGGAGGTGGTGTTAGCCCTTGGCAAGGGCCTAATAATTCTATGAATCAGGGGTTGCTTTCCCAAATTTCCAACCCCCAGCAACTTGCTCTTGCTCTAACGAGCTTACTACAACCTCAACAACAGAGTCCACCATCGTTGCTTTCTTTGAACACGTCTCCCGCTTTTTCTAATCAGGACAGAGATTTCAATCGGTTTGGTAACCGAGGCCGTGATTTCAGGCGCCACGAGCCTTACAATAAGGTATGATTTTATTACTACTTTCTATCAAATGGGCAAGATATTTTGATGCCCTGTTTGCTCATTTATGTGTACCTAGAATTTCTGAAGTAGGTATCATATTTTATTTCTTTATGTATGAATTTTATATGCCTACTTCGAATTCCTAAATAAAAATACTTCTGCCACTGAAATTTTCAAAAAAATGTAGTAGTTGCTTCAAGTGTTAAACAAGAAATGTCTACTTCTATTGGTATATTTTCATGTCATGAAATAAATATAGCCTTTCCTAAAATCCAGAACTATATTTTATAAACAATTGAAGCAACTTATAAATCTTCTTGTGTAACTCTATTGAATGTAATCATTTTCTAAGAATATTCTCCTTGACTATACTTTAAAAAAGTTTCTGTACATAATATTTTGTAATTATTTGTATTTATCCTTATAGGTTTGTTAACAGGTTTGTATGCATTTGTAAATAAGTACTAAGTATATTTTCAAAACTAAATCAGTATTTGCTAAAATATCAATGGAAGTGGCATCAAATGTTATTATTGTTCTGTATTTTCTAATGTTCATTTGTACCATTATAAATTTAAATTGGCAATTCTTTAAATATTCCAATATGAAAATTACATTCCATTGCAATTGGTTTAACTGCCTGTTTTGTAAAATTTTCAAAGTTCTAATAATAAATTGTTTAAAGAGCAATGTTTTCTGAGGGATACAAAAATTCTTTTGAGTTCCCCATTTTATTCAGATATTAGTCATATCTTTTTTTATTCTTATTGATTTATTATTTCAATCTAATATAAAAATGTCTCTATCTATCCTTGGAAAATGATTCATAATTAATTATTTTTCATGAAATCAATAATTTCATAAGTATGATCTATCTATATTTGTTTATATGTATTGGTATAATAATTTACTTTTCTATTTTCATTATTTTATTCATTCTAAATAACAAATTATTTGTGATGTTATTTAGTTTGTATATTCAACATACCTACTTTGTCCTATAAACCAAGATATTTCTTAAGTTTTTCCCAAGGTAAGTTCCTGTTTTTATTTAAGTTATATTTCCCAAAGCATCTCTATGAATAAATACATCTAGTATTAAATATGGTAAAAGGATTTCATTCGTTTCTTATGATAAAAGTAATTTCTGATAATTTGGTAAATGATCTTTTGTTTTTTTTTTTTCCAAGAAGTTATATCATTTTCTGAGAACTTATGTTGTACAATTAATATTAGATTGTCCAAAAAAAAAGGTACCATTATTTCTTATATTTTTCAACTATATATGATTTCTTGATTTACTGTCAAAAAAGGATGTTGATTTGATATACATTTAAATATTTTTATGCTTATTTTTTTATTGAAATTATATCATCAGAGTAACAATGTTATAAATTCTGCTATGTAACAAGTAGCTGTATCTCATTTTCCCCATGTTTAATGAAAATTTAAAAAACCATTTCATAAGGTCTTGTCAACATTGTCAAATGTTTATATCTACTGTTGCATTATATAAATATTAGGAAACCACCTCAACATGTTCACAAAAGAACTTACTGATGATTAAGGCTAATCAAATTTTTAAATGGTTGAATTTATTCAACTCTAGGGTATATTAATTGTTGACAAAAATGATCTTACTTCCCCTTATATTTCTGTATTAACTATAATTAACTGGTGTTTTCTTTTCTCTTATGTTCTATATTAGCTTAATAATTACTTAAAAGCTAATACCACTAAAGTCTTGGTGTACAGCTGCTCTGATTAAATAAATACACAATTATAATTTATGTTGTCTATATTTTTGTTACTTTTATATGCCAGAGATGCATCTATTTAGGTAATACCTGTTTATTTCTTTAAATAAATAATCTATAACTTTGTTGCTGTTATTGCATAAAGTGTTTTATGAATCCAAAAATTCTGTTATTTTCCATTTTTAAACTGTACTTTTAATGTATTATTAAATGTCTTGGGCCCGCCCACCTAAGTATTTATTCAACAAATTCTGGCATACGAAATGTAATTTATAAAAATAAGCTGGTAAAATTATATGATTTTCAAAAAGTGAAGCCTCACAAGTCATTTGGAAAGTTTTCTAAAAAACCTCATTTTTCTGGAAATACTGAAAAATGCCATGTATGCATGAATGTCTCATTTCTGTTTTTATTATATCAATATATTTTGCTGTTTTTTCACCCTTCACATGGTGACACTAAAGTCCTTAACACTTAATTGTATTATGCCACCATTTGAAGGTTCTACAACCATACCCTTTCACTTACCCCCATTCTCTCCATGACTTTGATGATTAAATGCTGTCCAATGCATCTCCTAGAATCCTAGAACACTCATCAAAGGCAAGGTCCAGCTGGAGAACTCCTAAATAATCCTATTTGAAGAAAATTCCCTTACTAATTCATCCAATTGTTCTTTGAACTCTCGCCTATCCTAAACACTAATATTTTCCAATGCCATTTTAACTACATTAAACTATCATTCATACTACTTGTTGCTTGTATTTTTGTCTATTGTAATTCCTATACAGTTTTGAACACAACTGGATCCTAGTATACCAGTTTCTATTCACATGTCTCCCTAACTTGTGCATATCTCTTAAATGCAGAATAAATTTGCCATGTTTCTGCCACTACCTGTGTCACACCCTTTACCTAATTCCTTTCACTCTTCTTTCTTGAGGTCGGATCCGCTTTAGGCTATTCTTTTCTTTTTTATATAATTTAATTTTAAAATCTCATATTTTCTACCCTACATAGAGCATAAGTTGTGCAAAATTCTATGGATGTTTGAACTACATTATATCAACTTCAAACTTGAAATGGAAATTGGAACATTTATGGAGAAGTCAGAAGTTTTAGAGCATGCTGGCGACGAATAGTTGAAGAAATTAGTCCTATTTAATAAGCCTAACCTCTTTAATATCCTACAATAAGCTCAGTATCGTTTTTAAAATTTGAAATGACGTTTTGTGTATTGTTTGTTAAAATCTATTACATTTTTGATATGTAAAAACAAACTTAAAATATATCTTTGAAATTTAGCAGAATCGTATTCAAGGAAATTTCAATCGAAACAAACGTAATCAGAATCAGAAGAAAAAGGATGATGTTAAAAAAGATGTTAAGAAAGAAGAGACTTCAGCTGATGAAGGCAATGACGAAGGTGAAACTAAGAGAGATTGGAAGGATGAAAAGAACAACACTGATGATAAGAAAGAAGAAACTGAAGAAGAGCAAAAGCTGAGAAAGGAAAAGGAAGAAAAAGATGGACCTTATTATGATGTTCCTGTTAAACTATTGAACTGTTTTGTCTGCAATAAAGAGATGTGGGATGGAGAATCGATGAGAAAGCATGTTAAAGGTGCGTCTAACTATCTAAATTTTTATTAGATTTGGATAACTAAATTTTTTTTTTTTCAGGTCGTGCTCACAGACAAATGTTGGATAGTTTGGAAGAAAGTATTCACATTACTGTGAATATACTTAGAGAGAATATGCGTCTTCAGGAAGAGAAAAAACTTATTGAACTTAATCGTGTCCAACGTGTCACAAAGAGATTCAATAAACCTGAGCCAGAAAGCCATTGCAACATGTGCGATCTCAAATTTTTGGGGAAGATCATTGCTCATCGCAAGTAAGTTTTCTTTTTAAAACAATATTTACTATAAGCTTTCCTTCTAATATTTGCTGTTTATTAAATTATTTTTAGAACTGAAGGGCATCAGCGCTTGAAGCATTACTTGCATCCTAATTGTCGCCTGTGTGCCAAAGAATTTCCTTCCAGAATGGAGTGGATTGAACATCGCCTAACTCCAGAACATCTGAGGAAATTAAACAAGTCTCTTAATGATAAAATTGGAGGTGCAGGTAAGAAATGTTTTATAATGATCTAAAAAAATCTAATGTGTCCAACCCATGACTTTCCTGTCTAGTTATTACATGCTTTTTCCAGTTATTTTGTACAACCTATTGTATCACCCATGTAAATGTTTTAGGGGAACCAAATACATACATTTTCCACACACATCTTGAAATATTTTTTTTATATATATATTCACTGAAAAATGAAAATTTTTACACTTTTCCTCCAATTTTTCCATTACGGTCCATTTTAAAAAATGCTTGATCCTTTTTTTAACAGACTTCAAAAAAGAAGGAGGTTCTCAATTCGTCATAATATATTTTTTTTTATGAATGTTCAGTGATAATTCTTTAACAGGGTGTCCAATTTCAATTATTCTTATTTTTAGAAAGGGAATACTTCAGGGGTAATCCCATATTAATTTGTTCAAAGTCTAATAATTGGATCCATTAGAAAAATCCTCAAACTTCATTTTTTACATATGTCTAGCAATAATTATTTACCACTTTGTCCAATGTCTATGATTCTTTTTTGTTAGTAAGAGGGTACCTCAGGGTTGGTCCCATATAATTTGGTTAAGATGTGTTGACGGCATCTGCACGATTTTGAATTCAGTTTTTTAAAATTACTTTAATACTGGTTTGTAGATCAGCAGTTTGGTTTCTGTTCCAAAAAGTCCACTGAACTTAACATGTTGTCATATGTTGATTACTTATCGAATGCCTTGGATTCTATAGTTCATGCTATATACACAGTCCATAATATAGAACAAATTTTTAGGCATTGTTGCATTTAAATCAGGTTTCGTCCTGCTCTACTTCAGATACAATTATGACAAATTACACACACTTTGTCATCTTGAGACCCTTCTGACCAGAAAAAACCAAACTGATCTTAAAATATTGTTTAACATTATTAACTGTACCCTCTTAGAGTAACTAGGAATATTAATACATTCTCCCAACTTTTCCATGGAACAAATTATGGTTCTCATTCTTTTATTCCTAGAGTGACAAGATCTGCTAATAAGACTAAATGTAGAATGGATTACCTCTCCATCAGAATTTTCTAACCATTTATGTGTATATGTGAGGAGTAGATGTTACATTTTTAATTGTTTTTTTAATATGTATATATTTAAATTATTTATTTTTATTACTATTATTAGGATTTTATTACTATTTAATGAATGTGATATTTATTCTTTGTAATTGTATTGTTTTAATAACAAAAATTATAGAGAATGATGTCACAAACAACTTGTATTTGAACAATTTTTTTAAAAAATTTGCGCTTTTTTTTTTCTTCAAATTTCTCGAATATAAGCCATTTTTAGATGTATTACAAAAATGATAGAGAATTGACATTGCAAGCAACTTTTATTTGAAGAATTTTCTTCTACAATCGTAAATAACATATTCCATAAACGACCCCCTATGAAGTATCCTGCCCCTAGATGTTCTGACTATGCCCAAAATTTAATTAGTTCACCACAGGATGGATTAAAGCTTAAATTTAAAACTTGGTATTTTTCTCTGTACGTTTTTGAGTTATCTTTAAAATTCGAAATATGCACTTTTCTTCTCAAATATCTCGAATACAGTCCGTTTTAGAGAAATTATGTATAGGACAAGAATTTTAGAGAGTGATATCATAAATAACTTATCTAAACATTTTTTTTTTTTTAATTTCGGATTTTGTACCCTTTGTAAAGTTTCTCGAATACAGACCATTTTAGGAAAAGTATGTATAGGACCAATCTTCTTCCCAAAGCCTAAATAACATATTCCATACAGTAGAAAAACGACCCTCTATAAAGTACGCCCCCGCCCGATGTTCCGACTATACCCAAAATCTAATCGACTCACCACAGGATGGATTAAAGCTTAAGTTTGAGTTATTAACTATATACGGACCCACATACACATTGCGAAGATAGTCGAAATTGGTTTCACGGGACCCCGAAACGTAAAATCCTTCGAAAATAATCATGATTTCTATACTTTCCTTATCTATACAGACAGGAATGTAAAAATATACCAATTAATTTAAGGCCGTGTTTAGATATTTTGAGAGTATGCTGTGCATTTATTTCAGATGGAAGTGACATAGTACTTGAACCAGAAGAGTCTCAGGATTTAGAATTGGAACCTTTACTTGAAGAACCTTTGGAAATGGAAGCTGAGAATCCTATCTTGGAATTGACAGACAATCTAACTGGTTTGCAAAATCTCATGCCTGCATACAAGCCAGGCAGAGCTGTAGCAACTCAAAGTCTACAACAATTCACTGGTTTTGTATGTGATATCTGTTCTAGAAGTTTTGTGGATGAGACATTGGCTCAGGTAATAAGACTTGTGCAAAAATAAAATTTAATGTAATAGGTTTAGTGTTGTGGATTTGACAAACCATTTTTTTTACTAAAATTAGAAGAAAAAAATCTTTATTGGGAATAATCCTAAAGGGCTATTGACCACAGTTTCTCTGTCTGAAATAAATTAAAATGTATAGGTACATAAAATAATCTAATCAATATTTTATTTTCACATTAAAGTAAATTCAAATCATATTTGAAGGCACAAGTGGATGAAGGGCCTATGTAGCAAAATAATTTTTACGAGATATTTCGTGTTAAGTTTATTGTTTGGCAGTTATTCCCTAGTACATGGGTCCTTTATCCACTGGCAACTTCTATATTTGATGATATATTGTCAAGGAAGACATTTTAAATGAATTTTAGGTACATAAGCCCTTCATTCACAGAAAAACACCATTTAAAAAAATGATACATATGCCCTTCATCCACTTGAGTCTTCATTTATATTTAAACTTAGTCAAAAACAAAAGAACATTTTAATTAGCTGATTGATGAACATTAACATTTAATGTACATGAAGAAAGGTAAATTTATCATCTCGGAATGCAGAATAATGATGCACCGAGTGTACAATAACTGACAGTGTTTGCAATTCGAAAATGCTATAATTATATCTTCATTTGATTATCTTAAATATTTTGTTTGAATTTAATGAGTCAATTAACCAACACTAGATATACATACTATAGTAGTACATTCCAATTTTAATGCAATCTGTTTCAGAAACATCTCAAAACTAAGAGGCATCATTCCAAGTTCATTGAAGCTATTAAATTGAAATACAAAGAACAACAGAAGAAGGAAAAAGAAGAGAAAGAAGCTGAACAAAAGATAAAGCAAGAAGCTGAGAAAAATGGTGCAGAAGGAGATGGTAAGTAAACATACTTCAATGCATTCTAATAAATAATTTTTTTTATATCAATAAAAAATTAATATTGTTATTCTGGTTGACTTGTTGATTGTTTGTTAACTTAACTATTGAGTCAGATTTCGTTCATGAAAATAGAGGACTAATGGCTCTTGAACATTGTGATTTTGATGTTCTAATAGTTATGGAGGTGGTGGGATTAAAGCTTGATAAAAAAATAAAGTGATAACCAAAACACGTTCCTATTAAATTAACAGGAGACATGTATGATCCAGATGAACCCACTCAAGAAGAATCTGTATTGGAAATGGACACTTCAATGGAGGTTTCTCAAGATGATGCTGGAGACCCTTCAGTAATCTCCACCAACACCACTGACTTGTTAGAAGGTGAAGACGATGAGGTGGAAGTTAAGCAAGAGCAGAAACCGATCGTCAAAGTAGAGGTTCCTAAGCCAGTAGCATCGACTCCGGGTAAACAAACGAGAGCTGCTGCCGCTGCTGTTGGAGGGGGAGTGAAAAATGGAGCTGGCCCTAAGAGCAAGAAGGCACGTAAATAAAAAAATATAAAAGAAATGCTTTAATGTATTAATCTCTGTCTTAATCACACTTTTCTTTATGCTGGGTAGGGATAGGTTTACATAATAATGACAATTTCTATTTTATTTTTGTGACGTGAGAAATTAGAAAGTAGGTATCTTTATTTTAGTTAAGTTCGTCTGTCCGTTTTGGAAAGAGTGCAATTTTAAAGGTGATATCTGGCACATAATTTTAATTAATTGCGGGATATTGCTTATAAATTGGGGAAAATATCATTTACAAATTAAAATAATGCTACTCCATAAATGTTAGAATAACATTCTATAAAAGATTATTTTAAAATCTTATTAGTATGAAGTGTAGAAGAAAGGAGATCTAACTCTTTTTACAAAATGTGTCCCTCAAAATGTATGATATTAAGACGGCGTTACTGTACCAGAATGGCGTTTGAAAGCGCCAATGATGTCTGTCAAACTACACTGAAAAGTGACTGAACTTTTGCTAATAGACAACAATAGTCAAATTTTATTTCAATATATTTAAATGGGGAAAATGTGTGCAAACAAAAGCTGTTCCAAGTGGTCGCAAAAGTTCAAAAAATTTAGGCATGGGTTTAAAAAGGTATATTTTGTCAGCTTCATTTTAAGGCAAATCAATAATGTACGACAAATTAAAAATGGCAATGTTCACTTAAATTATTTAATTAAAAAAAAAGCTACATGAAGCTTTGTCAACAATTGAACATGTACATAATTTGCATGTATATCTGTAGTATGAAAATCTAGAGGAACAGCTGTATACTAGTAGAAATAATATATAAAATGCTTTTCGGACTATGATTTATATATGGATGAGCAATCTATATAACTACATATCATTGGCTCTTCTAATATGGGATCACCATTCTGAAACCTTATTTACTGTCATTGGGCGGACACTTTTTGAGATCAACAACCATATGAGATTTTCCTCCTGTCCTCTATACTCCATAATTTTTAGTTTACATGCGTTTTTTAGGGATTCATCAATGCATATTTATAAATAAAACCTTCATTATTAAAATTTACAGGTTTATTATTGAGCTTTTTAACTTTTAAGGTTATTTAAACTTACAAATATGATTGTTTGTTAGTTGCCATCAATTCCACGTAATTTGGAACAGAAAGAACAACTAGCTGCTGTCTCAACGTATCGTATACCAAAAGTTCAAGCTACGAAACTTAAGTTGTAAATTGCATAGTCAAAATATGATTTAACAGAACTCTTGTTTTCCTACTACTTGCACTTTTTCATCTTAGTGTTAATTAAAATAGTTACATTTAATTCATGTATTGTATCTTAATAAACATATATAACAACTTAAACTTTTTTATTTTAGACTACCTTTTTGAGCTGGGATTTGCACACTAGTTTTACATTATTGAGCATGCAATTCCTGTGTCACTTGGTGATGCTGTATTGATCAATTAGGAAATAAACATTAAAAAAGGCTGACGATTGGCAAAAATAACGAAAGTTTGTTGACCTGAAATTTTTTTATGTTGGAATCATACATTTAATATTCGCATATTCTTAATAAATATTGCCATTTTTCAACTAAACGCAAAAAAAAACAACTGAATGGATATAATTTTATATCCATTCTAGGATATGGAATGGGAAATCCATAATCTACCCCAATTCATATTTGACTGGTCTACTTTTTATTTTAAATAAGGGACAATTAATTCTATGGAACTAATTGTTAGTATATTTTTTTAGTAATTGGGATTAAATATAATAAAAATTGGTGATTCTTGTGAACAATCCATAAATAATAGCAATACTGTAGATACGCTAATATTTATAAGGAAACTAAATTTTTTAGAACCATTTAGATAAATGCAATGATAGAACTGTCTAAAACCAATTCTTCAAATCCTGGCAGAATACAATTTTTTTCTGATTATTTTAATATAATTTTAAATTTTTGTTAATTTTTTTTTTAATATCAATTTTTTCTAGTTTTATCTACAAGCCTAGAAGTGTATATGAAGTAGAAAATAAAAAAAACCTGGATTACCGCGGGTCTTGTCAACTCTATAAATTTAAAAAGAAATTAAGTTCAATGCGTTGTCGATCACAAGTGACTGCGACTTTTTTATAACAAAAAACACAGCTCTGGGTGTCTATTCTTGAAATCGTGGAGTGAGAAATATTGAGAAAAAATTCTCACTTTCTACTCCCTTGTAAAATACGTATTCTTGAAATCGAATTCACCAAAATTGGTGGAGAAATTTCTCTCAAAACTTTCTCCTACTTTTAAGTAGAGAGAATGAAAATAACGAGAGAATTCAATTCACAAGCATGCGCAGTGCCTGTCAGAATTTAAGTAAATAAAAATCAACATATTACTATAACCTCATTGATGTTAGTAGTTTTCAGGCATATTTATACGTTTACGGTATTTATTTTCCCCTTAAAATGGATTTAGACGCGAAAATAATAGGAATAGTTTTTATTCAATACAAATAAATTTTAGACAAAATGACAAAAATGATGTAACAACTTGTTTAATTATAAAGGGTAGTAGTGTAAAACTATCCCCCTACACTATATAATAATACTCTCCTTTTCCAATATTAATGACTATCACATTCAATTTGTTTGGATTTTGATTCGTGTTTTTAAAATGATTTAATTATTTAGGAAAGTAATACCTTTTGCAATCGTAGAGTTTTACAACACATTTAGAAGGATATTCAATCTTTAATTATTGTTAAGAGATTTGGGAAAGTGAATATATTTCCTGGGGAGTTTCAGTTTCTCTCTTTTTCAAGCATACGCACCCTGATGGATCACGTGACATGACCTTAAATTATTAATTAATATTAACACATTGCGTGCCATGTCTCTCATATATGAGCGACATTGAACTTTCCCGGTAGGCTTCGTCGCTCATGTGAAAGACAGACATACCCTATCAGTCCGTGTCTCGCACAAATGCATCACGCTGCCTTATATTTTAAACGGGGAATGTAGAGAGTGGCACCTGGAGAACACCATGTGAATATTGGTTTGAGTAAAATTGGAAAGGACTTTGTTGCTACAGGGCCACGTTTCTCATATATGAGTGATACAACCCAACTAAGAAAAAAAAAACACTAAACTATCAAACAAACCTTTATTTTAATATAAAATACTTATAAATAATAGAAAATCCCCCCAAAGGTGTATGGTAACGTGCCGACGGATAAATTGTCGCAGGGGCATATGCGGCAGCAAACACTCCTGAGGGAATCTGGCGACACCCTCTTGCATCTAGCCTTGCCGGCGGAGCTCTGCGTCGGTCGACCTTTCCTTCCCTAGCTACTCGTGGGAATCATATGGATTCACAAACACAAAAACAACCCAAAGAGGCTGGACGTCAACGCTCACCTCCAGCAAAGGAGACGACACCAAAGTCCAACTCCGGCGCAGGAGGCTGGACAGCGATGCCCACCTTCAAAAAAGGAGGATGGACACATTAGTTCACCTCCAACTAACAAGCCCCGGAGAGGCAAAAGAATTTCTGGGTCTGAAGCAAGGAAGAGGGATAAACTGCAGGCAGTGCTACGGCAACCGCCACCCTCTGCAAACTCCCTCACTCCAAACAAAAAAGCGGCCTAGTCAGGTCCCTAGACAGCGACGGTAGTTCTGCCTCTACAAGAGGCCAGGAACACAAGGCAAGTAGGGACAAGAAAAGAGGAAGCGATAAATGTCCGACGGTGATCTCTACCAGGCGCATGTGCGATTCATTTTACAGGGTTGTCTATTTTTCAAGCTTGTAAGAATCGGGCGGGAATCAAGTCATATTTGAACTTTTTACTTAGTATAGGTTTCGTTAGAATTATTAAAAATTTTCGAATTCTAAAAACAAAATATATGAATTAAAAGAAAATAAGATAAAAAAAAACAATATACACACCTTCTATATTGCCAAAGTTCAAAGTTTTTTCCTCAAAATCTATTTTGTGTGCCTGTGTTAAATGCTGTCTTAACTGCATAATATTTATAAATTATGCATGGCATCCTTCTAAACATTTATTTGAATGTATATTATATTCATAACAAATAATGTTTTTCAAGTGCCTATTCAAATTGCTCTGAAGCGTGAAAAGTTTATTACAATATTTGCAGATAACACTCATTTTAATAAAAATCACCAACAAGAACAAACACGGTATAAATGGGCACAAATGTAAACGAAAAAATAGTTTTACTTCTCTCTATAAACGAACACGAGAAAACATTCTTTTCTTTGACAGAATACAGCACTGTGATACATGACTTATGAGGCAAAGAGATCCCGCATCATTGCAAGATACGCATGCGCACGGTAGGGATCACCGTCGGACTATTATCGCCTCCTCAAGAAAAGGCCGCGATCTCACACCTCTTCTGAGGTAACGCCCCGGAAGGGGAAAAAACCCAGACAGGACCACAAAGTTCTGTCTGGGATAAGCTACAAGGATGCAGCTACGAGCCACCTGAAAGTAACTATAATAGATAAAGATAACCACCAAAAGAGAAATCCTTGTCAAAAAACACTGATGGGAGAGCTGGACATAACAATCTTGTCCGCCTCCTGCAGCAAAACCAAGCCATCCACATTCAGGTCTTGGTCGCACTCTGGTGAAATCATCAGAGTAACCTGCGACGATGATCTGACGTTGGGATGGCTAAAATCAAGGTACCGACCTTAAAAACATGGGAGGAGCAACACTCGCCGTTATAAGGGTGGACGAGCTCGCCAAAGCCTCGCTCTGGATCCCAGGGGAAGCACAAGCTGACCTTGACGAGAAAGAAGTTGTGCTCAGGCGACTAAAGGGGCAAAACCCTAACTTGCATGTGGCGAAATGGTGCACCTTCCACCATGAAATCAAAAAAGACCCTAAGGGCCATCTCTTCGGCATCGAAGACATGGGAACCCTAAAGGCCAAATCAATGAGGATGAGAGCTAAGCGTTCACCTCATTGATTATAAGGCCAAAGGTTGAAAAAGAGGCTGAAGCGGGGCCCAGTGAAGACTCCTTTGTAAAGGACCCTCTTCCTACCCAATTTAAGTCAACAGTGGAGGACGTCGAGTCAGACAAAATGGTAATCGATGACCTCCAGCAAGAAAACTCCGAGGAGCCAAAAGAGACCACCCCCTCTCCACTTTCGGAGGAAGGGATGGTCGAATAAATAACCATCTTGCTGCCTAATTTTCAACGGAGGACCGGGAAGCAATAAAAGAGGTAACGATTATACAATGTACCTAACTTGCAGCACAAAAAGGTGGCTACGGCAACATTAAGCCGCCGCCTTGATGAGCTGCAAGATACAATAGCACTCATCCAGGAACCTGAATAATAAAAACCAAAATTTTAGGTCTTAAAAATCTAAATGGTTCAATTTTTAGCTTTCCCAACAACCTAGGACAGCCATTTACATTCCTAGGAAATACAAAGCCCACTCAATGGCACACCTTTCCACCTCTGATTTAACTGCGGTTAGGATGGAATACACCATTAAAAGGAAAAAGAGAACGTTAATCCTGGCATCTGCATACCTCCCCTCCGACACCACCACCCAAAGAGATGGAGGATCTGATTGAATACTGCCTGGAACAGAAGTTTGAGCTGGTAATAGGTTGCGACTCAAACGCTCATCACTTCAGTTGGGGCAGTAAGGATAACAACGCTAGAGGTAAGTCACTTTATGATTATATAATTACCAAAAATCTTTGTATTTTAAATAAAGGTACCACACCAACATTTTTAAACTCTCGCAGTCAAACACTTAATAGATATCACTTTATCCACAACTGGTATCTATAAATCAATTCTAAACTGGCAAGTGTCTGATAACATTTCGATGTCAGACTACCGCTGGTTAAAATTCAAAATAAACTTGATGTTGCCGACCTCCACGCTATCTCGGAACCCTAGGAAGACGGACAGGGCAACCTATGCCCACCTTCTCCAAGAGACCCTGAGAGAGATGGAGGCGAAACACCAAACAATAATACTGCTTTAGAAAAATACACGAACACTATCCAAAGCATAATAAACAATGCCTATAAGAAATCCTGTCCTCTGAGGCTGGTCCAACACGATCAGACGACTACCGCATGGTGGTGTCACGAGTTGGATCACCTCAGGAAGATTGCTAGGAAATCTTTTAATAAGGCAAAAACCACAAAACTCAAAGAGGACTGGGATACTTACAAATCTCACCTCAGAGAATACAAAAAAATCGTCAGACAAAAACAGAGATGCATGGAGATCCTACTGCGAAGAAATCGAATATTTCCCGCAGGCAGCGAGGCTTCAAAAAGCTCTCAAAAGATTTACACCGAAGCATTGGTGCGCTAATCAAAGAGGATGGCACGAAAACTACCAACCTCGAAGATAGCATCAAACTTCTGCTGTCAACACACTTCCCTGACTCGGTCATCACAGACGTGTCGGACTGGGCAGAGGAAGAATACAATCCATCTGTCTATGATTGACAAACTGCCAAACACATTGTAGACGATGAAAAAATTAGATGGGCAATATCCAGCTTCTCTCCATTTAAATCGCCAGGACCTGACGGTATCTATACTTCAGTGGGGTCTGGAAGAACTCACACCGCACCTGGTGGGTATATCAGATCCTCGTTGGCTCTGAGGTATATCCCCCAAAAATGGAGAGTGGTAAAAGTGGTATTCATACCCAAACCTGGAAGGATGGATTACACTGTCCCAAAAACATACCGACCAATTAGTCTGACATCGTTTTCCATGAAGACATTGGAAAGGCTATGCGGAAGGTACATAAGGGGTGCAGTGATTACAACAACACCACTACACCCAAACCAACATGCATACACCACAGGCAGATCTACTGATTCAGCCCTTCATCTAGTTGCTGGCCGGATAGAAAGATCCCTGGACAAGGAGTCCGCCTTGGGTGTTTTCATAGACATAGAAGGTGCTTTTGATAAAACCACCTTCCCAAAGATAATACACTTACTAACCAACAGGAATGTTCCACAAATGGTTAGTGGGTGGATACATAACATGCTCTCAAAGCGAGCAGTAAACAAGTGTAGAAGATGTGAATATAAGAGGTTTGGTTGCGAGGGGATGTACACAGGGAGCGGTGCTATCACCTCTACTGTGGAATATGGTCTTCGAAACCCTCATCAGCCGCCTTAATAATGACAGTCACTACACAATAGCATATGCAGATGACCTGGTCATTCTGCAAATAGGGAATTTTGAGAGTATACTCTGCGAAAGAATGCAAGTAGCTCTAAAAATTATAGAAAAGTGGTGCAAGGACCATTCACTATCTATCAATCCTAAGAAGACAAATGGTCCTTTTCACAAGGAAAAGGTTGAAAATGGAATTAAAACCTCCGGAACTCCTAAACACAAAATAAACTTTGCAACAGAGGTGAAGTACCTAGGTCTCACCTTTGACAGCAAGTTAACATAGATCTCGCATTTAGAAGACCGAGTTAAAAGAGCATACATTGCTTATGAACAATGCCGCCGAACCGTGGGGCGCACCTGGGGCTTCTCCCCCAGAGTCGTCGCATGGACTTACACGGCTATCATAAGACCTATGCTAACATACGGTGCAGTTGTCTGAGTACCGAAAACCCAAAAGTTAACAGCTATCCGTAAACTAGTGTAAGGGGTTTTCTCGCCACAGAGAAAACGATTCCTTACGAATGACGCTGGTTACGGGCGATTCTCGAGCGCCAGATTTTTGGTGATTGTTTACTCCAAGAACTTTCGAAACGGCGTCGAAAGTACTCGGGTAGCTACAGATGTAGATGAAAAATTCCAGGGGTCAAGGTCGCTTAGACACAGGTAATAGTAGGCCACAAGTAACAGGCTTTAATCGTTGCTTGGGCTGGTACAGAATTAATCACTAGCTGAAATATAAGGGGGAAATAAATTTAGGAATTAACAACCAGTAATACGGCCAGTTAACATTGACACATTATTTTAAAGTATTTACAAAAGAAACGGAATAAATTAATGTATTTCACCCTCGCGGTAATATGTACAAACCCTGAACAAAAATAAACAAACAAAACGGCCGGAAATGACTTTCGAGTAGTCTCAATCAGACGTAAAGAAAAAAACGAAATCAATACTTGTAATAATCACGGTCGCAGTAAAAGTTTATTATTGAGTTGTCTATTCGGTTGTTGAGTTAAAAATGTAACTTGCTATTTCGTTCGGAAGTATTATTTCGGTCGTAGCAAAAATTAACTGTTAAATTGTCTAATCGGTATTTACAATCAAATGTAATTGAATGCTTCGGCAAAGCAAAATATCATGCGGTTGCAGAGAATGCAGGAGACAGGTTCGGGACAATACTAATTCCAGGGCTAAAACCGGGACTATAAGAGGTTTACTTAATAGTGGTTGGAAAGTAAAACCAACTAACAACCGGGATAGTACATTATCTCTGAGTGAAGCGATCGTAATCACGAGCCGCTTCAAACTGGGGAATGATACCATTTAATATCAATTAAAATAACGCAGTCTTACGTAACATAAATTAATAACCGGGATAGCACGTTACCTCTGAATGAAGTGATCGTAATCACGAGCCGCTTCAGACAGGGGAATGATACTATTTGAGTTCACTTACAATAACGGAGACTAACGCAAATGAGGGTTTCAGACGGAAAATAAACTAATAACCGGGATAGCACATTATCTCTGAATGAAGTGATCGTAATCACGAGCCGCTTCAGACAGAGGAATGACACTATTTTAGTTCTGTTGAAATAACGGAGACTTACGCAAATGAATGTTTTAGATGTAAAATAAACTAATAACCGGGATAACACCTTATCTCTGGATGAAGTGATCGTAATCACGAGCCGCTTCAGACAGGGAATGATGCTATTTAAATTCTCTTAAAATTTGCAGTTCGGAGGATAAAACAAAAGAAAATGTCTCGTCGCAATTCTACTAATATAACCAATCAAAACATTGGACAATTTTCAAACAGTTCCAACCAATTATTTATTGGATAATGTTTTTAATAAACTGTATTGTTCACGGAAATTTCCAGTAGTAGGAAAAATTAACTATACGACTATATTTACGATCGAATGAAAAATAAATTATTTAACGGTTAAAACTTTAAATAAACTAAAATGAAATTGATTATTTGTTCACGGAAATTTCCAGTAGTAGGAAAAATTAACTATACGACTATATTTACGATCGAATGAAAAATAAATTATTTAACGGTTGAAACTTTAAATAAACTAAAATTAAATTTATTATTTATTCACGGAAATTTCCATTAGTAGGAAAAATTAACTATAAGACAATATTTACGATTGAATGAAAAATAAATTATTTAACGGTTACACAACTTTAAATAAACTAAAATGAAATTTATTAAGAACGGTGTATTCTAACAAGAATAAATTAAAGTATTCCTTAATCAAAACAAATTTCAATTCTTAACTCAACACGGAACACTGTTAATTAAAAATAAATCAAATCGGTTTCAAATAGCACGGCCTAAGGGCAAGTTCAATTTCGTTTGACATATAATCACGATTTTTTTTTTAGGTTAGAAAATTGTATTATCGATTTTTTTTCATTCGAAGTAATACAAGACGTCACTTTAAATTTCATCTCTTTATGTCAACAAATATGTAACAAGATGAATTTATAAAACGTATGTCACTAATGAATATGTGGCGGCAACTGACGGCAACACTGTCAGCTACTCCATGGCTATTAGAGTAGATTAGAGTACATACAGGTCCGGTATAAGCCATATATAAATGGAAAATATTAATTTAATGTTTTGATTGAATTAAATAAAATATCAAAATTAAATGTTTATTTTTTAGTAAACGACATTTTTAAATGTATACGTCTTCAATCAAAAATAATATAGGCTTAGGGTGAGATTACAGAACTTTGCAGATCTGCAAATATGGCGGACTTACAGATGCAAGTATCCAAAAAATATCTGAAATTCGCAATATTTATTACACCTAACAACACTAAATCCAAATCCACCCTTAAGAAGGTTATAACATCCTACGACCATGAAGTCTTCTGTTTCTTTTGATTGAATACATTTCATGGTGTCAGATTATCGAGTTTTTAAACATAGTTATGGATTTTTGTTTAATGTTGTTGGGGGTAATAAACCACAATATATATTGCGAATTTGCAGATCTTTTTTGGAAAACGAAAACTTGATACATGCATATGTAAGTCCGCCATATTTGCAGATCTGCAAAGTTACCGCCATATTTGCAAAGTTGCAGACGTTCTGTAATCTCACCCTAATACCCAAGTGTATACGAGTGTACTGGACAAGAGATAATTTTACCCTTTACTCCAGTTTTTTGTAATGAAACCAGCGGTAAAATAGATATTTGTGTACCAAGGCTGTGTTTTGGCCGAATTAGACATATGCGTTCGAGTCTAAGCTAGGTCTGGTTAAGTATAAGAGTAATAGGCAAGAAACGGGTGTTCAATCAAACTTGACATCGAGATAGATGTCACATAAGCAGGTATACTGAAGATGAACTTTGCAGGACCAAGCAT
The DNA here is from genome assembly GCA_927349885.1 of Psylliodes chrysocephalus. Taxonomy (NCBI): domain Eukaryota; kingdom Metazoa; phylum Arthropoda; class Insecta; order Coleoptera; family Chrysomelidae; genus Psylliodes; species Psylliodes chrysocephalus. The sequence goes on along the minus strand of OV651815.1, from coordinate 56,929,570 downwards.
CAGATGGGTATAACACTTGATATTCTGAAAACTATGCATACTACACTGAATAAGAACGAATGGAAGTGTCAGAAGGAGGCTAAAGGCAAAAAATAGACGGAACAGAGCCGAATAGATAGATAAGTAATATTTTAGCCAAGAGAGAGTCGATGAGTGTTATAAATATAGTTAATTTATGAATGTATTTTTAATGTATAATTTCAGTTTATTTTCATTTTTGGTATAAAACTATGGCTGACATAATAAAACTCTTAAAAGTATATATATTTTCAATCTTTATTACTATACATTATTTAGTTTTCATTTATTCTCTCTGACCTAAGGAAAAGGTTAGAAAACCCTGGTCATAATTGTTTACAATGTTGGTGTTCCTAATGATACAAAACATTACAGAGGAATGATACTAATGGCCGTTTGCACCGACTGTTTTAAGGAAGCCTTAACGATAAGTATACCTTAAAACGACATTTTTACATTGGAAAATGTCAATGTAGGCAACACGTAATAAGGATTCAAAATGGCGGAGTTTTCTATCTCCTTTTAAAAGGCACTCAGAAAGCTGCGTAGTGCGACCATTCTCCGTATAGTAAAAGAAAATCAAAGTATGTGGCCCTACATTTTTAAATCTTATCACAAGAATCCTGAAATAATTAGGCAAAAATAAAAGAATGTATGTTGCGTTTTAACTTTTAAATACTATAAAAAATGATGGAAAGTCCATAACTTTTAAATATTTGTTAAATATCACTTATTAAAATATTATGCATTAAAAGTAAAACAAACCATAGACTTTCCGTCATTTTTTACAGTTTTTTGAACCCATTTATGAAAACAGTTTTTGAAAATATTATCGTTCAGAGCTGTATTTCTTGTGATAAAAAAGTCGCAGTCACTTGTCATTGAACTTGTCCTTAAAGTCTTGGGCAAGAAAAAATTATAAAGAAAAAAATGACAACAATTTACCTATCGGTAAAATCGCGGCTACAAATGGGTTTCGGAAATGTATCGTATTAATTATTCGACTATTCGATTTCACGGTGTAAAAGCAAGTCAACTGTTCAATAAATCGGTGTTTTAGTAACTAAAATTTTAATTCAATCTCGGAGCTCGTACAGTCGTCGCGGCCCTTCCACTACCAGAAAATCCCACCATTAAAACTCCCGCAGGCAGAGTACTTCGATGATGGTTTGAACAGCGATAAAACTGATGATATACAGGGCATATCCACGAAGTTAAAATTAAGTAAAAATCGAAATTAATACCCAGAATTAGTTAAAAAAAAATAATAAAAATTGACTTCATGCGCTAGTTCAGTGTGATGTCATTTTGGTTCCACTGACATTTAATTAATAAAAATTGACTTCATGTGCTAGTTCAGTGTGATGTCATTTTGGTTCCACTGACATTTAATTCTAACCAAACTTTTAACAAAAACATCAATAAATTTGACATATACATTTTTACTGTTTTAAGTTTATTTTTAATTATTGTTTACAAGTCATAAAAAATAGTTTGAAGGTATGTAATTTGTAACTAAACGATTGTATATTTGATGCATGTTATCTACTTACTTTAGGAATATATTTATAAAAGTGAAAAACGATATAATTTAGGTGAACAAAACGCTCTCAAAAAATCTACTGTCACTTTAATTGTCAGTGGAACCATAATTACATCATCACTGAACTAGCGCATTACACTAGAACAAATTCAAAGAACAGCATGTCTCAACATAACAGGAGCCATGAAAACAACACCGACTAGAGCGATGGAAGTCATTCTTAATTTCACTCCCCTTGATATTTACATCAAGGAGGTTGCTCTGACGACAATGACACGCCTCCGCACGGTCGGAATAGAACCTGATGTAGGATCTGGTGAGGCGAGACGTCACTTTTGGCAGGAGGCGCTGGATACGTTCCCACTGCTTCAAGCGAACATGGACTCCATCTCACCAAAATATATCTTTCATAAGCCATATAAAGTTATAATAGGACAAATAGAAGAGCCGGAAGTGGCAGGTACGATTCATATCTACACCGACGGTTCTAAAACAAAACAAGGCTCAGGTTGTGGAATATACTCCAGATTCTTAAACCTAAACATAAAATGGACTGTGAGCAATAGTGCCAGTATAGTTCAAACAGAGCTAACGGGGATTCTCATAGCAGCAAAAGAAATAACCAGAAACAATATTACTGGAAGGAACATGCTCATCTATACAGATTGCAGACAAGCACTACTCACCCTGAACAGACCACGAATTTATTCAGGGTTAGTACTAGAATGTCACGAAGCTTTGGCCGAAGTATCCATCAACAACGTGGTCACCTTAAGATGGATTAAAGGTCACGCCACATCGAAAGGCAACCGTCTTGCTGTTTCACTAGCCAAGAAAGCGGCCAACCAAATACTTTTTGGACCTAGCCCTTCTATTGACCTGACAAAATCGGCAGTGTCAGACCTAATCAAAGAACATTCTCTTGTGAAATTCAAGGAAAGTTGGAATGAAACAAGAAACTGCAGAGTTGCCAGGGAGCTCTTAAGTTATCCTGACAACACTACAGCAAACAAATCTAGACAGAATTTGCGCCTAGTCACAGGCATTCTGACTGGTCATTGCCAAGTACGAAAGCATTTCCATATCATGGGGCTGTCAGAATCCGCACTCTGCAGAGGGTGCGAACAAGAAGATGAGACCATCGAGAATATCCTTTATGATTGCTCGACGCTCTCATTTATTAGAAGATTTGTGTTCGGCGAGTATCGGCTAACACCGGCCGATATAAGAGAAGTACCTCTTGGCGACGTTGTCAACTACATTAAATCTATAGGCTGGCTCACGAGCTAGGAGGTGCCTATCTTCTCAGGAGGATGCACAATGGGCCCACCCTCCACACGTTACAGATACAGAATAGAAAACTGTGGTTTGGCCCCCAGAGCCAAATTCCCAATCACGGCTTGGCACGCAATGTGTTTTAAACAGATAAGGAAATAGGAATAGTTTGCTAAAAATTCTTAATAATATGAATACAGAAACTCGCTGGGTTTTTTAAATCAATCTCTAAGTGGTCAATTCTGTAAAAATTCCTTTATATTTAACGGCCTTTAAAAATATGTTCGTATTCGTTAATTTACTTCTGTCATTATTTAAACAGATTTCTTTAAGATAGTCCTCTAATGTATTTTAAAGATCCGTTTAAATAATGACAGAAGTAAAGAAGAAAATATTTTTAAATGCCGTTAAATATAAAGGAATTGTTACAGAATAGACCCCAATGTGGGTTAACTTTTAAAATACGATTGTCAGCATTAAATATATAGCAAGCAAATGAAGGCAAGTACATATTTTTTCAATTATTGTATTACCCATACTTGTTTTTAGCTTTTATGCTTATCAAAAAAGTGCATAGGTTTATTTGTTTTAATTAAATAAAGACAGTTTGGAGTCTATTCTGTAACACATCCGTTAAAATTTAAAGGCCTTTAAAAATTAAACTTTTAGCGGGCCGTTAATTTTTTTAACCAAAAATGGTATTCTGTATACACAAATTTTAGAGGCCTGTTAAAAATTATTTATTTTAACGGATTCCCTAAAAAATGGCAGGAGAACACTTGACAACATCGCATTTAAGATTTATTTGAACTAGTTTGAAAACAACCATACAAATCCTCAATTTTCAATTCAAAACCGTTGAAAATTAAAGGCGAATTTTAACATCTCTTTAAAGGAATTCGTTTAAATAATGACAGAAGTCAATTAACGAATACGAACATATTTTTAACGGCCGTTAAAACATAAAGGAATTGTTACAGAATAGACCCCAATGGGACAGTTAAGATTACAAAATCACAAATGTCAGTCGTTCTTAAATAATAAAAATCAGGATTGCACCAGTCGCAGTTTATTGGTCACGTGATCCATCATTTTGTTGAATATAAGAAAAGCCTCATATTATTTTGGTCCAAATAACCTGCCCTTTGCCTATGTCCCAATAGTAATGAATCACCCTGTATATTCGAGATTTAGATTCTTCTTTTTTAATAATAATTGATCTTTTGTGTTTTGACAAAACGGTTTAAATAATAGCTAGCGTATCATTATTATGAAGGTCACGGAATAATTATAATAAGAAGATTAGACATTGTATTAAATATTAAATTAAGGTTAATTTATTTTTTAAATAACAATATCGAAGACAAAGAGTATACAATATGGTCAATATAACGGATTATCAAATCAGATCTATTGGAAAAGTATTAAATGATGTAAACCGGCCATTAAAAGAACGTTTTCGAGCATTGTTTACGTTAAGAAACATCGGTGGTGATGTGTCTATCGAATGCATCCAATCATGTTTTTCTGATTCCTCAGTGTTATTAAAACACGAATTAGCTTACTGTCTGGGTCAAATGCAAGATAAGAAAGCCAATTCAATATTGATTAGCATTTTAGAAGATACAAAACAAGAACCCATGGTTAGGCACGAAGCAGGTATGAAATTAGGGTTATTATTGTTACCACATAAATAGTAATTGTATTAATACATCGGTGGCGTTTGAATATTATAAAGTGAGAAATGTTTATTTTATAGGAGAAGCTTTAGGCGCCATTGGCAGTACTGAAAGTATAGAAATCCTGGAGAAACACAAAAATGATCCTGTGGTAGAAGTAGCAGAAACTTGTCAACTTGCTTTAGATAGGATCAAATGGTTACAAACTCAAAAAGGGGGCCTTTCAGAAAACCCCTATAAATCTGTTGATCCTGCTCCTCCAAGTACTGAGCTAAATGTTGAAATTTTACAGAAAATTTTGTTAGATAGAAATGCATCTCTTTTTGAAAGATACAGGGCAATGTTTTCTTTGAGAAATATGCAAACAAAAGAATCAATTGATGCATTAGGTATTGCATTAAAACATGGCAGCGCTTTGTTTAAACATGAAATAGCCTTTGTTTTGGGACAATTACAAGATCAAAGAGCCACTGTATACCTCAAAGAATCTCTTGAAGATGAACAAGAGAATGAAATGGTGAGACACGAATGTGCAGAAGCTTTAGGTGCAATTGCAACAGATGAATGTACAGAAATTTTGAATAAATACATGCATGATCCCAAAAGGGTGGTCAAAGAAAGTTGTGAGGTAGCATTGGATATGTGTGATTATGAAAACAGTCCCGAATTTCAATATGCAAATACTTTAAATGATACTAATTAATGGGAAGTATTTTTATAAATTACAATAATTTGTGATAAATCTTTTAACTAATTAATGTTTTTTTTACCTCTAATTATACTAAGTAGACTTTTAGTTAAAATGTCTTCCATAAAAAAATGAATGCAGTGTTTCAGACATTAATCTGTTTAAATAATAATACTTTCCCTATCATAGATAAATAAGTCATTTTCTCATATCACCCTCCTATGAATGAATACCTGAAAAGAGCTTGTGTCAGAAGGGAAAGCCTATTATTATTTGAAGAGGTTCAGTGGTGTGTACACACTAGGTAATAAGAAATGAAGCGAGAAGGTATTTAAAGTGTATAATTATTGAGTTGTATTTAATAAAACTCCATAAAATAATTCGTCTGAGTGCTTTCGCCTTCTTAAGCTATCATCAAAAAAACTTTAGAAGAAACATCAAGAAAGTAAATTAATAAGGGTCAGTTGCTGCCCCTTATTATTTTAGTTTACTTTTTTGATGTTTAAAATTTTTTTGACGAAGTCTTTGATGATGGCTTAAGAGGCCGAAAGCGCTCAGACGAATTATTTTATGGAGTTTTATTAAATAAAACTCAATAATTACACACTTTAAATACCTTCTCGCTTCATTTCTATTTTTATTTACTGTGGTGCTCTAAGACGACTTACAAAATATTGATTATGCTATTAGATTGAGGAATTTTTATTCTGCCTTTTTGAAATGAAATCAATTCTTTAATAAAAAATATTTGATATGGTTTAAAATTTGAGAAAAACGGGTATAAAAACTAGCAACACATTATTTATCAACCTTGTGATTTAAAAAAAATTACTTTTCTACATCTTAATTTGCTATGCCCTTTTCCAAGACAGATACCAACCAATTATTGTCTTAAAACCAAATGTGACACATAGATAACATTATTATCTTACTAAAAATATACTATGTGATAAATAGGTAACTAAAGTAAGTAATACAAATGTTATGTTATTTATTAACTAGGTAAATGTACTTTTGATACACACAATAATCTGTCATAAAATGAACAAGAGCTAATAATATATTGACCTAATCCTTCAAATTCATCACATTTTTTCTCCTCCAGATACGACCAATCAGAGCCATATGCAATATTTTTATGCTCATAGTAACTTCCAATAATTTCCATTTCATCAGAATTGGTATTAACAATATGTACTCCTCCAAGCATACAAGCTGCTAGTAATTTTGTGTTTTGAAAGGGATCCCATTTTAAACGCCAAAGGGTTCCAGGCATTTTGAGACAATTTAATTCTGTCTTCATTTTTCTAATATCCCATAGTCTTACATTTTCATCATAACTAAAAAATATAAACAAAATGTAAGTTGGTATTAATAAAATAAAAATCCACTTTGATTTGGTAATATATTACAATTTGGTTTCAATAATGTTAGTTTCTAACTGAAAGTCAAAATAATAGCCATTACTGGAAGTTGAATACAAAATAAGTCATTAAATTTTAGAAATATAATGGAAATTTGTTTACCTTCCACTTGTTACGAGATATTCTTTAGATGGATTGGAATGAAAAGAGGTTACACCGGCTTCATGACTTTTATTTTTTGAAACTGGCTGCTTTCCCACTCTTCTATCAAATTTTAGAAATAGACTGTCGTCTCCGCCTAAATCCAATAAGAGAAATTCGGTTTTCAACTTTTAATAATAAAAAATTAATTAAATTGTATTCTTTGGATTTCTGTAAGCTAATCTATAATAAAGCAGGCCATCTTTCATTTAGCTGAGTGGCCATTTTCAACTTGAGAGACAGGATTATTTTCACCTTTCTGAAAGAGTTGTTTTTTACCTCCTCAGCTAATCATGTGGAAATTCTTAGGAGAATTTGACATGATTCGCCAAGGGAAAACAACAAACAACTCTTTCTATAAGGTGTTTGAAAATAAAGGATAAAGGAATACATTATGGATTCAGATACTCCTTTCTCTCGATAGAACACTCTTTTCTCTTGAGTTTGAAAATAGCCCCTGCTTTTCTCGGCTAATCATGTGTTCAAATTATCCTAAGAATTAAAATTATTTCATCATTAACCTACATTTTTAGTTATTCATACTTTGATAAATAAAAAAAAAACAATATGAAATTAAATTCTACATGAGATTCATAAGAAAAGCATCAAAAACAGATGATTAAAGAACTTTTATATTAATGTATTGTAACCTACCGCACCCAGGTACCTTAATAATTTATTAATTTCATTTATTAAATACAATATTGCATTCTTTTAAATTCAAAATGCTTCATTTAACGAAAAATCTCCCAGATAATTAAATCTTATTTACAACACCTAATAAATAATAGCTATAACCACGTCCGTAAAGATCCAAAATTAGTGCACGTGGCTGAGAACCAGCCCAAAGAAAACACCATAAAGCGTATTTCTGTTTACGAAGTAATTATCATTAAAACACTTAACTCGCTTATATTTTTAGTTTCGATTTCTAGACCGATTTCGACTATTTCAATACACAAAGCTTTCAAAACAAGTAATAAATAACCCTCCCCTGCACCCACAGTATTTCTATGAGAACTAAAGACATAGAGACGTCACAAAGCCATTAAAACTTTTATTATAAGAAGCCAGACAAAAATGAGCTCGGGTCATTCATTTTCAATTATTTGATGTGCAAACATTCATTTATTATTTGAATCCAGTTATATTTCAAGTTCAGTAATCAGTACCTTTCCTAAAACGCTCTTCCTAAACGACGTCTATCCTACAATACCTCCTATCCCCGAAGGTGTCACCGTCTCAACGTCCTACTCCCTACGTCTCGAACGCTGTCACATTCCTCATCATCTAAGTATTTCCTACCGTACATTCATTTCGACGCTCAACGTCCCACGCCTTATTTCCGACGCTTGCCGTCCCCAAATATTTCCTTCATAAAATCACGTCCCGCACCACCTCCATAATTCTACCGTATATCTGTCCCAATACAGTACCGTATTAAATACCTTCCTTTCCACCACGACGCTAGGCGTCTCGACGCGAGGCGGCGCCCAACGCCGCGACGTACCCAAATCGACGCCTTCCACGACGCTAGATGAAATTAGTACATAATCTAATGTCTGTATTTTCAGTAGCGAGTCAAAAGATTTACATATCTTTCTTTGAGATACCACCCCAGTTTCGTTTAGGGAGCGTTCAAGTATTACGTAACGAATTTGGAGGGGGAGGGGGTTTTTTGTAAAACGTTACGATGCGTTACAGGAGCGTTTGAACTACGCGTTACGCAACATTATTATTTTTTAACCCTTCAGAAAAGTCGCGTAGAGAGTTTCTCTCGCGCATTTTTTAAAACGTTTCTTTTTCTAAAAATTTCAAGTCACCATTTGACCTTTTTTTACCTTCACAAAAACGTTACGGCACGTTACATGGGGGGGAGGGGGGTTAAAAATCTCCAAAAATTGCGTTACGTAATACTTGAACGCTCCCTTAAGGGCAGGCTTGACATTTGCTGTAAAATATTATCAATAAACCACATGGCCTTCAGGTCATACACCACGAAAGATAGGATAACATCTGTTTTGGATGGGTGAAATTATGAGTATTTTAATAGAAATTATATTAAGTATTGTCAATAGAAATGATAAAAATCAATATTTTGGAAATATACAGGGTTGTGCTATCTTGGATAAATTGTACAAACCAAGATGGTAAAATTTAATAGTAAGTTAACCAACTGGCGAATACGCTGTTCCTTAGCTCAAGGGGGGACACCTATACGCTAAGCAACCCGTTCTACAAGGTTTGAAACAAAGTATATGTGAAATCAACATAGTAAGGTAATCAACTGGCGAATTGGCGCTGTTTATTACTTCCGTTGGTCATCACCTCTATACTCATCGTAATATTTACCTAAGAGGGTACAACCTGTATATATCTACAATAGAATCAAATCAACATCAACTCAATAGTTAACCAACTGGCGAATTGGCGCTGTTCGTTAACTTCATTGGTCATCAACTTAGATAAGAATATAAACAACAACACTATAGTTAATCAACTGGCGAATTGATGCTGTTTGTTAACTCTGTTGGTCATCAACCTAAATAAAATATATATTGATAGCAAATGAATATGGTCTGCGTTTGAACGGAACTCAAGTGAGATCTCAGTAAATAGTAACAATTGTAATATACTTTGCTAACTATTGCATCACATTTAAAGTATGAAAAATAAAAAAAGGAGTATACATATGAATTTGTATGTTTTATTTATCAATTTGCACCAAACTTTGCATCGAATTCTGGTTTACCTTAATTAACATTATAACAACGTGGGTATACAAATTATCAATAAATTAACTAGACGATCACTTTTACTACTAGAAGAAAAAAGGCCAATTACAGTAAGTATAGAATTAAAAATAAAATAAAACTTGTGAGGTAAATAAATAATAACACATTTAAGAGTAAAACACAAGAACAAATCAAAAAGAAAAGGGGGCCTGGGGGGGGGGTCACAGTATGTGAAAAGAGTTTTCCATAATTCATTGTTAACAAGATGAACAGGCGTATCTCAAAATTACAAAATTTGAGTAATTAAAGTTTAAAGATTTTGATTAACTTCAATCTGGATTTTTTTACTTTGAAAATGCTAATAACATAAAATATTGTGTCAATGCCAACATAGGTATAACGTATATAAATATATATAAATTTCCGAAAACGCCTCGTGACCTAACTCAAATCCAGGAGTTTTTGAGATCCGCCCCTTCTTCATGTTAGTGACGAAATTCTCATAACTTTTTTTCTTTATTTGAGTATTGTTACTAGTCATTATAGACTAACCTAGAATTTTAATTTAAAAATCTTATGAACTAATTACTTATCTGACTCCCCATTGGGCCGTCTTAATTATTTCTAATAATGGATTTTATTTGTTGCACTAGTGTCACACTGGGCATTGTATATGAACTGTCATACTTATCAAAAGTATATTTTTCGTGATGGTTTGGTTTAAGTGCAACACTTAAATCAAATGTGATCAAAACAATGAGACTTGCCTACTGTACAAGTAAAATTAGTGTTCATTTTTTCTAGATATCTATCACTTTTTTTTAAAAATGTCTCATATTCAGTGGTTTTACATTTTGGTACAATTTTATTTCTAGAATAAACTTACTTCTTAATATTGATCGATTATATTTTCAGTGAAGTATATCATTTTGTTTAATTACATTCTTTCTAATAAAAGAAGTTCATATAAAGCTCACATATAGCCATTGCTTTATTAAAATCACCCATCTTAATATATGTATACACCATCCACCACATATTCATTCAGATCCACTCTTATTTTTAACAGACTTCAAAAAAGGAGGAGGTTCTCAATTCATCACAATATTTTTTTTTATGTATGTTCAGAGATAATTCTTTAACACAGTGACCAATTTCAATGATTCTTTTTGTTAGAAAGGGGGTACTTCAGGGGTGGTCCCATATAAATTTGGTCAAAATCTAATAATTGGGTCCATGAGAAAATCCTCAAACTCTTCATTTTTTATGTATGTTTAGCGATTATGCTTTACCATCTTGTCCGATTTATATGATTCTTTTTTTGTTAGTAAGGGGGTACCTTAGGGGTGGTCCCATATAAATTTGGTTAAGATGTGGTGATGGCATCTACACGTTTTTGAAGTCGGTTTTTTTAATTTCAAATACTTGTTTATGTCGTTTACTGCAAATTATCACACATATTTGATAGCTACACTACAGTTGAAAATCAGTGTAAAGGTGTAGATTCAGTGTACATTTGTTTGCAAATAAAACAGTTACACTTTATCTACACTCAAATATTTGAAGCTACACTGAACAAATCAAATGCAATTAGTGCAAAACACACCTAGTTCAACAAATAAAATCCACTATAAATAATATCATAACTCTTGATCTTGATGCTTAATCCTATTGCAAAACCAGACTAGGTATAAATGTTTTTCTAGAGTAACAAAAGAGCTAAAAATGATCTGCTTACCACTAAAAATAATATTGGTATCCCAGTAATAAAATCCTGCAATCCAGGCTTCATATTCATGGCCATGAAAAGTTTCCTTCCAAGCTACATTATCATTTAATTCAAGCAGATGTATATTTCCCTTTGAATCGCTACAAAGAATTTCTGGCTTATTTAAAACATGTATACCTGTTGACCAATCTAAAGACAAAACTAATGTTTCTGGTGTACTGTTGATTTTATAAGATTTCATCAACTCTAATTGTACTGTTTCTTCATTAAGTTTATAAATATCTACCTTTCTTTCTGTACTTGCAACTGCAAGTATAGAGAAATCATTAATTTTTCTATGGCACCATTTTTGATCCAATATTGCTAAGGTATTAATTGTTTGCAGTAATTGTAAGCCTTTTTCTGTTTCTATGGAGAAGAGTAATAATTTTCCCAATCGTTTAGTACAATTATCTGTAATGTTAAGGCTATTTGAATTAGAAATGCAGCAGCAAGTTTAGGGTTCAGTTTACCTGACGTTTCATTTTCTATTAATTGATAATTAGCACAAACAAACAAATTTTTATGTGGGTCATGAGGACACCATTCCACGGAATCTGCATTATACTCAGTTTCGAATGAATACAAAGTTTGTACATTATTCAATTCCATTATTTATTTCGCCATTCTAAATAAAACCTAACCACACTTTTAAATTTCTTTTCCTGCATATGTGCATAGACGTAGGCCATGGAGTTAGAAAGAGTTCTCCATCATTGCGTTCGGTCTGCCAAGTTCCTTTAACTCCTTTAACACTTTTAACTCCAAACTTGAGTCCAAACGACCCTTTTAGCGTTCGGTTTAGTCCAATGAACTGAAGTTGGGTAGAAAACCAATGTGCATATTGTACCACATACTTTGATTTTCTTACTATACGGAGAAGTAAAGAAAATCAAAGTATGTGGTCGGACCTCTCTCTTGCGCCGTATAGTAAAGAAAATCAAAGTATGTGCCGTATGTGGGTATGTGTATGTGACTAAAAGGCACTCAGAAAGCTGCGCAGTGCGACCATTCTCCGTATAGTCATAGAAAAATAAAAGTAATAGTATAAGTATAGTAAAAGAAAATCGAAAATCAAAGTAGTTTGGAATCACATATGCCTAATTGATTTGTTGATATTGATAATTGATATACTTAAAAATATTGTAAAAGAAAATGTCCAAATCTGAAACAATACCAATACTTACAGTTGATACAGCACGTGAAATCCTTAATAAAACTTTAGAAGAATTACAATCTACAGAAAATGTTCAAAAGCTTGAAGAAGCTAGAGATAATGTAGGGAATGAGATGTTAAAAATGATGCAATTTTTATTTCCAATAGTAATGCAAATACAAATGGAAATAATTAGGGAATTTGGTTATCCCGAAGGAAGAGATGCGATTATAAAATTTACACAAATGTTACGTTGTTTGGAACGAGAAGATGCGGAAGTCGCTAGATTACATAGCCTGGTAAAATCATATTATTTACCACCTGTGACAGTTCATACAACTAATGAATCTCCAGCTGAAGAACGGGCAACCAGTAGTTAATGATTTATTTGTGATTAATTGTATTAATAAAAGACAAAGTATAGTTATTTCTAAGATGTCATCCTTTAAATCTAATGTGATTTAAAGCCAGTTATATCCAGTAATTTAGGGCTTGTAAAAGCAGTCATTAAATGTAGTTAGGTGGCAAGTAGCAACTTATCACTAAACCAGTTGGTATATATATATGAAAAATTATTCAAATTGCAAATATACTTATAAAAACAGTGATGCAGACAAGATTATACATAATATTTATATGTGCTAAATTCAATAATGTATTAGGGAATCAGATTCTTTAGAAATTAAAAAATGTACTGTATACTGCTAACTAAAAACAATTTGTTTAGACTAGAATACTAAAATGTAGTTTAACCTGGCAGTACTTTATTACACATGTATAGTCAATTTAACTGTATTCACATTTTTGAGTTTCTGTTTACTTTAAATAAATATTGATGTAGGGAAATTCCTACACTTACACCGAAAGTAACAAAACCAGATGACAAAAAACGCTTGCAAAGAGATTTTATTGTTATAGACACCTAGAAGTAAATTATGTCATTGCCAGAAAAAATTCATAATAAATATTTTGAATTTGACAGGTTTCAGGACAACTCTCACCACTGGGACATAGTACATGTTGTTCACCCCTTTTCCCTGTACCCAAATACAAATGACAAGAAAAAACATGATGTGTCACTTTTTGCAGTCAGATGAGGAACTAATAACTACTGTGCCAAATAAAAACAAATATTGTTGCACCAGCCAGTAGTAGAAAAACTGCCTTGAGTTTTCTCAGAAGGTCAATACCACCACCATTATACCAGGGGTGTTACTACTGAATTTATCAACACTCTGTCCTTTTGACTGACATGTGTACTTCCGGGATAAGTAGGATTGCCAGATGCCAGGCTTTAGACATGATTGCCATGCTTTTTTATTTGCTGCCACACCCCATGCCAAAGTATTCAAATGCAACACTTGCCTAAATACCATGCTTTACATGTAACTTTACTCAGAGGTGAAAAGATCGACCCTTACTCAAATGTTATGCTTTTTAAATCCAAACTTATAAATAATTTTTGAAGAGACAAGACCTTCTTTTTTAGATTTCTCCAGAAAAAAGGACCTGTTTTATATAATCCCCTGTTGTCATCGATGCCATGCTTTTTCCTTTTGTAAATCTGGCAACCCTAAGTTTAACTCTTCTAAATTACTGGATGTGTCTGGATTATTTTATTGTATGTGTGTATGGTATGTTCTAATTACATAATTTACACAAATATGTATTTAAAATTTTGTAACTTAAATATTATATTATTTATATCAGATCAAAATTTTGTATTACTTTATTGGAGTGTGTATCTTTACTTGAAATGAATTTATGTCTTTTAAAATGACGAATAAAAATTGCACTTGCAATGTTCCTTAATACCATACCATTGCAAAACTCTTCAATTCTCAAATATAAGTTTGAACTAGCTAATTCCACAGACATAACAATATGAATAACTGCATATAATTTGAGAAATACCAAAAAATTAAACCAGGACCAAATAAAACTTAAAAACTAACACAGTAGATAATTGATGCTAAATAAAAATGAGGTATGGGTAAAGATTCACCTCCCCTAGTGTCATTTTTTAAAAATTAAGTTTTTTCTGTGGGCACAAGGAATAAAAAAAAACAATAATAAGAACACACTTTATTTGAAGAATCATTGAAAACGGAATATAATTAGAAATGATCCCAACTATAAAAAAGGAATAAAATGAAACAAAAAGATAAATTTTTCCTTATGTCATAAGTGGGTTCAATTTAGGTTGTTTCATAAAAAATTAAATATATATATTTATATACAACAATTTACAATATGAAACTAACTATTTTAACAAGTAATTGTATAATATTATAAAAACGTTTGATACAAAGTGAAATATCGTAGCTATTAGTAGGATATATCTCTGTTACTTAACTTGTAATTATTTGTACTGTTTGTATACCTGATAAATTCATTTTTATTTGGAAATATCACATACTTACATCACTGGCAAAACTAATTCAAGAAATTCTTGTAAACAAAACAGCTTGATTGTTAAATTTGACTTTTGACAAATGCATATAATACAGTATTCAGAATATTATGAAAATAATAAAATTAAATTATACCATAGAAAATACTAAGTTTTAAAATATTTAAATTTTGACTGCTTACAATTTTAAAATACATCCACTCTATATTATCAGTGTAACAGAACAACTTTAAAAATACAATAACCAAGCACTTACATGTATTTTA